>OX577855.1:14282500-14695000 GCA_951213275.1 Idaea straminata
TGATTCACTCAATTAAACTAACTCAACTGATTGTTGAGGTTAGCGACGCGGTTTGTCTCTGGATCGATATGATTTTCGAATGCTTTTTTACTATACAGAAAATAAAAACGGGAATATAATAACGACTATTTTATCTAATCTTATTTAAGTAACGTTCATACCTCCGTTGTAAATTGTTTATAGTTAGGATTTAACTCTTAATGAGTTCAGTCAGGCAGAACTTAAACGTTTATTATTTTACTATGAAATGCATAAATTTCAAACTTGAGACGGCTTTTGCTAAATGGTCGTTAACGTTTAAGGTTTACTTGCCGTTCTGGACATCCCTTTAACAAATTATATGTTATATCCCTGAAATTCCACAAATACCGAAACAAATTATAAAGCCACATCCGAATCGTCGTGACTAACAAGTCGGCCTGTCCCCCGGTCAGTCGGGCTTCAGCGGTTTCGCCGGATTACAGCGGCTTCACAGATTTACAGGCACATTGCCACCTCAGGTTTATGTCGTATGGTGCTCGCTTTACCGACTACAGTTAAAATATTACACCCAGTTCGGTCGTTGTATGTGGAAATACTGCCAATTTTGTGTAAATATTTTTTGAAGTTGGGATTGGTAGTTTTCTGGTCAATTTTTCTTAATAAACTTATTACATACATCAAATTATGATGTAAATAAATTAGCTAAAAGCACTTTGTTGTTATCTACTCTACGGCTAATGAGAAGTTCATTGCCATATATTTTAGTAGAGCACGATGTAAGTGGAGGTGAATTACTTTACGATAAAGTATCAAATGAAAATGTTCCTCTAATTCTTGAGTTTTGTCAGTTTAGTGGTCTTTAATCTAACGTCTATAAGTACATAATTTTTTTTAAATTCAAAAGAACTATATTTTCTTAAATATACTACCTCAAAAGCAGCGAGAAATTAAATTAACCTAAGTTACTACGGTGGTACCCATAGAGATTTTAAATTTATAATTAAACTGAAATAAAACGATCGCTCTCCACACATTTCGATTATCATCTCTTTTTCTTTGAAATTTTTTTAGTCCAAAGTGACTAAAAAAGTCACTTTTATGAGCAAATTATTTCGTCTACAGTTCGTTTATCTCAAGTATAAAACACTATAAGTAAAGGTTTACGCAGAACTTTCTAGATAAAAGGCTTGCTCCTACCTTATTTGTTTCACTATGTGTAACTATTCTATAGGTACCTTCACATCACATACTTAAATTATGTATATTTATTGATATTTACCGGTATAAACGGCAGTCAGGGTCCTGTAATATACGATGTATGTTACATTGACTGAGATAAGCCCGTATCTTGATATTTGATAAAACCTATATATTTTTATTATATTTCCTCGTCGTGCTGTTTTATGCGGTCGATGTTATCTATAAATATAAAATTAAAAGTTCTGACTGACTGACTGAAATATCAACGCATATGGCCAATGGACGGATAGGGCTTAAATTTTGGCATACAGATAGCTGTTATAACGTCGATATGCCTTACATATTTGAAAAATTATAAACCAAGCGGGCTTAGTCGTGGATAAAAGCTAGTAGAAAGTATGTACGTACATATAAATGTTCTATAATAAAGATATAAGGCGTCAAATTAACATGTTTCACGCGTGTTATTTTCTTTTCTTTTACAAAATTGATACACAATCATCACGCAATACTAGCCTCTGTATACCTGCGTATTTTATTTTTGAACGAGACACGACCTTAATATTTAATGAGAGGTTTTCCGAGCCTTAAAATTATTTTTAAAAATAACACCAGACTGCGCGGCGCAGGTGTACAAAAAGAAAATCAAAAGTCAATGTCAATTGGATTACCAATTTCGACAATGTCATATAAAGTCAAAATGTCAATTGGTAATCAAAATGTGAACGTGAGATTTGCCGAGTTCTTTTGCTGTCAAAGACATGGAGAATAATCCTTGTGTTGGTTTTATTCAACGGAAATATGTTTAGTTAAATTAAATATAACTTTCAGTAAAATAAAATAAATCGATCCTAAATTAAATTACTTTGCAGTATTGACATTTGACAAATACGATTCTAAGTAAATAGCGTGGCTACGGTAAATACATTTCTATACACTTGCAGCGTTGATTACTTTACTAAGAATCTTCTAGTGTTTGACTCCAACACTATAATGACCAGAACTACGACTATATTTCAAAGAATGCACTTTATTTGCTTTCTAGTAGCTATTGGCGTTAGTAAGTAGGTACCTATTTCCTTAGACAAGATTGCTTTCTATCAGCGATATCGCCAATCGATTTTAGCGATTTGGCCGCCCAAGTATTCTAGCTTTCTGTGAATAATATTTTCAATGTTTGATGTGTTGTGCAAATAAAGGATATCTATCTATCCCCAGCTGCTGTATCTCTGTTAGGTCCAGTTAAAGACGACTTAAATACACTAAGATCAATTCAGCCACACCTTTTTTTTACTACTTTGTCTTTATACTTACGTCTATATCTTGTTTTTGTTTATGTGATTACTTTTATTTGTACAGTCCACAAAATAATATGTTAAGTATTTCTTTCTTTCTTTTGAGAATATTGTCTTCTAAAAATAAAAAATAAAGATTTTCTAAATAGTCTTAAAATAAAAACGATCTCAAAAATCTTAATTGTTAATTACACTGAAATACACGAGTTATAAATACCGAGTTTCATCGAAATCGGTCTAGTAGCTTTTGCGTGAAGGAGTAACAGACATACACACAAACTTTCACATTAGAATATTAGTAGGAAATAGAATATCGTGAAGTAACAATTTTGTACCACCAGGCATACAGAGTAGACTCGTCCTACAGCCCACGATGGGACGAGTTACAATATTTAAAGTACCTAACAAGAACTTAATATTCAACAAACGAAACGAATAAAACACGAAATCACGTTGTAATTATAACAATTGAGCTTTATGAAGTCAATGGTAATAGGTTTTAATGTAATAATGCGTGGAATGTGACGGTAAATCGTTGCCTCGTCCGGGGCTTTACCACGACTTGTTTACTTAACGTTGCAATCGAACGTTCCGCATTGAGCGGTTCACAAGAAACATAGCTAAGTAGTGGTGTCGAGTGGGTCTGTAAGACTGTAGCTACGCGAAAACGTTATTAGGAGACCTTTCCTTATTTTTAGATTCGGTAATAGTATTCAAGAAAAGTAAGTGATATTTTTCAAAAAAATATTTTAGTTCATAGTTCGGTATAGTTTCGAATCAAATCACTCTAAAGAAACCAACATAGGTTGAAGTGGCAGAAACTCCGCAAATCACAAAAACGATCTCCATACATTTTGTACTGAAATCAAATCAAGCCATTGTCCTAATATCGCGGCAACGACTATAGCTACTTCCAAATTCCAAATAGAAACTCTAGATTTCGCCAAATAATAATTTGGGAATATTCAAACCTTACACGGACAAATTTGCGGACAAAAAAAGCTTTTGATTATAAAATATTGATTATACAGTTAGTTTTTTTTATTCTGTATATTCGTCTCACGTGGTATGTAGGATGTATGTTTATATTTTCATCACTCAAAAACTACCGAACCGATTGCGTTGAAACTCGGTATTTTGAAAACGTGGATTAACATATAGGCTACTTTGTATTCCTATATTCCCACAGCATCGGCTATAATAACGTTTGATCGCATCGTTACCGACTCGTGGTACGTCCTCAGTAGTGTGAATATATGCGGAAAGTTGACGTCACCTAGCTGACTCACTCCCTGGTGGAAATCAGCTCGGTCACCTACTGGCTTAGATATATTATGAGACTCGTGTTATGTTTTATTTGATTTCATTAGAGCATGTTTATGAACGAACATGTTATATGGTATTCGATGTGGATATTAATTATTTTATACAAATCTTAGGTAGGTACTATTGTGCTACCAACTACCTATACTTATACAGGGTTTTTAGATGGGCCTTTAGGGGCATTTTCTAAACTATATGAGATAGCTAAAAATGCTGAAAGGCGTTGCGTGCTCGATTTCGACAAAAACTAAAACTGCATTATTAGATTTTTGGAAAAGTCTTTACATTATCCAAAAATTGAACTTGTTAATTTTCCCATAAAATAATCACCCTATATTTTTATAGTGATCGATAGTGTTGCTAATAGAGATCAATTCCTGGGTTTTTAAATTTATTGCATTGCTGAGAACTATATGGTTAGAACATATGATTTGAGTGACCCTTGGACTCGTCCCATATACCTACGGCCCAAATGGAATAAATTTGAGAGAGGCACAAAATATAATTTTGTTTTGTTAAAAAAATCTAGTGTTCTTTGTATAATAGATAATCAATTAAAGGAGCTTAGAGCCTAAGACTATTGCCCTTTTTCAAATTAAAAAATACCTTTCTCCGTATAAATGTTTGGATATTGTTTTTTTCATCAATGTTACCGAACGAATAAAAGTTATAAATAAATATTGACGACTCGTTCGGCGTCAGATGTCGCAGGTGCCTCTGAGTTTAAACTCAGAGGCACCTGCGACATATTGGGAAAAAAGCTAAGAGGTGATTAATGCAATAAAATGTAATTGGATAGGTATTTTTGTATTCATCGGACGTAAGGTCAAATGTGCATTCGTGCGCTGTTAATTGTTTGAAGATGTGTTATATTGATACCTTTAGGTATATTCCTGTATTTGTATTTAATATTGCGTGCAGATCGAACACAATGCTTCAAGATGATGGAAGTTATACGTGATGTGAAAAGTTTAAAAAAACAGCTTATTGTGATAGTTGAAGTCATATCTACCACTTGTATACATATTATAGCCAGAAACGAAGATAGAAATCAGATGCCGAGTGCAGGTTTACACACTTATAAAATTCATAGGTTAATAAGATAAATATATAAATAATAAAAATAAAATAATAATTGACAAGACCCGGGAAAATAATGACTATAAGTAGGTACCTATACTTACTAACCAACCTAACCAATTTATTTATAAACCTTACCAAAATGATTTTAGCCAATAATATGTTAAAACTCAGGTTATGAAGAGTATTTAAAAACGTATAACAAGTATACATATACAAGTTGAATGACATCATCTATAGGATATTCTTATATAAATGCGAAATGATCGTAACATTGACATTAACACGGTTATTTCATTATTTATTGGTCAAGGGAACTCAGGTAAGTCATTGCTGAATTGAATTGTTGTCAAAATCAGATAATATAATATAATTACTACAGTAAGTAGTTTTTTTTGGTCATCAGTAAAAGAAAGTAAAACAGTAAATTAACTTAAGTAGTCCTTGGATTCGTCCCACATCACTACGGGACGAGTCATGTACTTGTTAGAATTAGCATCGGTAGATATACCTAGATATTGTTAAATTAGGTACATATTTTTAAGCTTTGGTTTTATTCGAAAACGGTTCAGTAATGTTTGGTTATTTTGCAAGAGGGTAAAGTATGGATAGATAAGTTATTGAAAACGGCCGTAATACTTCGGAAGATAGATAAAACGGTAAACATAATGAGTTTAAATCTGTCTAAATGACCTAACAATGTCACTTTACTTGTTTTATACAAATAGCAGTAGAATCTGATCCATCGCGGTTATGGCTTAGAGTGGATTTGTTCAATGGATTAGATAAAAACATTTTTTAAAGAATTTATGTGCGAATATTGAATTCCCGTTCGGCCCATCAATGAGCCCAAAATAATAGGCCCAACGGGAAGTATATACCCGTTTATAACTGACTCCATCTGGTAGTAAATATGATATTTGTCCATGCTTTAACCATAAATGTTTAATTTACTTTAAAGCTTTAGTGCGAAGTTTTTTTATATTCTTATTTCTATAGATGGCATAAATTTTTAAATATTGTCTCTAGTCAAGGGCAGAAAGTTTTTAATAAGAGATATTGACACATTATGTCATATGAAAGCGCCTATCATCGTAACTAAATATATATAAAAAAAAGGAGATGTGCAAACTTATCATTCAACTGACTTTTCATTAACACTGGTGTGAATGGAAATGTAATAAAAACACGTCGACATTTCGACAAGACCTTTGACAGTGTAATTTACACCGTTGTTAACAGCTGCCATCAAATATGTAATAACTATCGGGGTATCGATGAAATGACGACGAAATACGAATCAACGCTGGTTTGGGTAGGGTTATCAGGCGGTAAACTTTAATTTTAATTTAATTATGTTTATAGCTAAAATTTTCTCAGTTGCAACCCTAAATGCGCTGAAAACATTTTTCGATTTAGCCGCACTGCAAATATCTTAAACCGATATTTGGTTTAAATTTTTTAGTTTTTTGAAAATTCATTAATAAAACTTAATCTTAATCACTTAATAACCTAATCAAAAAATCCTGACATTTGTCCGGCCGGAATACTGACAGAGACCAAAAATCCTGACTTCGGTAACCCTAAGTTTGGGCGACATAACCCACCCCACCGGTTAATTGGGCCCACACCCTGCTATTTGGGCGATGATTGCTGCCTACAAACCTGTTATTTTAGGTTATTATTTCCAGTTTGTTTTTATGGTTGTCGGAATTGATTTTTTTACAAGGTTCTAAAGTTAAAGTTGGCGGAGAAAGTAAGGTTATGAGGTTATAAAGTGTAACCTAACTGCTCTATTACAAAAACTATGGAAATTCCATTGCGAGTTTTCCAATGCCCTGTTTTTTTTTTCAAAAAGATGGCGCTCTAATCTAAGTCAATGTCAAAATCTCTTGACCACAGATTAGACTACTATATATGGCCAAAAGATTTTGACTTTGATTAGAGCAACTACTAGCGAAACTATTGTTTATAAAGAAAAATAGATTGATAAACTTCAATTGTGAGAACAAATTTTAGGTTAGGTGACGAAGTCAACCTAGGACTTAAAGATAGATTACTTTATCCAATCAAAAATAGACTTTAAAAAGGTACTTACCTATTTTGGCTTCGTGTATCACGTTATCAAATTACCTTACCTACTGTTTAATAATTTACAAATCTACCCTTTAAATTATACGTTATCAATTTATATTGCGTTCTTGAGGCTTTCCTATGTTTCCATTTTAGTTATGTATGACCTGGTATTAATTTACTTTCCAAAATGTTCTCTTTTTAGGTGTATAAGTATTTTCAAAATACCATTATAGGTTACGCGCAATGGTAAACAATTGAATGGTTGAGTAACCTTTGATTTCGTCCCGTTCCATCGTGGGACGAATTTAGGCGATCAATAAATAACTTATTAAAGTTTGTGACCACTGACAAACTGATGTATCAACGCACAGCTGAAACCAATAGATGGATAGGGATAAAATTTGGCAAACAGACAGCTATTATGACACAGGCATCCGCTAAGAAAAGGTTTTGGAAAAATCTACTTCTACTCGAACAAAGTCGCTGCTAAAACCTAGTCTGACATAAACTTGTTAATCAAACCAAGTTAATTTTAGAACTATTTAACGATTCTCTTCTAGAATTTGATACGAAAATCACGTAGAGTTATATTAAAACATACTTCCTAAAAAGTTATCTACTTCATAACTCCAAACTTTTAAGACTCATCAAAAAAGCTCGCATCTAAAATTCAAGCAAACAAGTTTAAAAACAGCTACAAATTCGGTACACCATATTTAAACTGGAACAATATTTACCGAGCTGAATCGTTTCGGCTATAAAGCTGAGCCACGCTGCCACCGCCGCCCGCCGCGCGCTGAGCGCTGAGCGCCGAGCGCAGTAAGCAGTAAGCAAGCACATAGGCGTAAACAGTTTTAAAATGAAAGCATACCACAGACTTTTATCAGTCGATAAATCGCCAACACTGACACGATTTTAAGTGCTTTTGTGTAATGAGTATGAGGTTTTTGTAATTTAATTTTAAAATTAATTAAGTACACGAAAATCTCCGTATACATAACACAAACTAAGTTTGCCTTACTAGTCAAGTTAGTCAAGTTAGAGGTCAAGTTAGAGACCTAATAACGACTTGAAAGCTATCACAATAAGCGATGCATATCACTATTCAGAAAAAGAACTCAACTATCATTTGGTTCCAACTATCAGCCGACCAAACTGTCAGTTTTCGCTCGCCGCTCTGGTCGCCGCTCTGGTCGCCGCTCTGGTCGCCGCTCTGGTCGCGTGTTATTTAAAATAAACAGGTAAGTAGATAGTTGCACAGCGTAAATACATTTAATTACAGCGCAAACTTTTTGAACACTGCAGTTATTTTATCTAGAGAAAATAAATGATCTTGCGGTTAAAATTACCTTACTTAACAAATATTTTTCAAGTTTTGGCTTCGATCGACTTGTACAGTGCGCATTGTACCTTAAAACCTAAATATATTTAAATACGATGCTGGTATGTGAATATTTTGGTGACGTAAAATATCATCGACACAATGGATATCAATCCTGATTAAATAATTAGCAGCATTTATTAATAAAGACGGACCTACTTAAAACATTTAAACTCAATTTTAACTAAATTGTATTTTTAACTACACAAAAAATATGGGACGAGTTCAAGAGTCACTCGAATCTTTGAAATACACTTGATTTTTCAAAATGTAAAGTGTAAAACATGTTGCTAATCCAACCTCTTTGGGATGTCTTTGGGTTTATTGCATATAATGAGAACTTTTTTGTTTTTATATTTTGTTATTTCACGTCCACATTTTTTTTGTTTCTACTCTCAAATACAGCTGTCGCCGATCTAAAAGTGTGCTTTTGTACATTCGCCCTAATGAAAATTGGTATAGACTACGGAGGCAGTCACAGTTTTTTCGTCAGCATCGTCGCTGTTTTATGTTTTGACCTAGTTTATTTTGCGGCATGTTGTATACGTACATATAGTATTAATGGAGTTTAAGAGTCCACCGAGTGGAAATATATGTTACAGTACTGCATGAATAACTGCACCGAACTTTGTGTTCCTTACGAGTGAATGCGTAAATGGGTTACTAAATGTTTCGACGACAACGTTTCAATGGGTAACATAGTCACAGTGTCAGAATGTACAAAAGTCATCATGTAAATGAGCAAGTGTAAATAAGTACAAAAGACGAAACATCATTGTTAGATAATGTATCAGGGTCTAACTAAATGTTCCAGTGTCGAAATGCGCACTAGACGACGACTAAGCCATAGGAAAACTTAGTATTACAATAAAGCAGAATGTCCAACAATGTATTAAGAGAAAAAAAAACGTGTGGCACTCGGGGACTGCCGCAGTAAAGCTATTGCATCGTGCGAGCTTCGTACAGTCGTACCATATACATACACGTTAAGCGAACGCTCGGCTGAGCTTCATGGTAGGCGGAGTGGGGGGTGTTAGGTTTTATTTTCGTTACGGAATTTCTTGATTTGGTCGCCGCACTCAAAGCCTGCGATAAAAGCTATGCAATAGCTTAATAATATTTTCTTCAAGTCGTTGGAAGCAGAGAGTATGCGACTGATCGCTCTGGAAGTCTTTGGGAGAGGCTTGTGCACATAAGCCTCTGTCACCATCATCATATGATGATGATGATATTGATTTTCTTCAATAAATATCTGTTCAGTAGATAATATGAAGTCACCTCATAAAGATTTCAACGAACGAACCAACCAGTACCTTAACTTGTCTTAGAATCATTAAAAATGTAAATTTTTCGTAAAGTATGTTGTACTTACAAAACATATTCTAAGGAAAAATATTCCTTATATCAAAGGAGAAATTATGTTTGATTAGCACCAAAACCGAGCTGAGTTTAAAAATTCATCCGAATCCCTGAGTTACGTAGGCACTATTAATTATTCTGTGGTTCTGATGTTATAATTTTTATTAAAGAAACTTTACTTAGATCTTATTTACTCATCCTAAGTTCTACTTTTGAGATGATCTCGTCTTCTATTTACATTTTATTTACATACCTATATCTGCTTTACATTTTCTTAAACATTTTATAAACGTATTTCCTTTTACTTGTTAAAAGCCACATGTAAAATAAGTACAGACAAGACAGCCGCAGAGTTCGTGAAACTTCTCACTTTACATCAAGTCTATACAATAACGGATGTAGCTAATCAAACTTCTTGCTTACTAAGTTAAGGTCAGGATGGAAACAAAACGGAGCTCCTTGAATGAACTATCTACCCCTTCATTCGTTACTTCCGTTACATATGATTTTTGCAAACTTACTGTACTGTTGATTGTTTTTAAAGACGGTTGACTGCAATTTAGGGTCATGGTGGAACTAGTGAGAACATTAGTACAATAAATCGAATTAAGGCTTCTTCTTCTATCATGTCATGAAGTCATCAAATATAATTTGACCAGAATTTGGCACCTGGGAACTGAAAACATAAAGAAAAATGCAAATGGAAGACGAAATAACAAAATGAATACATTCTATGTTCTGTAATATGCAGACGGACACCTTAAATGTTAATTACCGTCTTCAAACGACAAGTTAATAAGCCCCTAGTCACGTTTCAACGAAGTATTGATGGCGTTCTAGACAACTATCTAAATGACTTCGAATACAAAGATATCTCTTGAGTGGCGGTTACACTCATTTATCGCTGTTACTTTAACTAAATTACTTGAATTTAGTACGTTCTGCTTCCTTTCTAGTCTTTATCTATCCTCTTCATTGATGTTAGTCTAAAATACTGTTTGAAAGAATTAGTCCATTTCTTTGTAATTGAATTCTCTGTGGTTTTCCCCGCGTAGGGATTAAAATTAGCCTAGTGTTATTCCAGGAATTCAACTATACGCAAAGTTTTATCGCATTTTTTTTAGAAACTACTGAAACTCGGTATGTAGATAGTTGGAGACCTGGATTACCGCATAGGTTTTTTGGGACTTTTTATCCCGATATTCCCACAGGATCGGGAGTAACGCGAGATACGGCTAGTATCACATAATCACCGTTAGGATAATAGTGTATACGGCTTTATATCTCCACATTAAAAAAAGGTTAGGTTTGATTTAAACGCCCTCCTAAGGGAGATGAGGGTGGTGTCGCAATTCAACTCATTTCACTGTAATAATATAGGTCGGTTGCTTGTGGTTGCTCGCAACTCAATTGTATTTGGAAATTCTATAGAAAAGATCGCGACTTTCGAAAGATAGATTCCACGCAAAGCCGGCAAATTTCTTCATTTCATGCTAAACTTGGAAAACCTTCGCTAAACCTTGTGGCGAATCTCGTGGCTTAAAGCTCTTGCTTTTACGTAGGGTGAATGATTTTTGATAAGTAGGTCGGTTTCAATGCGTGGGATCTTGAAATGTTTTCAGGCAAATTCGGGCCAAATGTAAAGAAATATATTATGACAAGATCGCTTATTATATCAGATGGTTAGCTCCTTCTGGTATTATTTTATTATAAGTATACAGAGGATAGAAGCCATTCGGTAGTGCATTATGTAATCACGCGCACCACAACACAATATTATATACCCATCTTGCTGTGTTTATTAAGTGTTTTCTTTTACGCACATTCAAGCACGCACAAGACGTTTAACTCACTCCAATGCGGGTGCGTCCTTGATACGGCCTATACGATTTTTTTGTATTGAGTGAACAGTGAGATATCGGGCGATAGTTATGTTATCTTTTAACTAAGATCGTCTTTTATTTACTTTTCAATCGTCTTTTGTTTCTGTTTTGAAAATTAATGCACCACTACCATCCCACACCCCGGCCTCCAACTAGGGGTCGTGGTCCAACTAGTTGGACAGAATAGTTGGAAAACCACCCCACACTCGTAGTTATAACCAAAGTGCCTAGGGTTCAGATTTTCTTTCATCACGATCGACACCAATTATGTAAATCAATTCGTATTTATTCAATTTGTTTGAATTGGTTTTAGTTTAAATGAAAGGCTTTGTAATTCGAAACTTTGTAAGAAATGCTGAATTCTTTGAGTAACAATTTTCTTTAATAGTTCAAAAGTCTGAAACATTCCTGCAGTGTGGGTTTTAAGCTTAGGTATGTAGATTATAATTTTAAGGTCAAAGTCATTGAGATTAGTACAAATATGTGACCGAAACTTACCTATTTTATGTTTCGGTCGCATATTGATCTCTAATAGATGCCGCATATAGGACAACAGATGTGTGTTGCGTACATCTGATTGCGCATACCACACATCTAGTTGCCCAGAAAAGGCCGCTTTCAGCGGTAAAGCCGCCTATTGTCTTAATGGTTATTTTTTAAATAAAGTTTAATATTTTTTTATAGTTTGTGCAATAAAGAGTTAAATCTTACTATTTATCTGTTGTTCTATATGCGGTATTTATTTGGCAATAATGGTCGAGCTGTTTCGCACAAACTACTACAATAAGTCGACAACCAGTCGATTTCATGTGGATAGCCGAGTTCGCTTTAAATTGTACAAAATAAGCACAAAGTTTATGGTTAGTGGTAAGTATAAAACATTTTGTTTCGCTTATTCAGGGCCGTAATTCTCTCTATTTATGACGCTGGGTTCGCAAAATGCAATTTACTTTGACGTATTACAATTTTATACACGACCATGTTGAACTTAATGGCGTAAAATATAAATAAACAACTAGTTGTCTCTACCCTTTATCTACACGAACGGCTGTTCTTTAGAAGAAAGGGTTTTGATAGACAGACAGTCTTTCCTGACGTTTCAATTTAGGGGTTTTCAAGTCGCGAATGAATAGGTATCTTCTAGGAAAGTGTGCTACTTCTTACGCCGCATCGTCACCTGCCATCAGGCGGGTGTGGCTGTGGTCAAACGCTGCCTATATGTAAAAAAACAATCTAATAAGGGTTCCGCGTTCTCCCATTATCTTTCTCTCCTGTACAGTTAATCACATCTGATGGAGGGGTCTGCCGTTCTGGTCTTCTCCCTCCACTCGCTCTATGTGACGCATATTCTGAAACTTCGCAGTCTATTAGGGCTTCCGCTTTCTCCCATTGAGATCTAAAATACCTACCCAGTAAAATTAGTAGGTAAGTAACGTTAGGTATACAATTTTATGAAACTAGCACCAACTTTTCGAGTACTTCATAATTTATGACCAAAACTCAGAAAAAATAATTACTTACCCTGCTTAAAATATATACTTCTGTGTCGACCTAGTAAATAAGTTATTCATAAAAGGTTTAACCAGGAAAAACAAAATTATGAAATAATTATCAACTTGCTGGCAGAATTACTGTCGCTGCAGTGTCTCAAGGTGGGCGACTCGCCCCTGACCAATAAACGACGCAGTCATATTTGGCAGTAATATTTCACACCACCTTGACACAAAGCTTCCTTGAGCTTTATCACGCATATCTCTGACATTCGATGCTAATGAATACTGGCGGCGTAGTGTCTCAACGTAAAACTTGCTAACATCTGACCAACCATCGACACTGCCATATTTGGCAATACTCTCACTCTCCATGACCCTGACTTACTTGACATATATCCAGTTAACACGTAAATTTTCTGACAATCGCGGTCAAAAAAGCACCTAATAGTAATTAGGTGCTTTTTTGACCGCGATTGTCAGAAAATTTAAGTGGAACAGATTGGCGCTGCAGTGTCTCAAGGTGGGCGACTCGCCCCCTAACAATAAGCGATACAGCTATATTTGGCAATACTGTTCCACACCATAACACGCTCTCACCATGACCTTGGCTTCCTCGGCACGCATCCAGTTATCACGCATAATCGCTGAATGTCCCCATATCGTAGATGTTTATGCCAATTTTTAAGCAGTTCTGGATCACTGTACCAAGGTTAGTTGTGTAAACACCATTTATAATGCAATGGATGAAAGTTCTGGGCTGAATAAATCTGAAGAGTTGTGTTGAGTTGTGACCGCGGGGCACAGCTAGTGCCTCTACAACTAGGTCATAAAAATAGGTCGATATTGTTTGTTAGATAATTTTCAATCGTAACATGATTCACAGACTGACATCACCTCACTGATACCTAACTATCTGTAGTTATCGATGTTGAAAACATTATATGTATAAAGTTTTCTCAAATACAATCAGTTGCGAAGTTACAAATAAGTAGCTGACTTAAATGTAAAGTTCTAAAAGACTGCATTGGAAAACGTTGCAATTCAAACGAGTACATTGATGACATAAAATCTACATCAATTTCCATCGTTGTTCCTCTCCGAGCGGAGCTTACAAAGTCATGAATACATTTGGAGAGTCCTTCTAGACCTCAGACTTTTTGTCGCTCCGTGGTTCGCCGACAGTTACTTATCGTATTGAGTTATCCCATGATATCAATACTAATATTATAAAGCTGAAGAGTTTGTTTGTTTGTTTGAACGCGCTAATCTCAGAAACTACGGGTTCGAATTGAAAAATTAGTTTTGTGTTGGATAGGCCATTTATCGAGGAAGGCTATAGGCTACTTTTTATCCCGATATTCCCACGGGAGTTCCATCGGGAGTTACGCGTGTAAAACCGCGGAGCGCTGCTAGTACAATATAATACTAGAATTGGTCTATTTCAATTTAAGGATTTAAAAATATAACTAAGCACCCACGTCTTCAAAGGCGACTCCGGCCAATAAAGTCAAAGTCAAAATTCTTTATTCCAACCAAGTTAGGATGTGTGTTTTTGTAACGTGCCCACTGATGAAAAATAATACGCAATCAAAGCTATCATTAGCTAGGCTGATCTTTAAATAATATCTCCTTCTAATTCAGCTATGAACAAGACTAAATAATACTTGGTCACAAGTAAAAGTCTCGGCCGACAAAAAGTCCGATAGTCCACAGAGTATTTAAACTGCATCGTTTTCAAATTACGTTCACTGTCTTCGTTGCCTTAATGCGAAACCAATTAAAATTCGATAGAATATACCGCTAACTTTGAAATGGTGAGGATTTACTTGAATTTAATTGACGTTTGTAGAGAAATTTGTGATAAATGGAACTAAACTGCTGACAAGATACTCGCCATTCTATTTGATTCAGCTTTATTTTGTGTGATTTTCATCTACAAAGTTGTTATACAGACATCTAAATTGATCTTATTACTGAAAGAGAAACAGTTCGCAGAGTGCTTACTTTATGTAATAAGGAAATAAGGAGCCTCTTATGTCCTCAGTTCAGTGCAGAATTATTCCATCCATAGTTGAAATTGAAAAACCATTCTGCCGTAATTGGAAGCTTGGAATGCGTGTTACAATCGCCTGTTACCATACCATATCGCGTGGTGAACCGAACCCCCCATAAAAAGACCAATAACAGACAATCGTCACGCGACTCCCGACATCGATCTACGCAATCCCATCGAATGTAATAAAAGCAATGAGTAGGTATATATTGACGTGTCCTTGACCCGACTGGCATTTCTCCAATTGTGTGCTCTATCGGTGCCAACTTGTGACTCCCTGTGTACCTATGTCCCAAAGGTGACTGACCTGTCGAGTAAGTATGGGGGTTTTACTATGAACAACAAACTTATTTTCGTATTTCAATGAATGTTATGAAAAGTTATGTTGACATACTGCCGCGTCGTTGCCGCCGGCACCAGGAAAAATATCATCGTCTCGGTTGAGCCCATTACCTTAGACAATATACTAAAGCCTTTTACACCGTTCTAGTCTTTTGGTGGTTTATTAAGTTTATTGCACTAAAAAGGCATTTTCTTTAGTTTAAAAAAGAAGTTTTCATGTCTCTACTGCAGTTGCGTCCCGGACACAGTCAACCCAATTTTCCTAGTTATTATACTGGTTTAATAATTAGCAGTTTTTTCGTACTTAATTAATACAATTTTTGATAACCTCTTTTAAATCTAATGAGCAGTCCTCATTAGTTTAAACAATGTCCTTTGAAACGTAGTAAAATTTATTATAATGACGTTAAAAACATTTAAGTAAACAAGCTGATAAAACGTTTATCGCAACTGCTATTTAATTCAAAAATAAACAAATGCAACGACAATAATGTTTTGAACTTAGTTGCTAATCGGACTATCGGAAGTTGAATGTTGTCATTCATTTAGGCAGAACGATAACCCCGGTTTTTATGTTATTTTAAATAATATAGTCATTGTATTCATATTGTTGAATCTAGATGATTTATACGAAAGTCGAAATTCCTTATTCAATTGGAATTACTCGCATGAAATCACATTAAAACGTCTTAAAAATTAAGTTTATATGTCTGCCTTCAGAACGCGCCCACCAACGAGAAGAAGGCACATGAAACTCATGGTTTTGTATGATCATGGTCACGGACTGTCAGCAACTTTTATCCATGCTATTCCGGGCGCTTTAGTGTTTGGGACATGTATTACATGAATTAGACTTGTCCAGAACGTATACCACTTAGTTGACCGTGTCCAAAGGACTACTAGTCTCTTCGATAAGCTTATTTAGAATTCAAGTACCCGCACAAACGTTTCCAAAACCTTATCTTAACTTAAGAAATAATGGTTTCTTATGAAAACGCTTACAAACATTTACCGTTTAATCTACCTATTGAAGTTATTCTGAGCGGTTTAGCTCCGGGCACGTTTAAACACCCGAAACGGTCTATTCTTCAGCGTTTGTAAATAGCAGAGAAAAGGTTTCCTTCGTACTTTAAAAGATCTGGGGTAATCTCTTGAGGGTGGAGTTGAGTTAAGACACTCGTTTAGCTAAGTACTGCGTTAATGACGTCACTTAAGCTGTGCGCTGACATCAGCATTGTAAAGAGATTAAAGGGACGAAGAAGTATCTCAACAGTGAGCTATTTCAGCCTAGTGGTCTAGGCTAACACAGAGCTGCGTTGAGCGTTATAGTGCCTGGGACATGTATTAAATGAACTAGGCTTGCTCAGCATCAATACTTACCTCTCAGCTTAGGCTACCGAGTCCAGAGGAACGAACTCATCAATACGTCTGGAGACAACCAAGCCGCGCCTTCCACCAACATGTTGTCTTTCACCGTAAGAGCAGTGGCGATTTGCATATACATTTTTCAAAAGAAAAATGCTTTGGTACATGGCCGAGGATTCGTATATACCACTAAGGCCAACACCGCTACTAGCTAGGTACTGAATGGATGTTTGTTTCCTATCCCAAGATCAGTAAGTGAATTTGGTTACATACCTACCAACTCATCAGGCACTTCAGACAGTGTCGCATCACGATCGATACAGCCGCAACGAAAGCTTCCGCCTCATTGCCAGTATTACAAACAAAACAATTTTGTTTGCATTTTGTAGTTTGTTCGTATTTGAACGACTTATTTCGATTTAGTACAAACGTTCGAATTAGGCTTTTTGGATAAATGATGACACTAACGCCCTTTGTCTGTCATTACAATGCTTGTCAGACTGTACTGTGAATATGTTGTATATTTTAGGTAGAACATACGTTATATGATTTTATTTTTCAGAATTTTTCATCATTAAAGTTATTTGAAACAGGATATTTGGTTCACGCCCGTTGGCTCCCCTAGCGGATCCCCTACTACCGTAAGCGTTCCCCTGTTGAGAACTTTTTCATGCCTGTCGGCCCCCCTGGACCAGACGACGGCATGTTGATATTTTCATCAAAATATCGAGCTCCACAAAATAAAAAAACAAAAAATCATGGTAAATATCTAATTTTAAACAACTTTAACAGTGAAAGCTTACGTTCACTACAAATGGATACGAAACTACGAAAACCTTATTTATCTTACAAAACTAAATTCAATGTTGATGTTAGTTCAGCACTTACTTCACATTCTAAAGCACATGCCAAACTCACACAGTATCCCGTCCCTGGTGGAATTACAACGGAATGTAGGTACCTACGGAACTGGACCGGCTGGGTCAAGGCCGGGCCAAAACCATGCTGCCAATATAACAGACAAAATAAGTGCCGCCAACTGTCGCAAAATTGGTGCGAAATTAAGCGTTTAGGCGCGAAATTAACGCGAAGATCGTTTTGGCACGCTTTTGATAAGTCGGCTTAGGAAGAAAATAAATAGAGTTTTCTTTATTAACACATTATTTGAAACTCGAGAGCTTTGTACCAGGTGGAGCTTATTTAAACTTAAAATTATATAACTAGCTGCGCCCGTGATTTCACCCGCGTGAATACTATTTGCGCATCTTTCTTATTTTTTCTTTTATAAGAACTTTCTCCTGACAATAACAAACACAAAAAAAAATGCGAAATTGGTCCAGCTGTTCAGGCATGATGCCATGACAAATAAAAATAGGGATTCATTTTTATATATAGGTATGTAGATAGAAGATAGATAGGCCAAAATGTTACCTTTACAGTCTCACCAGACTATAAAACTTGCAGCAGTAAGAAGATACTTTTCTACTCACGATCATTAAATGAAGTTCACCAAATCTTTTAACCTACTGCGTAGTTTTATGTAAATAAACTAACTTCAACTTTGAAAAGAAAAGAAGATAAAATCTCCAATAACAAAAAGACACAATTTTCTCGTTTCGAAAAGTTTGGATAGGCAAGGTTAGTATTGATCTTTTCGGGGCATGCGAATCCTTCGATTATGCCAAACTAGGGCAAACCTATTTGCCCTCAAACCAAAAAGTCTAAACATATTACTTTAAAGTTTTACCAAATTTGGTAACCCCGGAGACCCAAATTATTGTTCAGTGATGTGTCCTTTTCTTAGGGGACTCATTCAACGTTAATACCTCCAAAGGAATGTGGGTCGTGAATTTAAAACTTCTATTAAAATTCTTCTTTTCTCAAAATATTTCTTGATCGATCTAATAAGCTACTTATTGTTTATATTGACGAGTGCTCGGGCAAAAGAAGTCACAAGGAAAGACAACCGTGGCTTCTGTTACTAAAAAACTCTAATGTCAATTTCATCTATACTAAATCTGTAGACATAAAAAAATCTGTAATTGTAAGATATCCAGAAAAAAAAATACACAGGTCGTCTTAAAATCGTTAGCTGAACACGATAGGGTAGTTTTTAGAATTTTTGTCTGTTTGTTTGTCTGTTTGTCTGTTTGTTTGAACCAGGTAATCTCATAAACTACATAACAGATTTTACCAAGCTCCACATGAATATGTTCAGAAAATATCAGATTAACATTTAGGGTATGTTTCAATTTAATTTTAATACAATAATTATGATAGTTGATGAAAAAACATTTAAAAAATGTGAAATCGAAATATTTTTCCGTGGTAAAACTTAATCGAACGTCAGAAGGAAACAGTACCCTTACCACGACTTTTTTACATATTCGATGTAACATACTATATTGAGTATTTACTATGAAACTTACTAAAAATCAACTTACTAGGTCCACCCGTCTCTGAGAATATCGGTAGTGACACACTGACAGACAGACGGACAAAAGAGTGATCTTATAAGGGTTTCTATTTTTCGAGTGCTTCAAAAAGTCATAGTAGGGGTACAGTACATGCCTCCGCTCAAGATGACAGCTGTCATGAAACCAAATAGTTTGCATTTAATACTACCTACGTCAAACTGAAAATGAGGTTAGTACAAAGAGGTACTACTACATAATGTCACCGATCTCCTTTACCGAAGACTTCTTCGATGTTACACTTCTATCGCGCGGAAAAAACAAAAAAGAATTATCCAAATCGCTTCAAGAGTTTACGAGTAATCAGCGAACATACATAAAAAAAATATATATACGTGACGAATTGAGAACCTCCACCTTTTTTGATGTCGGTTAAAAAATATACAGGTAATAGTCATTTGTAAAAATCATTTTTTTTCCCAAAATTACGTAGCCCTGCCAGCTACCTAATAAAAAAAACTGGGTATTTTGGTCAAGAATTCAGAAAATTGGATTCATAGGACATCACGTTCCTTCAAATACCCCGTTTCCGAGACGCTTTAGATATTTGGTGTGAAAGCATTTTTTGTTCAGCGTAATGCCTGCTATCAATATGTAAGGATCTCAATGTGCATCGCGTTATTTTAAGTATAAGTATTTGTTCTGTCCAATGGCCTTTCTTTTTAATCATTAATATTATTATCTTATATATAAAAATCAATTGCTGTTCGTTAGTCTCGCTAAAACTCGAGAACGGCTGAACGGATTTATCTTATCTTGGTCTTGAATTATTCGTGGAGGTCTAGGGAAGGTTTAAAAGGTGAGAAAAAATCGATCCCACGGGATCGGGACAAACGCGGGTGAAACCGCGGGGCGCAGCTAGTTTGATAATAAAAACAATGTAAAATATTATTTGCACCAAAATAGATTATTATTTGCATGATGTTGGTGTTATAAATACTATAATAACCTCTTATATTATTAGTTGAAGAATATGAATCGAGACACAAAGGTAGTTGATAATTATTTTTTCTTTGATTTACAAAAATCTAAAGATAACTAGGAAGACAAAGTATGTTGAAAGTTTTGTGCGAATAGAAATTGGACTTAGTTTTAGCTTATCATATTGTTGTGTATTATGTTTCATTTGTGAAAAATTAACAAAAATAGTACATTGTTACCCAAGGTGTGAAAGTCACTCATTGAGTCCCGAGACGGAGTTTGGCGCCCGAGCGTAGCGAGAGCGCTAATACTTCGAGGGACTAAATGAGTGACTTTCACACCTTGGGTAAACAAAACAAACCCGAGGTAAACACTGTGCTTTTCATTACGAATAAACATAAAAATTCTTCCTAATAACGAGAGTGAATGAGAGACTCCATACTACCTGATCCTCTTACAAGGTTGGGACCAAAGAGGTTATACATTATGTAGATTTTTTGCTGTTGCTATTTGTTTTCAACATTTTCAATACTCAAATACGTCGGTACTAACCGAAGAGATTTTTATAAATTAGTTTATCCAACACTGAGTGATGACGCGAGTCCGTAGATTTAAATTACAGTTTTTGTAACACGGTTTGTCTAGAAAATGTTATTTACACAAAATACACAATCGTAAATGAAAAACCAGATTAAACTTAACACAAAAAAATAATAAAATAACAAAAGATAATACTAATTAAAATCATTCAAAATGCAAGCATCTCCCGCCAGTATTTTTTACTCAAGAAACGACACTGACCGCACGGTCACATAAAGCCACATCTGCAACATCTTGACAGGGCGCCGGTAGAGGCGCAGCATGGTCATACGTCGCATTTTCATCTTTACATTTATTTTATTAAATAAGATATCTTGAACTAAATATATCTACCTGAATTCGATTACTAAGAAAAAACCTATTATGTACTAAACTCTGGCAGTATGGATGAGCCGTGCGAAGCCATAATTTGACATGACATTTTCGATTGCGATTTTCCCTAGGGTTGAAAGTTTTTCTTTCTACACGCTCTTCAGGCATCTTTAGACCTACTTTCGGAGTATGAGTAAGTAAAGTGCCTTTGCAAAATCAATTAAAAATATAGTTTAAAATAGTACATTACGATGTAAGTGTGGTAAATTGATCTTTGCATAGAGGCGGTTTATGACGCGCGAGCGGCAGCGAGCGTGTTATAGAAGCCAAGATGCAAATATCAATTCCACACGTATATCGTACGACGTTTTTTATCACAGTTGCGAATAAAAGAAAAGACTTGAAAAGAAAACAAAATAATAATTAACAAAATATTTGTGATAACTCTATGTTTACATTTTTTTAAGGCAATATTTTTTTGTTAATTATGCTCCGGAAAGGCCAGGCTAAAGACTTTTAACCTATACATCCTCGTGTGACATACATTATTTTTAAGGGTTTTTCTATTTGTTTTTGCGTCGGGGGTTAAGAACAAAATACAATGGTACGGAAAACAATATATTTAAGTAAAGAAAAAACAAAAAATAAACAACTAAATTTTTAATCGTTTTCTAAGTCATTATCACCTAAAATTTTCGTTCGTAAACCGACTTTAGAGACAACCATTTTTGCTAGCTAAAAAACTCTTTGGTACCTACCTTTTCGGGATAACTTTACAGCACTAGTTAACAAATCTAAAACGCACGCGTGCATAATATGTTGGATTATGAGCCTAAAAGCCGTTGAATAAGATCCACTTTATGAGCAACTGTGATAAAAACAATGTAACTACATACCTATTTTGTTTTTATAACTTACACCGAATGATAAATTGTATCTATGCAGAAAAATGTATACTAAATAACCCAAAACCACATCGCGAACGAAGTCGCGGGCAACAGCTAGTTTTCAATAAAACAAAGCCAAAGCTACATCCTATCAAATATTGTTTAACAAACAGTACACAAATAGATACAGTTTAACAGTGTGAGTATATGCATGAATAACTTGGCTCTCATCCACCAGGAACTTGCCAACTTGCAGTAGGCTCGAGCAGGTATTGAATGCCATTTGTTAACAAACTCACTATGCTCTCTACCAGCTATTGCATTGGATAAAGCTGCTGCGCTGCTCTTTTAAAAACGAATGGAATAGTCGATAAAGCTTAGCTTAGAAGATTAACTGGTTCAATGAAGATTTGTCTTGGTATATAGCAGAATTTGAAAGTGAATGGAATTTAAAGGGGTTTTATTTGGAAAAAATATACGGAATTGAAAAAATATTATTCCCAGTATTATCTTATATCTTTAAATGAGCAATTCTTGTATATATATATATAATTGGAATCTCGGAATCGGCTCCAACGATTTTCATGAAATTTGGTGTATAGGGGGTTTCGGGGGCGATAAATCGATCTAGCTAGGAATCATTTTTAGAAAATGTCATTTTATTCGTGTTTTAAGGCGTTTGAGTAGTCTCAATTTAAACTGAAAAATATGACTTCCTGACATCTATTGGCGAACTACTAATACTATTTTTTGTGAGCAATAAAGTTATTCCAGCAGATGGCGTTGTTAAGTAACACGAAGTCAATGAGTGTTTGCTTTGAGGTTAGACTAAGAAAATTAATGTTTATTTATATTATTTGTGTCTTCTTAATTCTAATATAATATCAAACTAATTGCACTCATGATTTTTTTCTTTAAATAACCAGTTCATATTTTTTTATTATTCTGTCGGTAAGATCGAAAAATATTATTCATATATCATCATTTTATTAGTATGTAATTCGTACGTAAATATAATTTCCAAAAAACACAATTTATAAAAAAAAAAAACTGAGCAAAGCTCGGTCATCCAGGTACTTATTTATTTATGTTCTGAAAGGAACATCTATACATGAGGAATCTTGATGTTTTAGTTGTCAGAGTAGCTTTTCTGACGCTGCAACTTCAAAGTGGTACAGCAACTTGGCCACTCTTAACCACAAAATATTACATGCTCTAATTTAATCTCGCCGTGGATCAAATGTTCTTTTGATTTGAGATACTCTTTACTATGTACGAGTTCGGCTTTTATTCTAAGCTTAATGGTACTGTGAAAATTGTTTAGCATTATTTCTTTTTTCTATATTTCAGTCCATCGTATTATCGTCCAAGACTAAAATAAACGCGTTCCTATCTTAAAATCTCCTAAATAGGCCCTTTTTATCCGGAAAATCTGAAAGGTTAAGGCTGATGTTTAACCGCTATTTCCTTTGATTGCTCACTTCGCTAAACATCTGGCTTTATGTGTTAATCTGACGGAGCTTAGGGTTATTTTGTCTTTGGGTTTATCTTTCTGTATAAGTCATTTGGTTCAAAATTACTGACTTCTAGAAGCGTTTTACTAATTTTTTTTGTGTATTCGAGAGTTGCGCTTTCTAATTCAGGTGTGAAAAATAAGAAACCTTCAACCTGCTAAATAAAGGGTGTGATTGGTTCACTTATTTGCCACACATTTGTTTGGTTGACAAAAATCAAATTAAAACTTTATCAGAACAAAATGGACGCTGACTTTTCAGCTGTCCTTAATGTTTTACCCTTTGTCTTACTATTTGTACCCCTTTTTGCGTTTGAACTCTATTCGTCTGTTCTGGACAATACTATCCCCCAAGAAAAATGCTATTAAAACAATTACAAGAGAAAGCTTGAAGAAAATTAAGTGGTAACTTTTGCCTGCATTGCACATTCTCGAGAGAAATGACCACTGCAGTCTGCAGGCTCTTAAACTGGAGTAACGGTGAGGCAGGTGCTTGTGGTTTAATATGTTACATCTATTTCCAAGGTATTACCGTAAATAAGATAAACTATATTTACTTAGCAAAATATCATCTTCGAAGTGCAAGTCATACATGTTTACGCACTGACATTTTTAGGTATAGATAGGTTTGTAATAATAAGTACAGGATGTTTTGCTGTCGGATTTCTAAACAAAGTTTAAATTCCTTGCGTTATTACATCTATCCAACAGAAACATTAAATATACTCACAGCCTGTAGGTTCTTATATCTCGTAAATTATGTTTCACTTCATGTCGGGACTTGGGACCATCTTTAATCTCACTTATATCAATGGGGAGGTGGATAATTTTGTCCATAACTCTTCTGGAGTGTCTCTCCTTGTTTTACTTAGTTCTATGGCATTGTATGAGAGTCACATATATAATCAAGAACACATTTCTGTGTTCACATAAATAAAAGAAACATTTGGGTTAGTACTTGAAATGCCTTTGAGCTGCTAACAGGATTGACCTTGCGACATCTTAAAACTTAACTTTAGTCCGATCGAGTTTCATCCATTGAAGTTTGATGATATGTGTGAAGTTTGCACAGATCCATACCTAGGTAATGATAAAGACGAAGTTCTAGACCTATCAGCATTTGAACCTCTTAATAAATCATTAAATTATTCTTTATCTCAACAACTTTTTCTAATTCAAATCCTCAATGGAGTATAATAATAAATTACATTGAAGCTTACGACTACAAATTGAATAGATAGATTTACTTACCGAGAATTCACAGAAGACGTTTCAAATTACTAATCCCAGATTATCAACTTTACCCACTAAATACAGTTTGATTGAACATTTTGTAATGCTTTAATCTAGGAGTAAAGGTCACAGCTCGTTATACCGGATCATACCAAGAAAATAAACCGGATCGGTTAAATAAATACCGGATTGGTATCGCAATCGCATTGGAAAAAAATCATCTAAATTTTTGTACCAATGATTGAATACGCTGAGTAATTCTTAGCTTTTGTAAAATGACGAAGATCTGGCGGGGATCTTGGTCTATTATCGATTAAATATAAATATCCTTATTATTTTTATTATACTTCGGTGCAACGTGTTTACAAGTTGAAACTACATAAATTACCAGTTCTGCAAAGATGTAGATTATTTTAGCGGAGATACTATCAATACGTCTGACAATTTGTAAAGAGCCAAACCGTGAAAACGTCACAGAATTCATATAAAGTGCCAAAGGTTGAAATCCCTTGCGAGCACTCTAGATATCCTTTCTCTAACCTTCGTGCCCTAATGTAAAGTTTTAAACAATTAATCAATTTCAAAACCTGCTTTTGACTCCACTAAAGTTTCCGAAATGTCGATACCTCAATTTGAAGTTTCAATATTAAGATTAGGTACCTATTTTACTTAGAAATCGACAGGTTTGCTGAAATTATTGGAAACTAACTATAGATTTCATTAAAGTCTGAAATATTCAGAGTCGATAGAAGCCTAATATATTTAAATTGGCTTGAATGTTACTCGTTGGATTGGATTGGTATTGCGAAGGCTGTGTGAGTTTACTGTTTAATAAAATATTATGGATTTATTCTGGTGTCGTAGCGTAGGCGCCAATGAAATTATATTTTATAGTTTATCCACATATTAATATTTAAATATCGTAAGATGCGTGTTTGGGAAGATTTGGGGGGCAGGGAAGAAGACGCGGGCTTAAAGGGGAATAAGGGGGTCATATGAAATAAAGAAATAACCGGGAAGTGGATCAAAATTAAGTTGCAAGATTCCACCCGAACATACATTGCAAGTTAAAGTAAAGAGTCAAGCGTGTAGATCAGACGTGTTGATTTCAACATCATTGCATATTAAATTCTTTGAAATTGTTTTTAATATAAATATTTAGACTAAAGAAATAGGGTACATAGGTATAATCTCCATGGCTCTGTTCGATGCGAATTTAGTTTGTAAGAAAACGTGTACAAAATAAAAAAAATATTAGGCTTTTTTTCATCTACTAGTATAACTTAACACTAGTTATAATGTAATAGGTACACGTGCGATGTCATATTAAAACCAAAACAAATCCCTTAAAATTATCAAAGTTTATAATATATCCCGAGATGAATGAAGGCTGTATTAACCGTCTGTAATTTGTTTCAGGTACGTAAGCGAGATATTCAGCGGTATGATTTATGGTGAGCTTTCAGACGAGATTAAGGTTTAATATTTGGTAAATTGGTGCGTGGGATGGGTCCGGAGCGGGAGCGGGTGTTGTCAAACGAGTTGCTGATTTAGGGACTTAGATTTGCAGGATATTTTGTCCGGTTTGTTGTTAGAGTTTTCGTCACATAGGTAAGTCTGCACGTTGGCAAAATCTGAATAGATACGACGGTAATGTTGCCAGCTTTATAGATTTTGTCTAATCATGACATATTATAGAGATCATTCCTCCAAAGGTTGCGCTCGATATTCAATAAATAATTTACCACATTGATTTTTAAATGGATAAAATATGTGAACTTTATCAAGTAGGTATTTATACACACCCGTCACTCTTAGCGCCGTTAATGCCGATCTCTTTTAGCTCTGAATTATTACACTTTTACTCGTAGGTTAATGTACAATATATTTCATAACAAGCTATTCTGACGTACCTATTCAGAATAAAATAATGCCCCGAATAATGTCCCCATTGCTTCTTGAGTTATCGTGATATTTTTTTGTATGGAATTTAATTTTTACTCTGAAACCTATTGTGTGAGGCAAGTGGGAATTGACTTTTTGTTGCTCTATTATATTACACGAATGTTGGCACTCTAAGTATTTTGCTATCATACTTTTATCAGGCATTTCATATTCAGTTTTCAAACCATCTTGCAAAAGAACGATAAACCCAAGGTTTATATTCCGAATTTGTAAAGCAGACTCGAATAATTGATTGCATCTCTAAACACAATTTGTTTCAAATTCGTCCCGAAGTCGGTAAAACAGGCTCCCGAGGGAATTGTTCTCTGAAAGATGAGGCGATTGTGCAAAAGTTTTCTGTCCTTGTTTCTCGTTTGTAGCCATTTTAATTAGGAATTAAACATATCTTGTAGGGTTACCAGTTTGTTTAACGACGTGTTTGAAAAGGTTCTGAGTCTTAACTACTTTCTAAAATTATATAAAATGGGTATGCTATTTTTTTCTATGAGTTAAACTGAATAAAATGGTTAGTTTTTGTTTAGTTTAAGCATTGCACGATCAGTGCATTAGCTTACCCATATAACCAGTTCAAGTGGTATATCTTTGCGTCAAGTAAATTATATCTCTTTTATCTTTTTATAAAAATTGTTTGATACCTAATTATCCAAACCGCGATCGCGACCCGCTTTATTTATCAACTGTAAGTAATTTTTCGAAATATTTTCCTTTCCGTTATTGGTTAACAGATGTTACTTATTACGTTAAATATATCGAGGAAAAGAAAACAGGATAATAAGATATTTTTGTTGTAATTGGGTAAGTGAAGGGGTCGGGCGGTGTACATACAGGTATAGGCTTACACTGGACGATTGAGACTTTAGTTTTATTTCGATTAAGGCGAATATTTTGGGAAAAAATCTAAATCCAAGTAACACATGGCATCTTGTAGGAAGGCATAAGACAGGTGGGACAAAGTCGAATGCTGGCTTAACAATTGTAAAAAAATCCCTTAAGAAGCGCTACCCCGCCATTTCTGACCCATTGCTGAGAATCACGGTTTCCCTGAAGACCACTATTCATTTAAGTTTGACCTGACTTCTAATATGCAAATGCATATACCTAACTATATTCCGATCAACGAACGCAACTCACCCTATATCCATCATGACACTACTAGGGCTAGTGTTGGCTGTGTTTCACGGTGATTTATGGCACGCCCCGAGGAATTTCATATCGGCATGCATAATACAACCATAGACAACAGTACCGTGGCCCATGACGTCACCGTCATGAATATTATCAAGAACATCACACTTGAGGAGCCGACGAAAGGAATTTTATTTATGTCTATCGTGTTTCAAGCGACGTCTGTCTGGCTAAAGTTAATTGAAAGATGTATGAAGACAGATTGAAAAGTTAATGTGACCTATTTATTAAATTATCTACTAGCTGTGCCCGACGTTTTTACTCGCTTTTGTCTTAATTAAACAATAAACAGTATTTGACGGTTAATTCATTAACGAGATCTAGGTATCTTCTAGGAAAGCGTGTTACATCTTAGGCCGGCCAGTGGGCAACCGCTAAACTATTATAGGTAAAAATAAAAATAAAAAACTAGGTAGGTACTTCATCTATGAAACTAATACATTTTTGGGATAATATAGTTTCAAAGCTTAATAAAGGTTTGAGAATTAAAAACGTATGTTCTAGAGTCCCGGATTACATAACAATGTTATATTTAAATTACTTTATTAGTAAAAATAACCAAATAAATATTAGTCATATTAAAGTTTTTAACCAAGTAATAGTTACGGTAAATAAAATAAAACCGTTCCGTAACTATAATCTGAAGTAATGCGCAATAAAGTAAATTGCACGCTATTCTTTTTCTTTCGGGAAATATGCTTCACTATTATGAAATAATTTGCATTCTTATGAGTTCTTCGAGTCGGAATGAGTGTAATAATGTTTATCTAGTAGGTACGTTCATTTAACGTTTTAGAAGGAAAGGAAGACAAGTATTTTCATATGCTTTCTCCATACAAATGAATTCCTCTATTTCCTTTCTGAATAATACATCTAAAGCTGTGGTTTTTCTAACCTTTTTAATCTTGTATACCCTATGACTTAGCTGAGGAAATTGATTTCGTGATTTACCCCTCGCCCCCTTTTATTTATTTTATTTGTACGGAAAGTCTACAGCTAAGTTTAACAAAATAGACAGAAGAAATAGAAACAGAAAGCCTATTACAGACATACAAAAATATAAACATACTAAAAATTTAAAAGACAGCGTGTGAAAGAATAGATACTTTTACTTTAAAGCCCTGCTTGAGGGAATTATTACTTTCTGAAAACCTAAATAGTACATTGTTACCCTAGGTGTGAAAGTCACTCATTGAGTCCCGAGACGGAGTTTAACTAGTTTAACCGAGAGTAATAGTTCGAGGGACTTAATGAGTCTTTTACCCGAGGTAAACACTGCTTTTCATTACGAATAATACTTAAAATTCTTCATAATAACGAGAATGAATGAGAGACTCCATACTCCATACTACTTCAGGCAGTATGCATGAGCCGTGTGAAGCCATAATTGTTATTCTTTGGTGTTACCTAAAGCAAGGAGGTTAGGTTTTTGAAGTTCCTAATGCGTAATGATACTGATCTGGCTACAAGCACATTGCACAAGCCGCGCGAAGCCAAAATTTGACATGACAGCTGTCAGTGAAAGCGATTTTCCCTAGGGCTGAAAGTTTTTCTTTCTACACGCTCTTCAGGCATCTTTAGACCTACTTTCAGAGTATGAGTAATGAAAAAAAGTTTAGTGTACCGCTTATAGGATACCGTTTTAAAAAAATACCTACTAAAATGTTACTTACAAATTAGATAGACAATGATAATAACAGCAATCTTCCATGCAAGAATTAACAATGGTTCAATGCCTATTTATTCATTGAATAATAAAAACTGTGATAATTTAGTTTCGATTTTTTGAGGTGCCTATAAGAATGTCTTTATTGTAAAATGACGATATCGTCCTAACATCTTGATATTAAAAACGTCACAGTTATTAAATTCTATAAATCATAAAGCTAGTATACCATAAGCTTATGCATAAAGCTAAAGTCTAAATAAGTTATACACTAACCTATAACTTTTAGGAATATTCGGTATAAATATTCCTTCACATAACTTTATATCATTAGTAAATATTATTTTATCGGGCAATACAATAAACTAAAAGAAAGCAAGAATCATAATTTTCTTAAACCGGCTTATATTTCTCCTCACAAATTGGAGTTTACCCAAAAAGGTACACTATATTAACATAATAAGAAAAGTTTGTGAGTTTCCTTCGTAATAGAAGGTACTTTAGTATATTTTCTGTAGTTGGTAATGTTCGAACCCTTGGTCCGCCTTCTTCAGTGTTAAGTCTTTAAGGAAATTACTTAACAGTAAGGCCGGTGTTCCACGCAGCTAGCACAAGTATGAAGCTAGAACACAGATTGCTCTCTATAGATGCAGCATACAGAAGATGGAGCTAGAACACAGATTTTCAAAAAAAAGTTCAAATTTTCAAAAGTCTTAGAACGTAAGTTGTTTGTTTAGGTATACAGAAGTAGCCCTTACACGCTTAATTAAAGATACTTATTTAAATTTCAAGTTCAGGAAAGTCATAAGTTCAATTGCCACAAAAGTGAAAAATTATTAGTACCTAGATTCAATGAGATTGCACACAAAGCGAATTTTCAGTTCACAATACAATAATTAACCCCTATGTTAGTATAATTACATTTCACGTTAACAAAGCACTAGGAAATACATTAACTCACAAACCCAGATACCGCGTTTTCATAAAAACAACTACTGAAGACATTATTCGAAGGAAAAACCGGCTTTTTTCACTTTTTACTTAATAATAAAAGCCGGGGAAGTCTTATAATTTCCGCGGGCGATGCCTATGCGGGCGGGGAGGGAACTTTATGTAGGGTTGCCAGTTCAGAAAACTAAATTATCTGATAATTTAATTACTTTCCAAAATAAGTTTTTGGAATAAAAATAGAATTTTGTTTTTTTTCTTAATCGTGAGTAAACATTTTGAAATATCTGGGATTTCCCGTGACCACGATCGGTGCAACTCGGTGGCAACGTTTAGTATAACTAACTATTTGTGTATATGAATGAAAACTAAGGTTGGTGTCGCGGAAGAAGTAATGCTCTCCCATTCAGTTGCGCAAACGCGTGATAAATTACCGCATTGAAGCGTGCTGTCGTAGTTTACATTAGAAACAGTATTTACCGCGTTGACTTTGTATATCACACGATAAATAGCTATAATTATATTTTAAAGTTGTGCACTAATTACCTTGTCGAATTATAACTGTGTTAAAATATTTCTATAAAGTTGACCTCCGTAGAAATTAAATATTTTATAGACATAGGGTAGGGAGCAAGTAAAACGAAGGACCACACCATTTTAGGTTTTTTTTTGGGATTTATTTGAAAAACATCAAATTAAAATGCGTTTGTTCAGAATCTGGCAACCCTAACTCTGCGGCCGGAGGAGGGGAGAGTAGGGTAGGAAGAAAGAACAATGCCTCTGAGAGGGTTAACAAGATGCGATAAGCGAATAACCACAGCTACATAATGGACGCGAAATTTACAACGAAAATAAAAGCGTAACGACGCGCGATGGGAACGGCAGGCTTCAAGAATATACGTCTGTCGAGATTTTAGAGTTGGGTCATAACTTAAGGTGATCGTGAACTAACAGCCCGCAAAATTCAAATTCAAGTTAGAAATCGAAATCTATTCACTTTGTAATCTACGATTGTAGAACATTGAACTAACCGCCAAATTCAATTTGATCTTCAATGAAGTTCGAAATTGAAATGTATTTACTTTGAAATCTACGACTCTAGAACATAATAACCACGCTTTAAGCGTTTATCAATTAACTGTCAATTTATTTAATGGTACTATTATTTGATTTTCAGATGGTTTTTAATAGTTGGGAAATTATGTAAAATATGGGGAAATATTTTGGAAAATTATCCATCTCAGATTAAAAATAATGTTACAATTTTACGAAAAACTTTTTATTTTTCAAATTTGTTGGGCATTCGGTACGCAATACCCTAAACATAAATATGAACCCGTCGTTAACTTCTTCTTTGGGGGATGTTGTTTACGGAGTCGTAAAAGCAACGCACGACGGGATTTCAATTAAAGTTATAATTTGTATTTGTAACGTTATTACAATTATCAATTTGGGGGCAACAAGGGCCTCCTTCCAACGGGAGGTTTAAATTACTTACGAGGTTTACCGTGAGAACATTTTGTTTATTGCGCATAGAATTAAAGTAGGTAAATCTATTGGTACATGACCCAGATTCGAACTTACCACCTTCAGCTTCACAGTTTTTCTTCTAATTGTACTAGAATTCTGTTTTTATGTTTTAATCTTTAATGGTACTCTAAAAATAGTAAAGTTAATGGATCAGGTAAATAGCACCACAACCCAGCACTTCTAGACAGTCTTATTCGCCTGAGTTTACCTAAACTGTTCTCAAGATTTCTAAAATAACAAAACACAATTTTATAAAACTTATTTCAAGTAAAAGTGGTATTATAAGGCTTTAGATCTAGTATAGTCGTATAAACATAGGATCTTGTTACATCCAGGATGCAGTCAAACCCTCTCTCGGCGAAGGTATAAAACTCGCGTTGATTACACAAAGCGGACTCTCGCCTCGTGTCCTCGCTTGCCGGAAAACACTCCTTGATAAACATGTACACTGTTTTTCTTTTACGGAACACCGGGGGATAGTAAAATAGATATATTGTTTGTGGGTAGTTTTTGTTTGAACTTTTCTCTCTATCGAGTCTTTTCAAAAAAATTAAAATAAAACGAATAAAAACTCGATTGCGGTGGTATACTAGGTGATTTAAATAGCGACAACAATGGAAAAATTGGGTTATCTAAATATACTCGATAGGCCTCTCCCAGATACTTCCAGAGCACAAATATTTAAACGATATTAATATTTTTTGTAAATTTTAATTTTGCCAGCATAGATAAGTTAATACTAAACCTAAGAAAAGTCGGGCGAGATATCATGGTCTGCATTACATGGTGCTAAGTGAAATCGTGAAGAAGAAAGATAAAAGAAGAATGCATGCAGCGGAGATGAGAATGTTAAGATGGATGAATAGAGTAACAAGGTTGAAAAAAAAAACGAGTAAGTATATTAGAGGAAATATGAAAGTAGCGTCAGTTATGAAAAAGGTGAAAAAGAACCGTTTGAGTTGGTTTGGTATAGACATGTAATGAGGATAGAGGAGACGCATGTGAATAGAAGAGTTATGCGTATGAATGAAGAGGGATAGAAAGAAAGAGAACGACCTAAAAAAAGATGGATGGACTGCAAGCCACAACATATGAAAGAGATGTAGGTATACACGATGAAATAATAATAATAATAAAATAAATATTTCAGGACATTCCACACATCGCCATCTAGCCCCAAGCTAAGTAACTAGACTTGTGTTATGGGTGCTAGATAACGGATATACTACTTATATACTTTTCTTTTGTAAATATATACTTATAATACATAGAAACAACCAGACCACAGACAAATATCTAAGCATAAATACTTGTCTGAGGCGGGAATCGAACCCGCAACCCTGTGTTTGGCAGTCCGGCATGGTGACCATTGTGCCAACTGGGTCGTCAAAATGCCCATGAGTGTTGTTTAGTTCTGACTCAAGTGTAAGTATAAAAGATAACGTCCAGACTTTAAACGTTAGCAACGGGACGTATTAAAGTTTCCAAAACACAGTCCCGTGAGTAACAGATAACGCTGGACGATATACTCTTAATGGTTAAGTTATATTTAGTTATATTATACAAGTTTTGTATTATATTTCAACTTGAAATATTCCTAGAATTTTTTGCTCAACATATTTTGAAGTGAACTTTTTGTTTATGGTAACTTTGAAATTATGTACAAACTAGCAGCGCTCCGCGGTTTCATCCGCGTAAGTCCCGATCCCGTGGGAATATCAGAATGCCTTCCTCGATAAATGGACTATCCAACACAAAAATATTTTTTTAATTCGAACTAGTAGTTACTGAGATTAGCGCGTACAAACAAACAGACAAACAAACTCTTCAGCTTTATAATATTAGTATAGACAATTATGTTACAGCTTAATTATTTCAAAAAATATATCGGGTAGGTTCAAAGTTGTACTGACTGATATTATATCAACATTATCACCGGGAACTAATGGATGGATCGGTTTAAAATTTGGCATACAGGCTATAGCCCCTCGTATTATGATATAGGCAATGATTTTGGAAAATTTGAAAAAAAATCCACGTGGACGAAATCGCTGGTAAAAGCTTTTCATATAAACTGTTTCGCAAATGGACCGACAAAGACAAATATACGAAACTGTACAAGATAAACAATTCTTGTTCAAAAACAATGATAAATCCAGTAAGTTATTCACTCTTCGTCGTATAACTATTCTATCGGAAAACATAATCGAAATACAATACGGTTCTCCATCATATCTCCGTCTACATATTTGATTCAGACATTTTATCTTTCTGTAGTAAAAACATCAGTCAATCTGTCAGAATGTTCACTAGGAATACGTTTTTCATTGGGAAGCATTTAGGGGTGAAAGTAGATTCACCTCAGTAGATAACACACTGAACTATTGGCGTACACCAAACCAAACACGCGCATTTATTTGTAGTGTTGCCAGATGCCAATTTTCTTTGTCAAACCAGGGTTGCTAAAACTCGTAATTTCAGTACGTTAATACCCAAAAAAGAAACACCGAAATTGAACAATAGTAAGGTGAGGAATTATTTATTTGTGATTATTTTTTATTTATTTTTGTATTGATAGATATTATGTAGCCCTCATAAAGTTGTACTTTTTTTGAAATAATTAAACATGTAAAGCTTGAATACAAACTATTTAAGCAATTGACCCTAATAACACAATATTTTGTTACAAAACAGGTATACTCCGGAACGATAATTCCATCAAAAAATGTCGTGATCATTTAAATAAACTGATATTCAATAATTGGAAATAAAATAATCAATTACAGTTTAGCTGTTGTAACTATCAACTCTATCGACCGATTTAAAATTGATTGTCTGCGTTAGTCTTAACTATCTGAAATAGGTTCGATTTCTACTAGTAAAGCTCTTACACTCAATCAAATATTTGTACAGGAATAATATGTTATTGTTCGGGGAAAACAGGAAAAGGTTTTCCTTTGAAGATTTTTTCTCTGATTAATCGAATTTATTAGGTACTTACAACATATAACTATTTCTGATGTCACGCAGTATATTCTGGCACTGTTCTCTTTTCAAAAGAAAAAGCGATTTCTTCCGGGCAACCTTTGGATGGAAAAGAACTGATTTAGCTTTAACTGATATTGCTTTCTATTCGCATTTGTATTATCTCACTACAACTTAATTTGCATTCGATTTCGATTAGGTAAATCCCCGGTTTTGGCTAGGTATAGATTTTCGTTGAAAAATTGTCGGTCAACCTCTATCCCGTACCCTTATTTATCCCGGATAGAATTTATTCCGAAATAGAGGTTATCTAGAAAAGGAAAACATTGTACTATTACTAGGCGAATACCTGATACTATTGCGTCTATTTTAAAACGGTTTTGAGAGCCATACTTTTTGAGATTTGATTAAATCGAGACAAATGTCCAAACATTTTTTGACACAATAATATTAGAAACGCTATTTAAGATTTCTGTGACAAAAGTACCTAAAAACTAAATCTACGTTTAGTTAAAATCGAGATTTTGCTGCAAGTGGATCTTATTCTATATTTTTAGCAATAATGGTATGAAGTTTATACAAAAATAATAATACCTACTAACTCTAACTCTTTACACCACGCAGTTTAACATAAGTCGTAAGTCACGATTCTGTAGAAATATTGGAATAAAAACTTACTTTTAAGAATTCAATGTATACCTCCTATGTTTCATTAAAATCGGTCCAGTAGTTACTGAGTTTTATTCATTGCAAACAAAAATAGATATTTTTTCTCTCTTTACTAATATTATAAGGAGGAAAAGTTAAAATGTTTGTTGAGTATATTTACATCATTCTTTTTTTTACTCGAGTAAATTTAAACTCTCTTTTGTTCAACGATCCACCAACACAACAACCAAACCCCTTCGATAATCGCTGTTCCCTACCAACCCGCCAGCGCATCTCAATTAGTTGAACAGAGAAGGCAATCGGGCCACGATTGACTTCCGCGTACCTTTTTGTACCTTTTGTCAGTTACTAATTATTGCACCTCGATTGCTACGGGTTTTACAAACAATTCCTGTCTGTGTTCTAGACGAATACCTAATTGTTTGTTATTTTAAACTGCAAAATGAAGATTTAATTTTGGTCTAAGGTTCAGTAGAATGTTTGGTTGGAACGTAATGATGATAATAAAATAAATAAATAACTCCGTTTTTTTCTCTCTAAGCTCTTCCAAAGATGACTTTACTAAATTCAAGAAACTGTTAATTTACTTTACTTTGTACAGATCGTTCACAGTTATTAGAAGTCTTTGCCATTTCTTTGCCGCTGAGTACCACAGGGTTCAGATTAGTCCAAGAGTTTGTGGCAACGTATGATTCGACACCACACAAAATGTGTTTCCAACCTCTATCTTAAGGCAGCTGTCAGACGAAAATATGTGAATGGACTTTACCTAATTGTTTTGCGTTCGGTGATATTTTGGTATTCTGAACGCAGATCAGATTTTCTCTAGATTTTTTATAATAAAATTAGAAAACGTACCTTACCTAATCAATCAAACAAAATTAAGTAAATCACGAGTCAAGAGAAATTATTTCAAAAATCGCCTATTAATTATTATTTTAAAGTTAAAGTGTTAGATTCTGACCAAATTGTTAGATATTGATACAAAGTTCAGTTCCCAATTATCCTATGAAACCACTACATCACCCAAGTAATTGAGTCTGACTATTCTAACCAACAAAGTTTGTATTAAAGTTAACCAGCTTCACTTTAACTTACATCAAGTCTTGCTTTAACTTAAGTACTCATCTTCGCATCTGAATATTAATGTGTACCTTTGAGATGTTGTTTTAACTTGTTACGTGTGAGACGCCCACTCGTTCAAGTTTTCAGGTCTGTAAGTTTTTAATAATTTATATATATATAGTCAAAGACATTAAACCTATTCGTAGAGCGTTGACAGCACAAATCTGCACATTTGCATGTGTATAGTTAGAGTGACGTACTAGTAAAAACTCTCTACTTCTGTGAATAATAAAAGTCTTTGCATAGAGTCTATCTGAAAAGCAACGACAAGTTCGGTCATTGAAGAAGCCCCAATATTAAAGTTTTCCATATCCATAATTATTGTTTTGCGACTGCGACTCTAGAACATGATTTTCCAATTACTACTTTTGCATTTTTAGGTATTTTATCCAACACCTTTTGCATTAATCTAGCTGGCAATACTGCTAACTACCTTATAAAACACTTAATAGTATAAAAGCCGGTAGTGTGGAGATTAGATGACACGTGCGAGGTCTCGAGTTGACCTTCAGCGAAGCCCTACGAGTCATGACCAAGGCTATACCCTCGCTCGCGTTGCAGACACTACACACAGCAAGGTGAACTTACAATTGGTTCATAAAGTTACAAGGTTAATTGACCTAGAATGACCAATAAGTTATTAACGATTAGTGTCCAAACATATCTAGCGTAGTATATACACTTTATATAAAAGTCTATTCCCTAGCCCCATAAAACATTTCTCGTTATAATATTAAATGTTTCTATATATAGTATAGAATGATTGCAAAGTTATAACTTGTTTAAAATACTTAGCAAAACTTCAAGTTAACTTTGAACATTATGTTCTCTAACTTTCCACTTATCTTTCTAACTATATACTATCAGAGAACAGCTTAACAAATGCTCTAAACAACAAACTTAAATATTCTAACAAATCTAACACTTTATGGCCTAGCCTTACGGCTTGACAACGATCTTTTGGAACTTGAGGGAGGGCGCTAGCGTAACAATACAACCGAATTTGCACTTTAAGCATATGGCAGCACTTTAGTTCCTTTTTCTGCCACGTACAGAAATATCCTTGGTCAGGCCGTGTGCTCGTTTATAACTGCTTATCGCGTGTAAAATGGCGAACAAGTTTGCTCGCCGTTTCCCGCGTAAATATGTCATGAAATTATCATCAGTTTTCTGTTTTCAGGTAAGCGAGAGTTTGGGGAAGATAAAGTGGAAGACTTCGTAGTTGGTGAGTTTGTTATGATAAAATGGGGACATAGCTTTCGTGTTTATAAACGACACTTTTGTACTCAATTTCGTAGTTAACTCTTATGTTTGTTAACTCTGAAAAGTTATTGTTTTTCTTTTAAAGCTTAATTGTACGAAAAGCAGTACTAATGCAATAACTCATAAACAAGATAATTCTACAAAAATATTGCCTTTAAATAATAAACACTTTACCAGCCCTTGCGTCTCGCAGTCGGGTAAAAATGTCACCAACTCACGCCGGTGTTTTGAGCCATCGACATCAATTAGGTACATTCTCCAATATGAATCATACGTAAGACATGCCTAGAGAGTCAGCATACTTATCTCGTTAAGCACTCGTATTTATCAGATTGGAACTTGTCCCCCCCCCCCCTTCTTATCAACAAGATTCATTGGAACATTTAACCCGCAGATATTAACTTGAGACTTGCAAAGCTAACGATAGACCAACCAAGTTGGACGGCGATATATTATAAATCTAAAGATGCCAAGGAAGTGGATTTTGGAAAATTACAAATTAGAAACATGTATGAGCGTTTTCGACTCTAGCTATGAGCCAGTAGTTAATTTAGAAAACCTTTGGATACGCAGTTTTTTTGACTGAGAGGGGTCCGTTAATTGTGAAACATTTTTATATCAACGCGCACTTTAAACCAATTAAGGGATCGGGCTATTTTGGCACTCAGATAGCTACATGTTTGTGAACTTAGCAGATCATTGTCCAGCAGATCAAAAAAAAATGTGAGTTCTTATCGCATGCAGCTGAGTTCTACAGTTCCTGATACTTTTTAAGAATAGTTCTGGCGTTTTTGCCGAGATTTTTTTTTTTCAAAATGATCTGCTAACTTCCCGTGGCAGATCATTTTACAGCAAATCGAAAAAAAATGTGAGTTCTTTTCGCATGCAGCTGTGTTCTATAGTTCCTGATACTTTTTAAGAATAGTTCTGGCGTTTTTGCCGTGAAAATGGTATATTTACTAAATTATCTGCTATAAAAGTTCATAAGGTCGACAAATACTATTTTCATAGTTTCAAATTATTTAAAATGCTGGAACTCTTCTGATTTCCATATAATCGTATTTGAACTGCAGCCAAGAACTCAATTTGACTCCAAAACTCTCGTCCAAGTGCCAGCATATCATGTCAGAACGTTTTAAATGTAAAAAAAAAAAAATTAGAGTTTCAAAGCAAATAAAACACTGGATCTCTTTCGTTTTTGTCAGATCAATATAAAAACTGAAGCCTAACACTCGATTCGACCCCAGAACTCTCGTACAAGTGCCAGCAGAGCATGGCAGAACATTTCAGCGTAAAAAAAACTTTTTTTGTAGCGTTTTAAATCACATAGGACGCTAGAACTCTTTCGTTTTTGTCAGACCAATATCGGAACTAAAGCTTAGAAGTCGATTCGACCCCAGAACTCTCGTCCAAGTGCCAGCAGAGCATAACAGAACATTTCAGCGTAAAAGACAACTTTTTTTGCAGCGTTTTAAATCACATAGGACGCTGGAACTCTTTCGTTTTTGTCAGACCAAATTCAGACCTGAAGCTTAGAAGTCGATTCGACCCCAGAACTCTTATCCAAGTGTCAGCAGAGCATAGCAGAACATTTCAGCAGAAAAACTTTTTTTGCAGCGTTTTACACCACATGGGACGCTGGAACTCTTTCGTTTTTGTCAGACCAATATCAGAACTGCAGGCAAGAACTCGATTCGACCCCAGAACTCTCATCCAAGTGCCAGCAGAGCATGGCAGAACAATTCAGCGTAAAAAATATTTTTTGCAGCGTTTTAAATCACATAGGACGCTAGAACTCTTTCGTTTTTGTCAGACCAATATCGGAACTAAAGCTTAGAAGTCAATTCGACCCCAGAACTCTTATCCAAGTGCCAGCAGAGCATGGCAGAACATTTCAGCAGAAAAACTTTTTTTGCAGCGTTTCAAACCACATGGGACGCTGGAACTCTTTCGTTTTTGTCAGACCAATATCAGAACTGCAGTCAAGAACTCGATTCAAACCCAGAACTCTCGTCCAAGTGCCAGCAGAGCATGGCAGAACATTTCAGCAGAAAAACTTTTTTTGCAGCGTTTTACACCACATGGGACGCTGGAACTCTTTCGTTTTTGTCAGACCAATATCGGAACTAAAGCTTAGAAGTCGATTGGACCCCAGAACTCTTATCCAAGTGCCAGCAGAGCATGGCAGAACATTTCAGCAGAAAAACTTTTTTTGCAGCGTTTCAAACCACATGGGACGCTGGAACTCTTTCGTTTTTGTCAGACCAATATCAGAACTGCAGTCAAGAACTCGATTCAAACCCAGAACTCTCGTCCAAGTGCCAGCAGAGCATGGCAGAACATTTCAGCGTAAAAAAAAAACTTTTTTGCAGCGTTTTAAATCACATAGGACGCTAGAAATCTATCGTTTTTGTCAGATCAATATCGGAACTAAAGCTTAGAAGTCGATTCGACCCCAGAACTCTCATCCAAGTGCCAGCAGAGCATGGCAGAACATTTCAGAGTAAAAAAATATTTTTACAGCGTTTTAAATCACATAGGACGCTGGAATTCTTTCGTTTTTGTCAGACCCATATCAGAACTGAAGCTTAGAAGTCGATTCGACCCCAGAACTCTTATCCAAGTGCCAGCAGAGCATGGCAGAACATTTCAGCGTAAAAAAATATTTTTTGCAGCGTTTCAAACCTCATGGGACGCTGGAACTCTTTCGTTTTTGTCAGATCAATATCAGAACTGCAGTCAAGAACTCAATTCGACCCCAGAACTCTCGTCCAAGTGCCAGCAGAGCATGGCAGAACATTTCAGAGTAAAAAAATATTTTTTGCAGCGTTTTAAATCACATAAAACGCTGGAACTCTTTCGTTTTTGTCAGACTAATATCAGAACTGAAGCTTAGAAGTCGATTCGACCCCAGAACTCTCATCCAAGTGCCAGCAGAGCATGGCAGAACATTTCAGAGTAAAAAAATATTTTTTGCAGCGTTTTAAATCACATAGGACGCTGGAACTCTTTCGTTTTTGTCAGACCAATATCAGAACTGAAGCTTAGAAGTCGATTCGACCCCAGAACTCTCATTCAAGAGCCAGCAGAGCATGGCAGAACATTTCAGCAGAAAAACTTTTTTGCAGCGTTTTACACCACATGGGACGCTGGAACTCTTTCGTTTTTGTCAGATCAATATCAGAACTGCAGTCAAGAACTCAATTCGACCCCAGAACTCTCGTCCAAGTGCCAGCAGAGCATGGCAGAACATTTCAGAGTAAAAAAATATTTTTTGCAGCGTTTTAAATCACATAGGACGCTGGAACTCTTTCGTTTTTGTCAGATCAATATCAGAACTGCAGTCAAGAACTCAATTCGACCCCAGAACTCTCATCCAAGTGCCAGCAGACCATGGCAGAACATTTCAGCAGAAAAACTTTTTTTGCAGCGTTTTACACCACATGGGACGCTGAAACTCTTTCGTTTTTGTCAGACCAATATCAGAACTGCAGTCAAGAACTCGATTCAAACCCAGAACTCTCGTCCAAATGCCAGCAGAGCATGGCAGAACATTTCAGCGTAAAAAAAAAACTTTTTTTGCAGCGTTTTAAATCGCATAGGACGCTAGAACTCTTTCGTTTTTGTCAGACCAATATCGGAACTAAAGCTTAGAAGTCGATTCGACCCCAGAACTCTCATCCAAGTGCCAGCAGAGCATGGCAGAACATTTCAGAGTAAAAAAATATTTTTTGCAGCGTTTTAAATCACATAGGACGCTAGAATTCTTTCGTTTTTGTCAGACCAATATCAAAACTGAAGCTTAGAAGTCGATTCGACCCCAGAACTCTTATCCAAGTGCCAGCAGAGCATGGCAGAACATTTCAGCGTAAAAAAATATTTTTTGCAGCGTTTCAAACCTCATGGGACGCTGGAACTCTTTCGTTTTTGTCAGATCAATATCAGAACTGCAGTCAAGAACTCAATTCGACCCCAGAACTCTCGTCCAAGTGCCAGCAGAGCATGGCAGAACATTTCAGCGTAAAAAAAAAAATGTTTTGCAGCGTTTTAAATCACATAGGACGCTAGAACTCTTTCGTTTTTGTCAGACCAATATCGGAACTAAAGCTTAGAAGTCGATTCGACCCCAGAACTCTCATCCAAGTGCCAGCAGAGCATGGCAGAACATTTCAGAGTAAAAAAATATTTTTACAGCGTTTTAAATCACATAGGACGCTGGAACTCTTTCGTTTTTGTCAGACCAATATCAGAACTGCAGTCAAGAACTCGATTCAAACCCAGAACTCTCGTCCAAGTGCCAGCAGAGCATGGCAGAACATTTCAGCAGAAAAACTTTTTTTGCAGCGTTTTACACCACATGGGACGCTGGAACTCTTTCGTTTTTGTCAGACCAATATCGGAACTAAAGCTTAGAAGTCGATTCGACCCCAGAACTCTTATCCAAGTGCCAGCAGAGCATGGCAGAACATTTCAGCAGAAAAACTTTTTTTGCAGCGTTTCAAACCACATGGGACGCTGGAACTCTTTCGTTTTTGTCAGACCAATATCAGAACTGCAGTCAAGAACTCGATTCAAACCCAGAACTCTCGTCCAAGTGCCAGCAGAGCATGGCAGAACATTTCAGCGTAAAAAAAAAACTTTTTTGCAGCGTTTTAAATCACATAGGACGCTAGAAATCTATCGTTTTTGTCAGATCAATATCGGAACTAAAGCTTAGAAGTCGATTCGACCCCAGAACTCTCATCCAAGTGCCAGCAGAGCATGGCAGAACATTTCAGAGTAAAAAAATATTTTTACAGCGTTTTAAATCACATAGGACGCTGGAATTCTTTCGTTTTTGTCAGACCCATATCAGAACTGAAGCTTAGAAGTCGATTCGACCCCAGAACTCTTATCCAAGTGCCAGCAGAGCATGGCAGAACATTTCAGCGTAAAAAAATATTTTTTGCAGCGTTTCAAACCTCATGGGACGCTGGAACTCTTTCGTTTTTGTCAGATCAATATCAGAACTGCAGTCAAGAATTCAATTCGACCCCAGAACTCTCGTCCAAGTGCCAGCAGAGCATGGCAGAACATTTCAGCGTAAAAAAAAAAATGTTTTGCAGCGTTTTAAATCACATAGGACGATAGAACTCTTTCGTTTTTGTCAGACCAATATCGGAACTAAAGCTTAGAAGTCGATTCGACCCCAGAACTCTCATCCAAGTGCCAGCAGAGCATGGCAGAACATTTCAGAGTAAAAAAATATTTTTACAGCGTTTTAAATCACATAGGACGCTGGAATTCTTTCGTTTTTGTCAGACCAATATCAGAACTGAAGCTTAGAAGTCGATTCGACCCCAGAACTCTTATCCAAGTGCCAGCAGAGCATGGCAGAACATTTCAGCAGAAAAACTTTTTATGCAGCGTTTCAAACCTCATGGGACGCTGGAACTCTTTCGTTTTTGTCAGATCAATATCAGAACTGCAGTCAAGAACTCAATTCGACCCCAGAACTCTCGTCCAAGTGCCAGCAGAGCATGGCAGAACATTTCAGAGTAAAAAAATATTTTTTGCAGCGTTTTAAATCACATAGGACGCTGGAACTCTTTCGTTTTTGTCAGATCAATATCAGAACTGCAGTCAAGAACTCAATTCGACCCCAGAACTCTCATCCAAGTGCCAGCAGACCATGGCAGAACATTTCAGCAGAAAAACTTTTTTTGCAGCGTTTTACACCACATGGGACGCTGAAACTCTTTCGTTTTTGTCAGACCAATATCAGAACTGCAGTCAAGAACTCGATTCAAACCCAGAACTCTCGTCCAAATGCCAGCAGAGCATGGCAGAACATTTCAGCGTAAAAAAAAAACTTTTTTTGCAGCGTTTTAAATCGCATAGGACGCTAGAACTCTTTCGTTTTTGTCAGACCAATATCGGAACTAAAGCTTAGAAGTCGATTCGACCCCAGAACTCTCATCCAAGTGCCAGCAGAGCATGGCAGAACATTTCAGCAGAAAAACTATTTTTGCAGCGTTTCAAACCTCATGGGACGCTGGAACTCTTTCGTTTTTGTCAGATCAATATCAGAACTGCAGTCAAGAACTCAATTCGACCCCAGAACTCTCGTCCAAGTGCCAGCAGAGCATGGCAGAACATTTCAGCGTAAAAAAAAAACTTTTTTTGCAGCGTTTTAAATCGCATAGGACGCTAGAACTCTTTCGTTTTTGTCAGACCAATATCGGAACTAAAGCTTAGAAGTCGATTCGACCCCAGAACTCTTATCCAAGTGCCAGCAGAGCATGGCAGAACATTTCAGCAGAAAAACTTTTTATGCAGCGTTTCAAACCTCATGGGACGCTGGAACTCTTTCGTTTTTGTCAGATCAATATCAGAACTGCAGTCAAGAACTCAATTCGACCCCAGAACTCTCGTCCAAGTGCCAGCAGAGCATGGCAGAACATTTCAGAGTAAAAAAATATTTTTTGCAGCGTTTTAAATCACATAGGACGCTGGAACTCTTTCGTTTTTGTCAGACCAATATCAGAACTAAAGCTTAGAAGTCGATTCGACCCCAGAACTCTCATCCAAGTGCCAGCAGACCATGGCAGAACATTTCAGCAGAAAAACTATTTTTGCAGCGTTTTACACCACATGGGACGCTGAAACTCTTTCGTTTTTGTCAGACCAATATCAGAACTGCAGTCAAGAACTCGATTCAAACCCAGAACTCTCGTCCAAGTGCCAGCAGAGCATGGCAGAACATTTCAGCGTAAAAAAAAAACTTTTTTGCAGCGTTTTAAATCGCATAGGACGCTAGAACTCTTTCGTTTTTGTCAGACCAATATCGGAACTAAAGCTTAGAAGTCGATTCGACCCCAGAACTCTCATCCAAGTGCCAGCAGAGCATGGCAGAACATTTCAGAGAAAAAAATATTTTTTGCAGCGTTTTAAATCACATAGGACGCTGGAATTCTTTCGTTTTTGTCAGACCAATATCAAAACTGAAGCTTAGAAGTCGATTCGACCCCAGAACTCTTATCCAAATGCCAGCAGAGCATGGCAGAACATTTCAGCAGAAAAACTTTTTATGCAGCGTTTCAAACCTCATGGAACTCTTTCGTTTTTGTCAGACCAATATCAGAACTGCAGTCAAGAACTCGATTCAAACCCAGAACTCTCGTCCAAATGCCAGCAGAGCATTGCAGAACATTTCAGCGTAAAAAAAAAACTTTTTTTGCAGCGTTTTAAATCGCATAGGACGCTAGAACTCTTTCGTTTTTGTCAGACCAATATCGGAACTAAAGCTTAGAAGTCGATTCGACCCCAGAACTCTCATCCAAGTGCCAGCAGAGCATGGCAGAACATTTCAGAGTAAAAAAAAATTTTTTGCAGCGTTTTAAATCACATAGGACGCTGGAATTCTTTCGTTTTTGTCAGACCAATATCAAAACTGAAGCTTAGAAGTCGATTCGACCCCAGAACTCTTATCCAAATGCCAGCAGAGCATGGCAGAACATTTCAGCAGAAAAACTTTTTATGCAGCGTTTCAAACCTCATGGGACGCTGGAACTCTTTCGTTTTTGTCAGACCAATATCAGAACTGCAGTCAAGAACTCGATTCAAACCCAGAACTCTCGTCCAAATGCCAGCAGAGCATGGCAGAACATTTCAGCGTAAAAAAGAAACTTATTTTGCAGCGTTTTAAATCACATAGGACGCTAGAACTCTTTCGTTTTTGTCAGACCAATATCGGAACTAAAGCTTAGAAGTCGATTCGACCCCAGAACTCTCGTCCAAGTGCCAGCAGATCATGGCAGAACATTTCGGCGTAAAAAAAAAACTTTTTTTGCAGCGTTTTAAATCGCATAGGACGCTAGAACTCTTTCGTTTTTGTCAGACCAATATCGGAACTAAAGCTTAGAAGTCGATTTGACCCCAGAGCTCTTATCCAAGTGTCAGCAGAGCATGGCAGAACATTTCAGCAGAAAAACTTTTTTTGCAGCGTTATAAACCACATGGGACGCTGGAACTCTTTCGTTTTTGTCAGACCAATATCAGAACTGCAGTCAAGAACTCGATTCAAACCCAGAACTCTCGTCCAAGTGCCAGCAGAGCATGGCAGAACATTTCAGCAGAAAAACTTTTTTTGCAGCGTTTTACACCACATGGGACGCTGGAACTCTTTCGTTTTTGTCAGACCAATATCGGAACTAAAGCTTAGAAGTCGATTCGACCCCAGAACTCTTATCCAAGTGCCAGCAGAGCATGGCAGAACATTTCAGCAGAAAAACTTTTTTGCAGCGTTGTAAATCACATAGGACGCTAGAACTCTTTCGTTTTTGTCAGACCAATATCGGAACTAAAGCTTAGAAGTCGATTCGACCCCAGAACTCTCATCCAAGTGCCAGCAGAGCATGGCAGAACATTTCAGAGTAAAAAAATATTTTTTGCAGCGTTTTAAATCACATAGGACGCTAGAACTCTTTCGTTTTTGTCAGACCAATATCGGAACTAAAGCTTAGAAGTCGATTCGACCCCAGAACTCTCGTCCAAGTGCCAGCAGAGCATGGCAGAACATTTCAGCGTAAAAAAAACTTTTTTGCAGCGTTTTAAATCACATAGGACGCTAGAACTCTTTCGTTTTTGTCAGACCAATATCGGAACTAAAGCTTAGAAGTCGATTCAACCCCAGAACTCTCATCCAAGTGCCAGCAGAGCATGGCAGAACATTTCAGATTAAAAAAATATTTTTTGCAGCGTTTTAAATCATATAGGACGCTGGAACTCTATCGTTTTTGTCAGACCAATATCAGAACTGCAGTCAAGAACTCGATTCAAACCCAGAACTCTCGTCCAAGTGCCAGCAGAGCATGGCAGAACATTTCAGCGTAAAAAAAAATTGTTTTGCAGCGTTTTAAATCACATAGGACGCTGGAACTCTATCGTTTTTGTCAGACCAATATCGGAACTAAAGCTTAGAAGTCGATTCGACCCCAGAACACTCATCCAAGTGCCAGCAGAGCATGGCAGAACATTTCAGAGTAAAAAAATATTTTTACAGCGTTTTAAATCACATAGGACGCTGGAACTCTTTCGTTTTTGTCAGACCAATATCGGAACTAAAGCTAAGAAGTCGATTCGACCCCAGAACTCTCGTCCAAGTGCTAGCAGAGCATGGCAGAACATTTCAGCGTAAAAAAATCTTTTTACAGCGTTTTAAATCACATAGGACGCTGGAACTCTTTCGTTTTTGTCAGACCAATATCGGAACTAAAGCTAAGAAGTCGATTCGACCCCAGAACTCTCGTCCAAGTGCTAGCAGAGCATGGCAGAACATTTCAGCGTAAAAAAATCTTTTTTTGCAGCGTTTTAAGTCACATAGGACGCTAGAACTCTTTTGTTTTTGTCAGAACAATATAAGAACTGCAGCCTAGAACTTGATTCGACCCCAGAACTCTTATCCAAGTGCCAGCAGAGCATGGCAGAACATTTCAGCCCAAAAAACTTTTTTTGCAGCGTTTCACTCCACATGGGACGCTGGAACTCTTTCGTTTTTGTCAGACCAATATCAGAACTGAAGTCAAGAACTCGATTCAAACCCAGAACTCTCGTCCAAGTGCCAGCAGAGCATGGCAGAACATTTCAGCTTAAAAAAAAAACTTTTTTGCAGCGTTTTAAATCACATAGAACGCTAGAACTCCTTCGTTTTTGTTAGACTAATATCGGAACTGCAGCCTAAAACTCGATTCGACCCGAGAACTCTCATCCAAGAGCCAGCAGAGTTCAAAAACAATAATAACTCCGCATTTAATAGTATACGCAATATGCAGTGGTCGTTAAATGGTTAAATTAAGGAACAGGACTCTTGCGTATTAAAAAAAAATACAGAAATCTCATAAAACAAAAAAATACAAATAATACAAAAAAAATCACACAGACAAAATCCGTATATAAACCAAAAATCGTAAAAGAGTAAAAAATATATAACAAAACAAAAAAAAAATGAAATATGGAACAAAAACGAAGCCAGTTATCAACACGTCCCTTAATAGTATACGCAATACGCAGTGGTCGTTAAGTGGTCAAAGCCTCTTACGTATAAAAAAAATACAAAAAAACCATAAAACAAAAAAATACATAAAATACAAAAAAATATTGGTTGTCTGTAAAGTCGGTTTACTGACGATAGTTAAACGTGACAACGTCTTAAGAAAATCCTGATGAAATGGTAGCATTTTTCAAAAGAAAATTTTAATTTCATTTGTTTAATAGATTTGTATGTATATAGAGAAGGAGGTAATTGGAAATCACAATTAAATTAATAGTAATTTGTTATAAAAAAGTAATAATTTTAAATAATTCATTATAAGAATAAACAATGATTAAATTATTGTTTATAAATCTTACATTTAAAAATTAAAATCCAAGCCTTACATGGAACGCCTCAGAGCGAGGTAACGCCGCATGATGACGGCATGTGTTTTCGTGCGTGCAGCCGGCTCTGAATTATAAGACGTTGTCACGTCAAAAACAACAAGACAAAATCCGTATATAAAACAAAAATCCTAAAAAAAATAAAAAAATAAAAACTTAAAAAAAGAAATGAAATGTGGAAAGTAACGAAGCCAGTTCTCAACACGTCCCCGCCGTTGGCTTTGGGTAACGCAAAGATTGAGAATCCAAAATGAAATGAAATGTTCTGCCTTCTCTGCTGGCACTTGGACGAGAGTTCTGGGTTTGAATCGAGTTCTTGACTGCAGTTCTGATATTGGTCTGACAAAAACGAAAGAGTTCCAGCGTCCCATGTGGTTTGAAACGCTGCAAAAAAAGTTTTTCTGCTGAAATGTTCTGCCATGCTCTGCTGGCACTTGGACGAGAGTTCTGGGTTTGAATCAAGTTCTTGACTGCAGTTCTGATATTGGTCTGACAAAAACGATAGAGTTCCAGCGTCCTATATGATTTAAAACGCTGCAAAAAATATTTTTTTAATCTGAAATGTTCTGCCATGCTCTGCTGGCACTTGGATGAGAGTTCTGGGGTTGAATCGACTTCTAAGCTTTAGTTCCGATATTGGTCTGACAAAAACGAAAGAGTTCTAGCGTCCTATGTGATTTAAAACGCTGCAAAAAAGTTTTTTTTACGCTGAAATGTTCTGCCATGCTCTGCTGGCACTTGGACGAGAGTTCTGGGGTCGAATCGACTTCTAAGCTTTAGTTCCGATATTGGTCTGACAAAAACGAAAGAGTTCTTAGCGTCCTATGTGATTTAAAACGCTGCAAAAAATATTTTTTTACTCTGAAATGTTCTGCCATGCTCTGCTGGCACTTGGATGAGAGTTCTGGGGTCGAATCGACTTCTAAGCTTTAGTTCCGATATTGGTCTGACAAAAACGAAAGAGTTCTAGCGTCCTATGTGATTTACAACGCTGCAAAAAAGTTTTTCTGCTGAAATGTTCTGCCATGCCCTGCTGGCACTTGGATAAGAGTTCTGGGGTCGAATCGACTTCTAAGCTTCAGTTCCGATATTGGTCTGACAAAAACGAAAGAGTTCCAGCGTCCCATGTGGTGTAAAACGCTGCATAAAAAGTTTTTTTGCTGAAATGTTCTGCCATGCTCTGCTGGCACTTGGATGAGAGTTCTGGGGTCGAATCGACTTCTAAGCTTCAGTTCTGATATTGGTCTGACAAAAACGAAAGAGTTCCAGCGTCCTATGTGATTTAAAACGCTGCAAAAAATATTTTTTTACTCTGAAATGTTCTGCCATGCTCTGCTGGCACTTGGATGAGAGTTCTGGGGTCGAATCGACTTCTAAGCTTTAGTTCCGATATTGGTCTGACAAAAACGAAAGAGTTCTAGCGTCCTATGTGATTTACAACGCTGCAAAATAAGTTTTTTTTTACGCTGAAATGTTCTGCCATGCTCTGCTGGCACTTGGACGAGAGTTCTGGGGTCGAATCGACTTCTAGGCTTCAGTTCTGATATTGGTCTGACAAAAACGAAAGAGTTCCAGCGTCCTTTGTGATTTAAAACGCTGCAAAACAATTTTTTCTGCTGAAATGTTCTGCCATGCTCTGCTGGCACTTGGATAAGAGTTCTGGGGTCGAATCGACTTCTAAGCTTTAGTTCCGATATTGGTCTGACAAAAACGAAAGAGTTCCAGCGTCCCATGTGGTGTAAAACGCTGCAAAAAAGTTTTTCTGCTGAAATGTTCTGCCATGCTCTGCTGGCACTTGAATGAGAGTTCTGGGGTCGAATCGACTTCTAAGCTTTAGTTCCGATATTGGTCTGACAAAAACGAAAGAGTTCCAGCGTCCCATGTGGTGTAAAACGCTGCAAAAAAGTTTTTCTGCTGAAATGTTCTGCCATGCTCTGCTGGCTCTTGAATGAGAGTTCTGGGGTCGAATCGACTTCTAAGCTTCAGTTCTGATATTGGTCTGACAAAAACGAAAGAGTTCCAGCGTCCTATGTGATTTAAAACGCTGCAAAAAATATTTTTTTACTCTGAAATGTTCTGCCATGCTCTGCTGGCACTTGGATGAGAGTTCTGGGGTCGAATCGACTTCTAAGCTTCAGTTCTGATATTAGTCTGACAAAAACGAAAGAGTTCCAGCGTTTTATGTGATTTAAAACGCTGCAAAAAATATTTTTTTACTCTGAAATGTTCTGCCATGCTCTGCTGGCACTTGGACGAGAGTTCTGGGGTCGAATTGAGTTCTTGACTGCAGTTCTGATATTGATCTGACAAAAACGAAAGAGTTCCAGCGTCACATGAGGTTTGAAACGCTGCATAAAAAGTTTTCCTGCTGAAATGTTCTGCCATGCTCTGCTGGCATTTGGATAAGAGTTCTGGGGTCGAATGGACTTCTAAGCTTCAGTTTTGATATTGGTCTGACAAAAACGAAAGAGTTCCAGCGTCCTATGTGATTTAAAACGCTGCAAAAAATATTTTTTTACTCTGAAATGTTCTGCCATGCTCTGCTGGCACTTGGATAAGAGTTCTGGGGTCGAATCGACTTCTAAGCTTCAGTTCTGATATTGGTCTGACAGAAACGAAAGAGTTCCAGCGTCCTATGTGATTTAAAACGCTGCAAAAAATATTTTTTTACTCTGAAATGTTCTGCCATGCTCTGCTGGCACTTGGATGAGAGTTCTGGGGTCGAATCGACTTCTAGGCTTTAGTTCCGATATTGGTCTGACAGAAACGAAAGAGTTCTAGCGTCCTATGTGATTTACAACGCTGCAAAAAAAGTTTTTCTGCTGAAATGTTCTTCCATGCTCTGCTGGCACTTGGATAAGACTTCTGGGGTCGAATCAAGTTCTAGGCTGCAGTTCTTATATTGTTCTGACAAAAACAAAAGAGTTCTAGCGTCCTATGTGACTTAAAACGCTGCAAAAAATATTTTTTTACTCTGAAATGTTCTGCCATGCTCTGCTGGCACTTGGATGAGAGTTCTGGGGTCGAATCGACTTCTAAGCTTTAGTTCCGATATTGGTCTGACAGAAACGAAAGAGTTCTAGCGTCCTATGTGATTAACAACGCTGCAAAAAAAGTTTTTCTGCTGAAATGTTCTGCCATGCTCTGCTGGCACTTGGATAAGAGTTCTGGGGTCGAATCGACTTCTAAGCTTCAGTTCTGATATTGGTCTGACAAAAACGAAAGAGTTCCAGCGTCCTATGTGATTTAAAACGCTGCAAAACAATTTTTTTTTACGCTGATATGTTCTGCCATGCTCTGCTGGCACTTGGACGAGAGTTCTGGGGTCGAATGGAGTTCTTGACTGCAGTTCTGATATTGATCTGACAAAAACGAAAGAGTTCCAGCGTCACATGAGGTTTGAAACGCTGCATAAAAAGTTTTTCTGCTGAAATGTTCTGCCATGCTCTGCTGGCACTTGGATAAGAGTTCTGGGGTCGAATCGACTTCTAAGCTTCAGTTTTGATATTGGTCTGACAGAAACGAAAGAGTTCCAGCGTCCTATGTGATTTAAAACGCTGCAAAAAATATTTTTTTACTCTGAAATGTTCTGCCATGCTCTGCTGGCACTTGGATGAGAGTTCTGGGGTCGAATCGACTTCTAGGCTTCAGTTCTGATATTGGTCTGACAAAAACGAAAGAGTTCCAGCGTCCTATGTGATTTAAAACGCTGCAAAACAATTTTTTTTTACGCTGATATGTTCTGCCATGCTCTGCTGGCACTTGGATAAGAGTTCTGGGGTCGAATCAAGTTCTAGGCTGCAGTTCTTATATTGTTCTGACAAAAACAAAAGAGTTCTAGCGTCCTATGTGACTTAAAACGCTGCAAAAAATATTTTTTTACTCTGAAATGTTCTGCCATGCCCTGCTGGCACTTGGATGAGAGTTCTGGGGTCGAATCGACTTCTAAGCTTTAGTTCCGATATTGGTCTGACAGAAACGAAAGAGTTCTAGCGTCCTATGTGATTTACAACGCTGCAAAAAAAGTTTTTCTGCTGAAATGTTCTGCCATGCTCTGCTGGCACTTGGACGAGAGTTCTGGGGTCGAATTGAGTTCTTGACTGCAGTTCTGATATTAATCTGACAAAAAGGAAAGAGTTCCAGCGTCACATGAGGTTTGAAACGCTGCATAAAAAGTTTTTCTGCTGAAATGTTCTGCCATGCTCTGCTGGCATTTGGATAAGAGTTCTGGGGTCGAATGGACTTCTAAGCTTCAGTTTTGATATTGGTCTGACAGAAACGAAAGAGTTCCAGCGTCCTATGTGATTTAAAACGCTGCAAAAAATATTTTTTTACTCTGAAATGTTCTGCCATGCTCTGCTGGCACTTGGATGAGAGTTCTGGGGTCGAATCGACTTCTAAGCTTCAGTTCTGATATTGGTCTGACAAAAACGAAAGAGTTCCAGCGTCCTATGTGATTTAAAACGCTGCAAAAAATATTTTTTTACTCTGAAAAGTTCTGCCATGCTCTGCTGGCACTTGGATGAGAGTTCTGGGGTCGAATCGACTTCTAAGCTTTAGTTCCGATATTGGTCTGACAAAAACGAAAGAGTTCTAGCGTCCTATGTGATTTAAAACGCTGCAAAAAAAGTTTTTTTTTTTACGCTGAAAAGTTCTGCCATGCTCTGCTGGCACTTGGATGAGAGTTCTGGGGTCGAATCGACTTCTAAGCTTTAGTTCCGATATTGGTCTGACAGAAACGAAAGAGTTCTAGCGTCCTATGTGATTTACAACGCTGCAAAAAAAGTTTTTCTGCTGAAATGTTCTGCCATGCTCTGCTGGCACTTGGACGAGAGTTCTGGGTTTGAATCGAGTTCTTGACTGCAGTTCTGATATTGGTCTGACAAAAACGAAAGAGTTCCAGCGTCCCATGTGGTTTGAAACGCTGCAAAAAAAGTTTTTCTGCTGAAATGTTCTGCCATGCTCTGCTGGCACTTGGATAAGAGTTCTGGGGTCGAATCGACTTCTAAGCTTCAGTTCTGATATTGGTCTGACAGAAACGAAAGAGTTCCAGCGTCCTATGTGATTTAAAACGCTGCAAAAAATATTTTTTTACTCTGAAATGTTCTGCCATGCTCTGCTGGCACTTGGATGAGAGTTCTGGGGTCGAATCGACTTCTAAGCTTTAGTTCCGATATTGGTCTGACAAAAACGAAAGAGTTCTAGCGTCCTATGTGATTTAAAACGCTGCAAAAAAAGTTTTTTTTTTTACGCTGAAATGTTCTGCCATGCTCTGCTGGCATTTGGACGAGAGTTCTGGGTTTGAATCGAGTTCTAAGCTTTAGTTCCGATATTGGTCTGACAAAAACGAAAGAGTTCCAGCGTCCCATGTGGTGTAAAACGCTGCAAAAAAGTTTTTCTGCTGAAATGTTCTGCCATGCTCTGCTGGCACTTGGATGAGAGTTCTGGGGTCGAATCGACTTCTAAGCTTCAGTTTTGATATTGGTCTGACAAAAACGAAAGAGTTCCAGCGTCCTATGTGATTTAAAACGCTGCAAAACAATTTTTTTTTACGCTGATATGTTCTGCCATGCTCTGCTGGCACTTGGACGAGAGTTCTGGGGTCGAATTGAGTTCTTGACTGCAGTTCTGATATTTATCTGACAAAAACGAAAGAGTTCCAGCGTCACATGAGGTTTGAAACGCTGCATAAAAAGTTTTTCTGCTAAAATGTTCTGCCATGCTCTGCTGGCACTTGGATAAGAGTTCTGGGGTCGAATCGACTTCTAAGCTTCAGTTTCGATATTGGTCTGACAAAAACGAAAGAGTTCCAGCGTCCCATGTGGTGTAAAACGCTGCAAAAAAGTTTTTCTGCTGAAATGTTCTGCCATGCTCTGCTGGCACTTGGATGAGAGTTCTGGGGTCGAATCGACTTCTAAGCTTCAGTTCTGATATTGGTCTGACAAAAACGAAAGAGTTCCAGCGTCCTATGTGATTTAAAACGCTGCAAAAAATATTTTTTTACTCTGAAAAGTTCTGCCATGCTCTGCTGGCACTTGGATGAGAGTTCTGGGGTCGAATCGACTTCTAAGCTTTAGTTCCGATATTGGTCTGACAAAAACGAAAGAGTTCTAGCGTCCTATGTGATTTACAACGCTGCAAAATAAGTTTTTTTTTACGCTGAAATGTTCTGCCATGCTCTGCTGGCACTTGGACGAGAGTTCTGGGTTTGAATCGAGTTCTTGACTGCAGTTCTGATATTGGTCTGACAAAAACGAAAGAGTTCCAGCGTCCCATGTGGTTTGAAACGCTGCAAAAAAAGTTTTTCTGCTGAAATGTTCTGCCATGCTCTGCTGGCACTTGGATAAGAGTTCTGGGGTCGAATCGACTTCTAAGCTTTAGTTCCGATATTGGTCTGACAAAAACGAAAGAGTTCCAGCGTCCCATGTGGTGTAAAACGCTGCAAAAAAAGTTTTTCTGCTGAAATGTTCTGCCATGCTCTGCTGGCACTTGGATGAGAGTTCTGGGGTCGAATCGACTTTTAAGCTTCAGTTCTGATATTGGTCTGACAAAAACGAAAGAGTTCCAGCGTCCTATGTGATTTAAAACGCTGCAAAAAATATTTTTTTACTCTGAAATGTTCTGCCATGCTCTGCTGGCACTTGGATAAGAGTTCTGGGGTCGAATCGACTTCTAAGCTTTAGTTCCGATATTGGTCTGACAAAAACGAAAGAGTTCTAGAGTCCTATGTGATTTAAAACGCTGCAAAAAAAGTTTTTTTTTTACGCTGAAATGTTCTGCCATGCTCTGCTGGCACTTGGACGAGAGTTCTGGGTTTGAATCGAGTTCTTGACTGCAGTTCTGATATTGGTCTGACAAAAACGAAAGAGTTCCAGCGTCCCATGTGGTTTGAAACGCTGCAAAAAAAGTTTTTCTGCTGAAATGTTCTGCCATGCTCTGCTGGCACTTGGATAAGAGTTCTGGGGCCGAATCGACTTCTTTGCTTCCGTTCTTTAGTTCCGATATTGGTCTGACAAAAACGAAAGAGTTCCAGCGTCCCATGTGGTGTAAAACGCTGCAAAAAAAGTTTTTCTGCTGAAATGTTCTGCCATGCTCTGCTGGCACTTGGACGAGAGTTCTGGGTTTGAATCGAGTTCTTGACTGCAGTTCTGATATTGGTCTGACAAAAACGAAAGAGTTCCAGCGTCCCATGTGGTTTGAAACGCTGCAAAAAAAGTTTTTCTGCTGAAATGTTCTGCCATGCTCTGCTGGCACTTGGGTAAGAGTTCTGGGGTCGAATCGACTTCTAAGCTTTAGTTCCGATATTGGTCTGACAAAAACGAAAGAGTTCCAGCGTCCCATGTGGTGTAAAACGCTGCAAAAAAAGTTTTTCTGCTGAAATGTTCTGCCATGCTCTGCTGGCACTTGGACGAGAGTTCTGGGTTTGAATCGAGTTCTTGACTGCAGTTCTGATATTGGTCTGACAAAAACGAAAGAGTTCCAGCGTCCCATGTGGTTTGAAACGCTGCAAAAAAAGTTTTTCTGCTGAAATGTTCTGCCATGCTCTGCTGGCACTTGGATAAGAGTTTTGTGGTCGAATTGACTTCTAAGCTTTAGTTCCGATATTGGTCTGACAAAAACGAAAGAGTTCTAGCGTCCTATGTGATTTAAAACGCTGCAAAAAATATCTTTTACGCTGAATTGTTCTGCCATGCTCTGCTGGCACTTGGATGAGAGTTCTGGGGTCGAATCGAGTTCTTGACTGCAGTTCTGATATTGGTCTGACAAAAACGAAAGAGTTCCAGCGTCCCATGTGGTGTAAAACGCTGCAAAAAAAGTTTTTCTGCTGAAATGTTCTGCTATGCTCTGCTGACACTTGGATAAGAGTTCTGGGGTCGAATCGACTTCTAAGCTTCAGGTCTGAATTTGGTCTGACAAAAACGAAAGAGATCCAGTGTTTTATTTGATTTGAAACTCTAATTTTTTTTTTTACATTTAAATCGTTCTGAAATGATATGCTGGCACTTGGACGAGAGTTTTGGAGTCAAACTGAGTTCTTGGCTGCAGTTCAAATACGATTATATGGAAAACAGAAGAGTTCCAGCATTTTAAATAATTTGAAACTATGAAAATAGTATTTGTCGACCTTATGAACTTTTATAGCAGATAATTTAGTAAATATACCATTTTCACGGCAAAAACGCCAGAACTATTCTTAAAAAGTATCAGGAACTATAGAACACAGCTGCATGCGAAAAGAACTCACATTTTTTTTCGATTTGCTGTAAAATGATCTGCCACGGGAAGTTAGCAGATCATTTTGAAAAAAAAAAATCTCGGCAAAAACGCCAGAACTATTCTTAAAAAGTATCAGGAACTGTAGAACTCAGCTGCATGCGATAAGAACTCACATTTTTTTTTGATCTGCTGGACAATGATCTGCTAAGTTCACTAACATGATAGCTACTACGATGTAGGCGTTCACTAAGAGAGAATAGTAGAAAATACAAACCCTACGCGAAAAAAGCTAGCTTTTTTGACTCGACTTCGCACACATTGGGCAAAGATTATTATTATTTAAAATTCGTTTGTAGCTATGAAAGTGGACAAAATTTTCTTAATTAATAACCAGGTTTGAAAATGGAAAAAAAGTCTCCTTTCGTAGCTGGTTATGAAACTTGGTTATGAAAAGGACAATTTTATTTCTGTTTTCGAAGCTGGTTATGAAAAAAAGAAAAAAAATCCGTGTTCATAGCTGGTTATGAAAGATCAGTTACAAAAGTGGACCAAACCGAACGAATTTGTGGGCATAAACTAGTTTTCTCTAACAATGTCTGAAGTTACATTCCTGGGGTTATATCAGGATAGCAGTATCCCTTAAAGAGATTCATTGTATCAGTAATTCATCCGTAAGCCAGCCTTCAGGGGATAACCCCAGAAACGGCCACCATCTACAACCCCTGAATTAAATGTTGACAAATGGTTACAAACATACTTATTCGTTCCTATTATTTGTACATTCGAGCACGGAATTGCTGTGAAAAAATAATGGGCAGGATAAAAGAGATGTTATAAAAGTTTGTAATTGTGTTTTTTAAGTCGTTTTTTCATAACGAGTTTTATAATTAACTAGATTTATTTACTGTTTACATAAATTGCATTTTTTTAATTCGGAAAATAAAATTGGCTGATAAAAGCTCCGTCGATCGAGGTTTAACTACTTATTTAAAATCCTGCACCAATAGATTTTTGTATATTTTGTGTAAACTACAATAAACATTCAGTTCTCTTCAGAGAATATAATTATACAGCTTTTCGCAGTATCAAAATAATAAATGTCACATTAAGTAAAATTATTGCTCTAAATTGCTGCATTTGTTGCCTTTTTAACGGAATGTACGTAGGTACGAGGGTACTATTTGACGAGTAACTTTTCAATTAGTGGTAGGTGACGTAAAGCTAGCCCAAGTGACACGATTAGTTCCCGTGACTATTTGGAAAAAAACTATTCTAAAAAGGCAAACTTTTATGTACATTTTTTAGTTCCACAAACACGGTTGAATAGTGGTGTCAAAACTTTATGAAATATAAATGAAAATGATTAGACTATTGACGTTTCTGTCAGAACAATCTGTACGGTTATTGATTGCGGTCATTTATCGTTCACTGACAGTTCTGTTAGCTTTTAGTATTTGTAAATGGAGCTGTATTTAAGCGGTTTATTTTATATATAGATATTGTGTTTGTCGAGCATTCACAAAAAGACTGATAAGATTTGACATAAAATTGTTTTTGTAATAGTTTAGAACTGAAATGTTCTTTCGGCTTTATATGGATGAAACAATGTTCTAAATCGGAAGCTATCACAGACAGCCATCCAAGCTTTATCTCTTTCTAGTATTATCGGTAAAAATTTGTTATTTTGTTAAATACATAAAAATATTTCAAATTCTTTTTCTAATTTAAAAAATTGTATTATTTGTTATAACCACATTTTAATGTGTAATATAATCATTAAACACCCTATACATACCGCACATTACTAAAAATTCCTAGACATTTTTCCGTGTTATAAAATACCGTGGGTTCACAACACTACAATGAATTGTGACGTGTACGACTGTCAGATGTCAGCGCGTTACTCGTCACTCGTCACGCCCCGTGACGGTGTAAGTGGTAGTGTGAAATGTTAACACTTTTGCTTTCAACTGTACTTGAGTTATAAACATTTGCTTTTTAAAGTTAATATGTTTGTAAAACTAGTAATTACTTCGATAAGTACACTTTTTTAATACCCGTTCTTAATTGTCATTACTTTTTCGTACTGCAAGGAAATAGAATCACTTGCCTGCGACTGTCTTTTCTGACGTGTACGTGTAATGACGAGTGAACGGGTATCTTCAAGACGCGCATGTGTGTTACATCTTAGACTGCATCGTCACCTATCACTTATTAAAAATTGCTATTTTTAACTTTGCCTGTCTGTCTGTTGTATGAGTCTAGCGATACGATTAAACCGATTTGAAGTGTCTAAGTTACGTTTTGAAGGTACGTTTTATAAAAATCGGTTAAGCCATTCAAAATGCAATTTTATTGTGAATTGGTGAGATTTTAATAGATCCATTTTCATATAAAATTGGGCCATTACTTACTAGTTAAAAAAGTTATCCAAAACTTATTTTCTAATCTCTCAAATAATTCCCGCTTATTTTCCACCTACTTAAGTAAAAAAAGAATGTAAAACAGCGTCGGTTCCATTATCCGCGAACATATCTATCTACAATCTACTCCGCCATTTCCTCTCAGCATTGTTGTTCACAACAACGCGAACGGGGAAAATCGTAAGGAATACACTTTTACTTGAACCTTCGTACACGAGACACTAAATACTGAATATATTGGTCGGCTGATTGTTTGCTGACAGCTCTTATTCGAAGACAATCTTCGAGTCATGAAGAATATGACCTGTTGTGTTTGTGTTTTCTCCTAATTAGTATTCTATTCTTTCGAGTTAAGTTGCATAATTTTCGCGGCTTTTTATTCGTTTTGATTTATTGAAGATGCATGTTAATCTATACGTCTAATTTGTAGAGAAGATAAAAAGTGTGATACCATGTTTTTTTCGTAATATCCAAAAGCTCTTAAATACAGTTTAGGTAACGTTAGATAAAGCCTTGCCCTTGGCTCAATTAGGGATATATAACTTGATGAAAATAATTTAATTATCAATGGCTAATATAAACAAATCGTGCAAATCCAAAAAAAATCATCATATCGTCATCGCGGTGTTTATAGACCACCATACGGATACCAAATAGTCGACCGATGGATACTGTGTGTGTAGTCTGCTAGAACACCTACGAGATACAAGAAAAACCCTCCCTTCGACAAAACATCAGATAAAATTAACCATTCACATAATACATTTCGAGGAACGCTTTGCTTCTACATTTTTGCAACATATTTTTGGCCAATTTTTATTTTCGTCAACATTTTTTGAAGGTTTATTTCTTGTCAGTAGTTGAGTTGTGATTTTTTCCAAGTGACTGTACCGTATGATTATTTGCCTTTCTTATATAAGTACTCTCACTTTCACACGTGATATACAAGTATAACCTTCTTTTGTATATAGCGAGCACGTTTTTCTGTATGAGTCTCGATGTATCATGCGTCTCTAAGGTCGGGCGCAGAGCTCAAATGCTTGATATTTGATTTCTGGCCTACATTAGTCTGCCTTGTAGTTTTTTCTCATATTTAAAATCTGATCTAAATATTTTACTACTAAATATTTATTTTTATAATATGATTTCTAAGTTGCTCATTACATTATTGTTTAAATTTTAGTCAATTCATTACAGATTTTACGAGATACATTATTTATTTACGAAAGCATCAATAATAGTTCTAGTAATTTAAGAATAAAACAAAAGTATTTTTGTTAAGCTATAAATAGTAAAAACGATCTGTTGCTCTTAATATACGAATATTACACAAAACGATCTCCAATAACAAAAGCAACTATAATAACTCACCTTTTTTGCCAACCTTACAAAATCGAGACATTTTCATCGAAAGATTGACCAAATTATCGAGACTTGTTACTGAGCGATTCTGAACCTTATTACATAATGATATGACTGTTATTGAATTGATCAAAGGTTTTCTTGAGATGGTTAGTTTTCCTCATGCCAATTGGACTACGATGTAATTTGTCAATCTTTTTTGTTCCATTTCTGTTCTGACCCACAGAAATAGGATAATGTTATACAATATTTTTGGTTATTTTATTACGATGTAAAGATGTCTATTATTGTTTACGTATTTCCCAAGAAATAGGTTTATTGTTTCTTCAGTAACTAAATCTAAAAGTAACTTTATTCTGTTGTCTGCTATTTTAGAACATAAATTTTCAATTAGGTACTAATATCTTAATTAGGCTCTAAATTAAACTATTTTAAACTCAAATAAGATTGTACTTTACAAAAAAATTATCAATGATCTTCTATTTTTATGATCGTTTATCAAAGTCTAATTTATCTTAATTTTAATAGTTCAATTATTATGTTTAGATTCGCAGACAACAAAATAACCCGACAGTTCAATTTCAAATCTGTATTTTAACAAAAAAAAAACTCAAAATTAATCAAATTTTCCCGTGCAGAAGAGTTGCATTCTCCGACGATGAACACCTAATGATTGTCTACAAAATTCTTGTAATATAAGTAATTCAATGTTTTACTAGTCTGCTACTAGATAAACAGAATAATCGGTTTCCAAAAACTATAAAACTGCACGTAGATGGAAACTATAAATCTGAATTGTTGTTTAAAGTGAAACTCGTCTCGATTTATGTGACAACTTGCTGCATCTTAGATTAGAGAATTTAACACATCTATTTTATAGAGAATCGATTATCTCTCTTCTTATTGCCACTTGGGTTTTAATGCTTTTTAAAGTTTGATCTCAATGTCTGTGTGTACCTATACCTACTATCATATATAGCTCCAAAATGAACAGATTTGATTGCTGTTTTATTGAGTGCGGGGTGGTGGGCCAACTATTCTATACCACTATAAAAAATGTTTGACCACGACTCCTATTTAGAGGCCCGTTGCTCCATACTCTATGTGTGAAAGATGTTTCGTGAATGTTTCTTGGCGCTTGACGCTCGCGATTTGAACTAACAAAATTTATTTTAATTCAATTTATGAGAACGAATAACAATTAATGAACGTGCTAAGTATAGTTATTGTTTTCCAATACAGTTTTTAACAAAAACACTAGAGAATACGTGATTGAGTATTTGTGAAAATCAGGAATTCGTTTTCTGGACCTGAATAGATATGAAACTAATACTTTAAAACTAATCTAAAAGGATAAGTAGAAATGGGAAGGATAATATTTCCAATGTTCAGTTAGATGAAGTAATCGTCTGGTTAGTTTGTAGACAAGATAATCTAGATCCCGATCATGAAGTGTACTCTGTAGATTGTGTCATTTGTCTGTGAAAGGAGTTTTCAACGGACGTATTAAAGCGACAATGTAGAGTGAACTTCGTTGCGATGTTGTTTGTAATAAATGTGTAATATATTTGTGTTACTAATTGGAAGTTTAGCATCTGTGGCGAAACCTTTTCGTATTTTCCAGAATTAAATTATGTTTTTGACTTTGAAATCGGTCGAAAAAGTAGGTAATACCTACTATTTCTAAGGTTTCGCCTCAGATACTAAACTTTTAACACAAATATGTTTAGCTCCTGCCGAGGGAGCTTAGCTATATTAAAGCTAATCCAACTTCTTTGTTACGAAAAGTTGGATTAGCTTCATTATCTGTTTTGAAGTAAATGGCTTCATCTTCTTTTCTGCCATATATTTGTTCCGCCAAAACCAGTCCCGCACTTTAATGGAACCTTAATGCCATTTACGAGAAATACGTTACAATAAATAACATGTTAAAAAGTATAAAGTATTATAATAAAACAACAAACACAAAGAGAATTCAGTACAAAAAATAAACGAACCCATACCTATAAGTTCTCAGCTTACGAATATTGAATATTTCCCATTTGTATCTGAATATAATAATTGTGTAAACACCCCAGGACGAGTTCCATGCGCCATGCGTCAGTGCAATTTGTATAAAGAGTAATAACATCAACCCCGCTGGCTATTTTCTTTGTAAAGTTAATTGCAATTCGTTTGACCGTTCGCGCGTTCGGTATCCAATTGCAGATTTATTTCATGCAGCTTGTAGGTAGGTACCCCGGTCTCTTTGATCTCGATATTTATACAATTCATACAAATATTTGATTAATTTACACAGTAAATTGTTTGTGCACAAACTCAGACAACTATTTAAATACCAACTTACCTCATAACTGAACATCAAAATAACAATGAATTAACTAGACGAGTTTGTTCCTCGGTTTGTGATCCCCGGCAGACGGCTCATATGTCGACTATTATGCCTTTGTTAGATCTATTATACAATGTGAAATGAAATGCATTAAAACTGGAGAACATTTATACAAATTCCTGAATAAGGAAATAATGTGTTTCAGGCGAAAAAGGACTTACATTAATCTTATAACATCTATACTAATATTATAAAGAGGAAAGATTTGTTTGTTTGTTTTCATTTTCTCCGAAACAACTGGACCGATTTTGATGATTTTGAAGAACTTTTTATCCCGATATTCTTACGGGATCGGGAGTTACGCGGGTCAACATTTCGGTAAAACACACAGACATAGATATAGTAGTTACTTTATTCTATGTTATCTTCATTTAAGTATACTTATATAGGTATTTATAAAGAGTGTTACAAAAGGTTAAATATTGGCAACTGGTTGAGTAGTAAAGAATTTTAGTTCTTCTGTGGCAACTAGTTGTGAATCTCAGTTACTAATGTGGCCGGAGGGAATACAGGGCGGTTAATATGAGTAGGTCTATAAGGGCAGGTCCTAAAAGAAGCAAACGTTTTAAGAAGTCCCTTTCTTCTAAATAAATTAGTTCTAAATAAATAACAAATAACTCTTAGAAACTTATGTTAGGTGTTTAGAGTGTCAGAAACTCTGCAAATTGCGAAAAACGATCTCCGTTCATTTTGTACTGAAATCAAATCAAACGAGGCCAGTTAGGTGTATACGATTATATGGACGGAAACCCTAACTTAAGATCTACATAATTTAAAGACTAAGTAATGTAAACTTTACCACTTTATCTCAACTAATATCCCTTGACAAAGCTATTATGTTAAATAAACGAGGAAAAATAAAAGTTGGAGGGAAGCTCGCCTCATGTCCTTCAGCCGGATGCTATTTTTCAGGATGGTTGAAGTTCTGAAAACCACAGTGCAGGAAGTTTGTCATACTTGTAAAGCGGGGGAAGGGTTCGGTAAGAGTAAACGCGATGAGTGGATTTGAAAATAAAGTATTAGCCAAGTTATTCTGCTCCCGATGAAAGTTGGACGGAGACTTCGGGTACTTTTGGCTTTGTGAAGTTATTCTATCATTGAAATACTTTTATGGGACTGGACCGGGCATATTGAGCAAAACAAGCAACTTGCTGGAACCTTTCAAACTGCAGATGTCGGCGAAGTACCCCAAAAACGAAGGCGGGATGAGCTAGACCTCTTCGTAGCAGAGTAGTTGTCCATAACACAGGGCTGTGATAGGTGGAAAGAGGTTGGACTAAAAAGATAAAGAGACTTTTAACCAGTTATCCAGAGGGACGCGTGTGCTGCTTCCACCTGTCTTTTCTCATGCAGTCGATAGAGCCATCTCCTTTTTAAGAGCACTAATAGTCGCTTTCGGATCGCTATAAAAGCAGTTTGTGAAGTTCGCAATCATAAAATATTGCTCTCGCTATGAATACCACCACGCCCTAGCGTGTACTCTGGTCGCAGCAGAACTTCAGAGCACGAGTTACAAGTCGACGACAATTGCAATCAGGATAAGATCGAGTCAAACTTGTATATGGATGAGAGGAACTTTACATTGCTGTCAACCAACTTTTGTAGATAAACTAGTAGTTTACAAGATGTTTTATATAAACAATAAGTTTGGGCTTTTTCCAATTTAGTGATTTATAAAACAGTTTTGCGTTGTGTAAGTGCAAAATTGTCGCAGGTCAAGCAAGGGCCGGCTAAAGTTCCTTGCGATAAAAGCAAGACTTTACATTCGTTAAAAATAAAACATAAAATAGTCTGGGGGCTTATTAGATTTAGGAAAAAAAAGTAATGGTTTTTGTGATTACTTTTATTAATAAAAACGGGATATTTATCATGTTATTTGTAATAACATTTTTAGTAGGGTGAAAATAACTTAGTTTCAGATCCTATGTTTTTGATCAAAATCTAGCGCATCTAAAACCAATTCTAAGTCTATTGCAATTTTTGTGGAAAAATGAAAAATACAAAAACACGGATTTTCCATTAAAGATACAAAAAAGAGGAACATGCGGGCAGGTTCCTAGTTCCGAATAAAATCAATTTAAAAACAGTAAAACTGAAAAAGACTCCGCAACAAAAAAGCGCACCAGGTACGGGTTAGGGTGACAATACTTTTTTTACTATTTTGTTTCGTTTTGTTTTTCGTTTGCACGTCCGGCAAGGTTGGCAAGGATCCTAATCTTCATTTATTGTCTCCCGGATATTGCTGACACGACGTCTTAAGTTAATTAATTTGTACCGGAAGTGGCTATTTTCCCCCCTAAATTATTTAGCAAGACTGCCGTGTTTATGGAGTTAACTTAATTCAAATTAATTTGAGGCTTACTTAATGGGTCATAAATAGCCGTTTTGTTGGAGAGCTGTTTTTATTTAGTCCCACCCACCTAAGCTCATTTAGCCCTAAAATGCATTGTATTTTACCTGATTATGGCAAAGCTAATAAAAGGGTATTTTTATTTAGAATCTCTGTTTAAACAGCTTGGTTTACACCATCCGAATCGCAGCCTATAGATGATCAAGTAGGTACCTAATGCGAAAATAAAAACGGAAATAAAATAATTATACCGAAATAATCAGAAAAAAATAGTGTAACTGTCAGGGACGCACCCGCTTATACGTTAAAAGGTCTTGTTTTACGGAAAGTTCATATTTTAATACAATAATACCCAAAATGTTTAGATTAGCCATATCCGTTACAATAAAATGATGTATTTGTGACGTCACTTTCGTCGTTTACTTGTTGTAAGTGACCCCACTTCTGACCGATTTTACTCGTCAAAAATAATAGTAACGAAAACCCCCTATTTATAATTGTAAACAAAGAACCGTTCCATGTAATTACGTTATATGAGTTACCAATTACCCCTAGTTAGACATGGTCGTTAACTTCTATCGGCAGTGTATCCGCAATAGTGCCGTGTTTATGGACACCCTAATATAAAACTAATGATAATCATCATGGTTACAGTAATGTGATACTTTAGTCTTTTGTAAACACAGACACATTATAAAACTAGTAGTGCCCCGTAGTTTCATCCGCGCAAGTTCCTGTGGGAAAAAAGCCTATGTTACTCTTCAGGTTTTAATGTATCCTCACATCAAGTTTTATCAAAATCGGTCCAGTAGTAGTAGTTTGAGAGTTTTAGGCATTACAAACAAATAAAATATTATGAAAAAAAAAAGGTTTTAATCCATTGCCAAAATATCTCGCTGAACACTCGCTGAATAAAAACATAAATATCGAGTTTATAATAACTTTAGTCATATAGCTCGCAGAACTGACAAGCGCTGCGGAGTAAAGGTTCTCGAGGGGCGGCCGCGATGCAACGCGAAACGGAGTGTTGGGAGACCAGCTGCCCGGTGGTGGACCGACGACATTGTAGCGGTCGTGGGTAGTCGGTGGATGGAGGCGGCTCAGGACCGCTGTTTGTGGCGTCCTATGGGGGAGGCCTATGTCCAGCAGTGGACGTGCATGGGCTGACATGATGATGATGATGAATAACTTTAGTAATGAAAAATGGTATTCAGTTAATTGAAGTCAATCGAATTGACCTATACCGGTTACAATCAAATCGTCAGAGTGTGATGGAATCATTCGAAACGATGAATAAATAAATACTTACCGTTATATCGGTGCCTAAAGGTTTATACTTTTGCCTTAATTTTAATTCCCGAATGTCGTGGGTTCGAATCTAGCCGTGCCAATTTAAAATCTAAAGGGGTTTTATTAAATAAACTTTATAAATATAATGGTAACTGTAATGGATTTTTCTTAAGAATTTTTTGCGCAAATTGATATTTCTATAATTGACATCTAAATTAACCCCGCGTCTTGGTTGGCTCCAGACGTATTGACTTGTTCTTTCCTATAGACACGGTTTGACTAAGCTGAGAGTACGGTATACGGTGGTAGATACAGTAGACGGTATACGGTATACAAACTTATTACATCTGATACATGTCCCGGAATTCCGAACTTCTCTCCTGTACTTCAAAATGCAAAACTTACGGAAGGGATCGACGATCAAGACCAAGGTCCACAAATCCCTTGGGAGGAGACAGGGTAACCCTATCCATGGCTAAGGCTAAGTATAAAACATTAAATTCGTTATTACGATTCACTTTCGTTGAATGTCTCACATACCTTTAGGGATAGAGCATATAACAATTCTCCTAAACTTAGTGTAATATTAATAAAATAACATTAAAATGTTACAAACGAGTTGTCGTTATAATAAAGTTGGAGATTAAAGCCCGCGCGCGCATCGCGAGACACGGATATAAATGTCTCATTCATTTAGTTCATATGCTTTCGAAGTAGATATTATAAAGAAATAACTGTAAAAAATTACCTACGAAGACTTTTTTATAATAAATAAATGACTCAATTTTGGTAGGAATACATTTATTAGTTGCTAAAGTTTGTTATTATAGGCTTTTATCAACTAAATAATAGACAATCGAACCAGAAACAAAGAATTATCGAAACTGAAGCAAGGAGGATGTTTGTTTCGGTTGAAACAAATAAAACACGATCGGGAGTTTTGGCGGGAACGAGTTAACAACATGTCGTGCTGCAGTTTTATTTTCATGAAACTTAGATGTAACCCGAGTTGAATTGTATAATTCTGGTGGAATGTTATTCAATTTAGTTCTGTGAAAGTGCACAAGTGTAGTGAAAGTAAAAATCAGTGTCAAACATGCAGTTTTCACGTTGCCTCCAAATCTCCTATTAAGGTTATGGTAAACTTGCCACCGCTTTACTATAACCCCTGACTTGACGGACTATGACGACTTTGACTGTATTGAAACACTTTAGGCCCGATTTATGAAAAATCGGGTCATAATTTGATGCAAAATATAACTTGACACTGGCTAAATGCACACGTGCGAAGCCATAATAAAAAAAAAATCACGATCGACACAGAAAAAAGGTGAATAATATTTCGATTGCAAGCACCATTTTAGCACATACTTCATATTTTAAGCGAAAGAAATCCCATACAAATACATTTCAAAGTAAGTAGGTAGGTGTCGTACCCAACGCGAGCGTTAAGCGTTAAAGTAAAGTAAGTAGTAAGTTAATGAGGCCAGCCAGCCAGCTAGTGTAATGTGTAGAGTACGGTTTACGAGGTGACCTGGACGCTTACTGCTAAATTAAGGATGGTTAGCACACGTCGCCCGTCGCCCGTCGTTCGCTACTTTATTGTCTCACTTTACATTGTACACTGTACGTACGTACAAGGCAAACGACATTTCTACTAAGCTGAAACTTGACTAATGTTTTGTTACGTTATTTGTTTAATTAATTCCTTTTATTAATTCTTATAGAAAAACCTTATCTGGTTTTTTGTTTGTGAAAGTTTTAGTAGTTTTGGCCGGGTGTTATCGGGATAGTTTGATTTAAATATTACTATTTAATAGACACCAAACTTGAACTCAATCAAAGCATAATAAAAGGCAAAAAGCTACAATTTTTAAAACGCATAAATAAACTTATAACACAATTTCTTCACTATGTTTTTCTTCAAGTTCACCTTTACGAATATCCACAAAAAACTTAAGAAATGGCAAAGTCATGAAACACGTCACCGACATGAAATTGGGCGAAAATTCCGAGGGAATGTCTCTCGTAAACACGCTCAGATGGACACCCGACTAAATCTATATTAAATAAATGAAACTGGATAAGTGGACCTTTTGTTAACCTAGTGAGGGTTCAGTAGAAAAATAGATTATTTAGTTAGGATTATCCGTTTTCTGTTTGTATTGGCAGTGAGGTATCGGTCGAACGCACCTTATCTATTATCTCAATATTATTAAGAGAAAAATGTGATCTTTTGGATTTTTGTTTGCAATACATCTGGAAACGACTAGATCTATTATTTTTTAAACTTAGTACTCATGAAGATACATTGAGAACTTACGAACGCTATTTATAATGTTTTAACATAGAATTTACCAATGTGAATCCCGATTATATAGGAATATTGGTAAAAATAATGTGGAGAGTAACATTATTTTTACCAATATTCCTATATAATCGGGATTCACATTGGTAAATTCTATGTTAAAACATTATAAATAGCGTTCGTAAGTTTAAGGGGTTACCGAAGTCACAACTACTAAAACAAATGAATTAGCATTTCAAGTATACCCATACTCAACATAGTTTATCAGAAAAATTAAAGGTAACTTCAGCCTGTGTAAAACTTTAATCTCTTTCCCAATATAAAAGCTACGTATAAAAACTAAAGTCACCCTCACGCTCCACTTCCGTCATTCAAAGCGTTATTTATCCTCCCGCGGATCTCTAAGGCGAGAGCACTCCCTCAGAGGGTTTAATCCTACGCTCGGTGGACAGGTTTTTCTCTCGAAAGTAGCCTTTTTGTACGTTTTTTCTCGTATCGGAAGACTAGAGTGGGTTAATGAATCTTGATGGAGGCTGAATACCTACTTTTGCACTACGTTTTTGAAGTGAAAAATTCTTAAAAAGCGTTAAGCGATTTATGTTAGGTTAAAATCTTATTCGTCGGTACCACGACGACATGCCAAAACTATGTACGTACAATGGTTATTTTCAATATTAAAGTTATTAAAAATGGGACATTTACTAGGTTTTCTGCTTTTATTTTGTGGAGCTCAATATTTCGATGCTGTTTCAAGCACTATTTACATGAGTCTCGTGTTTACATACGAAACACATGTTAATGGTAAACCATGTTAAAACAAAAAAATAAATCATTGTAAACACATATTCTTCTATCTACGTATATATGTAGTCTGTAGCTATAATAATATGACGACAGTTATTAAGATTTAACTTAAAACTTTTATGAAATGACAGAGCCATATTCGAATTCTTTTTAGTTTTTCGTAAAAATGACCCGGTTAGAAATCGAAACGTTATTTTGTAGTCTGCGGTTAAATTAGACCTAAATTACCAAACCTACACCTAAATTAGACAAATCGATGAGAGTTGTGCGAAAGTGACAAAACACATTTTAAGTAACGAAGGCATTAAATATGAATAAAGGTGAATTCTGAAAACAATTTAATAATGATTTAATCGCCTTAAGAGTAACAACAGTTTAACAAAAAAACAAACTTGAAGTAGGTAAAATTAGTTTGAACGCTAAACTGGTAGGTATTGAAGCTAAAAGCAATCAGTGTCGTCTACACAAGGGAGCTTGAATATCAAAGGTAACTTTGTTAATCCAGTCATAGAGTTGCCTTAAGCTACTCGTGTTGACAAATAAACGAATACTAGATAACTATTTAGTTTTAGATTTACGTCTCTTAGGGCGGCTTCCTTGAGATTGTGTTTGAACTTAAGCTTGTTAAATTCAATTAATAAGTAATCTTAATTTAATTAATAAGAAATTTTTTACATAGAGGTATTTAATAGTTGATTAATCATGTTTTAATAAACTCAATAATCGGTATTTTTGTATTTATTCGCTGCGTTTCCAATTGTTTCAAAGTGTGATTTTCAAATTTTTCATTGACGTATAATTAGAAAATAACTTTATAATAAAATAAATATAAAATGTTAAAGAGACTTTTTAATATAGTATTTTTATTTGTGTAATGAATAAGCTTTATAGTTACTGCTCATAAAGAAACTTAATGTGATAAGTATTAAAAGATAAATTTAATCTTCATTACTTCTTTATACTTTACCAAAGTACTGCAAAAACTGAAGACATACATAGATGCTATAATCTGGTACTTCGGTAACTTTAACTAAATTTCAAACACAACATTACAAGTAGTCAAAACCAGTCTAATTTTAGTTGCGAAAGTGAGTACGATCCTATGTAAATTGAGGTTCAAATACGCCGTACATCCGGCACGGGCAGGGCACGCGCGTGTGGGCGACGTTGTTAACGAATTTATGACGCACGTCCGCCCGTGGCCGCGGCCGCGCCCGCGCCCGCACTGAGGTCTCACCTATAAATCGTAACATTTCACGTTGCTCTTGTAACATCAGATTTTAAAATATAAAATGAAAAGCAAACAGATTTTGATTAAAATTCGCTTAGCTATCAAAACCGACCCTCCGCTTTACATAAGCGAATAAAATATGCTTTTAGTACGGACATCTGAAAGCGTTTTTACCTGCCTTACACTTGAATATTACGGTGTGAAATTAATTATACGTAGCAGATTGACTGTTCAAAAGACTGGCCAGATATCGCTATTGATCGGGGTGTGTAGAAGGACGAAAAGAAAGCCTTTGCTCAGTAGTAGGACAAAAAAGCTGATTATTTTATTTTATTTTAGAAAGTTATGTTTTAAAGTTTCAGGCTACAAAATATAATGTTACATTTTGATTTCGCACTAAGTCATTTTACGAAAATATTTTTAATGTATATACGACTTTAAAATTTTCGAAAGAGTAGGGAGTTATCACTTGCAATAACCAAATTAAATGTTAAAAAAAACTAAAAAAAAAAAAACGCTATTGATACGTCATAATTTGTAACGGATTTTCGTCATCCAATCTTTTTGAGTTTAATCATACCTACCCTAAGTCAACACAATGTACTATCAGGGAACAAAGTTGCATAACCAGAACCACCCTTATTCAGTTAAAGTGTGTTTAATTTTATAGACAGAGAAACGTTATATTAAATATTCAATATAACGTTTCTCTGTCCGTTTTGTCTGACTGTACCTTTGCTATTAAGGCGCTTACTCTTTACAAAGTGACATAAAAACGTAATTAAAAAATATTCTAGTATCCATCAACGAATTACAAGTTGTATAGAAACTATAAGACGCCAATAAAATTGTTTCTAATGGTTTTGAAGAAAACAATGGAACTAGTGAGAACGAACGGACGACTTCATGTCAGTAATATAATGTTTTTACAATTAATACATTGAAGTGGTTCTGGATCATTGACCTTTTTCTATCAAGAAATTATACACTTTAACTTAGCGACGACGGTGGTTATACAATTTTGTCCCCTGATAGTACCTATATCTAGACTTCGAGTAGCGTGTGTTAGAACTGTTAGGATCTAACCGATACCCTATTGAGATATTGAAGTAAATTACTTATTTATTTGTAAGTTGGATTCAAGTAAGTTGGTATTTCAGTCACGCTAGCGGTAGCCGATACTTGATTGATTGACTAAACATATTTTGGAATAGGTTTGTAAAGGGTTAAGTTAAGAGCTCTTTTGATTAACCTTGGATTCGTCCCACATATCTACGGTAGGATGAGGTTGATGCTTGATTATCAAAACGATATTTGATACTGCTGACAGTACCATTTCATTACCAATACCGACTTTTGTGTCTGAACACAAAAGTCGAAATGTAAATAAAGACCAGCAATTGTCATAAACTTTTTTGCGTTATAATATACGCCTGAAAGTTCATATCTTAGTAACTAGTAGTTAGTTAGATATGAACCTTCGCGGTAAGTTCCAATCCCGTGGGAACATCGCAATAAAAGTAGCCTATGTTACTTTCAATCAATAAATGTATCCTCAACAAAGTTTAACCACAATCGGTCGAGTGGTTTCGGAACCTCTTTGTTACAAAAAACTCTTCATATTATTAGTGTAGATTATGAAGCTTTGTGGTGCCATAAATTGAAAGATGAATAGAAAGGTATTGTGAATTAAATAACGCGTAGAATCTAAGCCAACGTCTTAGGAACTCTGTAGCCAAACACATACATAAAAAACCGAAAAATTAATAAAAATAATGCGTTTATCTATCTGTACAAACAGTTATATCAAATAATAACCACTATTGTAATAATCGGTAACATAATAGTATATTGAAAGAGCACCGATCCCAATAATCTGATCATATTGATAGATAGATAGAAGGCGCGGCGCCACGCGCGGTATTAACACATTCCTTTATCAAATTACGGCCTCATTACAGTACCTATTTCAGGTTTACCACAACCATCTGATTATATTGGCGGGTTATTATAACTACAAGCTGTGCTTCGTGGTTTTTATCCGCGTTGAAGTGGTTCCTTTTGCCTGGAAAATAATAATATAATAAATTGATCGGGCAAATGGAGCGCGGCTCCTTTTGCCTGAATTCTCGTCGAAATAAATCGATACTAAAAAAATTCGCCTATAATTAAAATTGTAAATTACAACAAAAAAAAAACCACTGTACACCTTAATTTTGTTTAATAAAGGACTTAAAAATAATGAATTTCTGAAATGTTATTTAACTATCGATAAAACTTTACGTAAAAGTCACGTGTAGGCTTTAAATATTTCGCCTCATTTTATTTTAAGCTAGCCTAAAAGCAACCTAACAAAATGTAATTGGCTAGACAAATTCAAGCTCCATTATCCTTACCTAGCCTACTTACCTTTTAGCTGATTTATCGTAAACATATAGCTTAAAGCTACCTTTATAAAACGAGTAGGTATTATGTAAAAACCATTACAACGTCGCATAAAAACTGCTTTATGTTAAAATGGAAAAAAGTTTCAGGCTCAGCTGGTTAATAACTGTTTTAATAATTTTCTGTTCAAAATTGCTTAGTGTATTCGCTTTTTTATTAAAAAGTAGCATAAAATAATGTTAAATGCATTTTTTGTTATTATTTAATACTTTTTAGCTTAATTCCGCGGCTTTGCTTACGTAAAAAAACTCTATTCCACGTTGATTTTGGTGAGAGTAACGTATAGGTGGTTGTTCTAGAACAGCCTTTCCCAAAGTGGGCGATAACGCCCCCTTGTGGGCGCTGCAAACCTAAAGAAACCCAAAAAATGGGTGTGTTGTGTACTACCTACTGCGTTTAGGTTTCAAGTTAACTCTTGCGGATTATAGTGAAAGTCTCGTTTAGAATTAATGTTTAATCTCCGCTAATATAGCTCACAATAATTAATTTAATTTTATGCTATAGCGGTTTTTAAATAGGTAATAAAATGGGGGTGATAATAAATACTTTATTCTCAAAGTGGGTAGACAAAAAAAGTTTGGGATCCCATGTTTTTGAGTATTCTATATGAACGATAAGTAATTAATATAAGACACTTTACAATAAATAAAAATTGTTTTTTTTTTCGTAAAACGAAGTAGGGTCTTGATAGACACATTAATTAACCTAGTTAATCTTAAAAGGGTTTTTTAATTTCTTTTTGAGGTACTCACGGAATCCTGAAAATACGGATTTTTTAATAGTAATTTTGTGGTTTGATTCGAGCTCCGTGATTGCCGGGAGGGTTTGATAATTTTATTGTCAGGCTTCTGCGAGACAAGCTTGCTTAGTGCAGGAGCCGCTGTAACTTATACCTTAAAACTCTTTAGTTATTTTTCTTTTTAACGATGATTATATTTATAAACAAATCATTATATTTGTATAGTATATAAGTTTCTTTACTGTATTACCGTTATGGCAAATAAATGTATTTATTAATAAAATCAGTCGCACGGTGGACAAATTCTCGCCTGAGATGTAGAAGATTGCGCGTTCGATTCCTGCCGCGGTTTCACTTGAGCAAGTACCGATCCCGTGGTAATATCGAGTTGTTCCAACAGTTAAAGATTTTACCATTGCCATGCTTGTTTATCATCGAGAATTTAATATTGACTAAAAGCATTGAATGAATAGTGCTCGTCTTAGACATAAACTTTTTTACCTAAACACAATACAGCTTTTTTCGGGAATAGCTTTATGGCACTAGCTTCCATGATGTACAGTGAGTTGCCAGATCGTATGGCTCAAATTAAAGACTTCAAAATGTTTAAGAGAGGATTATATAATTTTTTGACGGAAAAGGCCTTTTATAACCTAAAGAGCTTAAAGAGTATTTACCAATGTATAGAATGTGTTAATGACATTATTTCAATTGACATTTTATGTAATAACTAGCTGCGCCCCGCGGTTTCACCCGCGTTAGTCCCGATGTAGCCAAATATATACTTTATTATAATTTTGACATCTTATTACTTACTCTATCTAATGTTAATAAATGATTGATTTGATTTAAAAGTTGCTCACAATGCATCAATATATCTTCATAATAAATTTCATCACGATCAGCTCAGTAGTTTCGTAGCAAACAATAAATCTTTCCTTTTTTATAATATTAGTGTAAATTTTTCTCGTGAAACTTGAGCGTTGATAAACTTTTTTCATTTAGGTAATACTTACGAAAAAGAATATTAAGTATTTATACTAGTTAGCTACTTTATTATTCAGTTTCATAATATTATTACTAATGGAAATGAGAAAGACGATACAAAGTTGTTTAATTTCAAGTTAATTATAATTTCATTTCATCTTCCTTCTTTTTTTATTACTTTATTTATCTAATTTGTACATTTGATTCATTATATTGGTCTTTGAACTAGACATAAATGATGCTGATGGTATATTATTTTAAGAGCTTCACTGTTTTTTAATTAATCGAATAGGAGGAGTAGGTTTTTAAGACGGTTAAATAGGATTATTTGTGATTCCAAATGAATAAAGCATTTTAAATTTTGAAATTGAATATAATAAAACTAGAATAAATATTGTTGGATACTTTACACAGCGCAATCTAGCCCCAAGCTAAGCAACTAGGCTCGCGTTATGGTGGCCAGACACCGAAGAGAATACTTAAATGAACTCTAGTGGATAGCGCGCGATGTAAGTAAATATATCCAAGACAAACGCTTCAACATATTACTTACGTGTATAAAGATAAAGGCAAACGTTGTGAGTTGCGACAGATGTAATTAGGTGTAATTACGACGACACACGGCATGTCAGGGCAATTTAATGGAGAAGAAGAACTCAGACCGACTGTTGACTCGACTGTCGGCCGACATCTTGACGACTGTTGCATTGCAAGGAACAATCGTTTAGCTGTTTCATAATGTCAATTTTTACCTAGAGTAGAGTTGTCCTAAATTAGTGCTCTACCTTTTAATTACGTTAAAAGGGCTACTTGCAACTTTTGGTTAAACATAAATGTTTGACACAATTTGGGACTTGATTTTATTTCTGTCAAAAATATATGGACATCAATAATCTATCACCACTATCACTTACGTTAAACTGACGTTTTTTGACAATTTATTGTAGGCAAAAGTAAGTGTTGAGTAAGTAATTAAATATGCTATTGATATTTTCTTGTTACCTCAAACCCAGTAATGTGAATCTACAAAATTACCTAAACAAGGCTGACTAAACACATTTCCAGCCCATTTAGGCTAATAATATAACCTGACACTGGCTATATGCATAACTCTCGCGAAACCATTACTAAAAAAATATCGTCTGATTTAATGTCGCCAGTCTGCATAGACAGTAACGAAATTCCTCGCATATATCTCGTAAGAGGATGTTATTTTAGTAACGGCCGTTATGTTACCGTAGCCGTAGACGTTAGAGCTACGAGTACATTTGTCGAGTGTAACATACATAGAATGAACGTTTGTAAAGACGACATGTGCGATAGAATAATTTTACGTTATTTTACTTTGTGGCGTTTATTTCTGCCTAGCAACCCGCCCCGGCTTCGCATAAATAGCAAACCATATTTCAGCCAATTGACACATAACCTTAATGAATTATGCACCTAACCCTTCCTTATGAATCACTCAGTCAATTGGGAAATCTATAAAACTCTTATCATAATCTAATCGTATCTTATCATATTACCTATTTCATCCATATAGAATACCTACGAAAAAGCAGCATGAATGCATTTCTATTTTGACGACCCAGTTGGCACAATGGTCTCCATGCCGGACTGCCAAACACAGGGTTGCGGGTTCGATTCCCGCCTCAGACATGTATTTATGCTTAGATATTTGTCTGTGGTCTGGTTGTTTCTATGTATTATAAGTATATATTTACAAAAGAAAAGTATATAAGTAGTATATCCGTTGTCTAGCACCCATAACACAAGTCTAGTTACTTAACTTGGGGCTAGATGGCGATGTGTGGAATGTCCTGCAATATTTATTTTATTTATTTTATTTTATTTATTTCTTATAAATCCATTACCGTCTTAATGTTGTAAACTTATTCGTAAACTAGTTTTACAAATTGCACCGTTAATATTTTCCTCTCTAACCTCATGTTGAAAAGTTCCTAACAGTTTTCTAAAAACATACTTAAAAGAAAAACCGTACTAAGATCGATGAGAAGCTAAAGTTTCCTGAAATTTCTAGTTTGAAAAGCGGTAAGAAATTCACAAATAAATTTAAGTCTGAAAGTGGCAATACTAGCGGTTACTGAAACTTTCACAAACTTACCCGTCAATAGTTAGTTTCAACATGTTTTCAAATTATATTTTGCAGATGTTGCTCGAATAAGAACGTTTCAATTTGACTTTGAAGGTACTTGCAAGAGTTCTATTTACTTTCGATATTTATTGACAAATAAACGTGTTTAAAATTAATAAAAATTGCACACAGTGCTATCTCGTCTCAAGTTAAGCAACTAGGTTTGTGTTATGGTGACCAGACAATGGACAGAATACTTACATACATTTCTTTTGTAATTACATACTTAGTGAAACACCCAGATCAGAAAAGGCCGATAAAGATATTTAAAGGCCGGAATCTAACTTTCGAAACCTTCAGGCGCCGCGTCACAGAAGTCCTACGAGGGCGGCACTGAAAATTTCGGGAATCAAGCAAGTGACACAACATTACTATTTAAAAATGTATTTATTGCTTTTCGAAGTATTCTCCGCGAAATTTGACACATTTTTCCATACGATGGAACCAATCATTAAAGCAATCATTCCATTCGGAAGTTGGGGTCTTCAAAATGGCCGTTTTGTAGGCGTCCACAGCTTCTTCAGGTGATGAAAATCTCTGACCACGCAATTTATTCTTTATTTTAGGGAAAGTATAGAAATCATTAGGGCTTAGGTCGGGGCGGTACGGCGGATGGTCTAATAATTCTATGTTTTCTTGCTCTAAAAACTCTTTTGTTCTGTTCGCGGTGTGAGAACTCACATTGTCGTGATGGAGGATGATGCGGTGGCTACAGTTCTCTTTACGGAGTTCAGAAACGACCTGTGGCAAACAAATGCTAGCATACCATTCTGCATTAACCGTTCTTTGTCCCTCAAGAGGAATAGTCACAACATGGCCGGTTTTGGAGACAAATGTGGCCACCATTTTTTTTGCAACACTCCGTGAACGAACAATTTTTGTTGGCTTTAACTCATTTTCGAACATCCAAACTCGTGACTGGTTTTTTGTTTCGGGTTCGTACGCGTATATCCAGGATTCGACACCTGATACGATGTTGTATACAGCATTTGAGGATCCTGCGTGGAATCTTTCGAGAGTTCTGACGCACCAAGTAACGCGAGCCACTTTTTGGTCTTCACAGAGCGAATGCGGTATCCATCGGGAAAACAATTTTTTACACCTAATTGTTCATGCAAGATTATTTGTATTTCACTCATGCCAATGTCTAAAGTTGCCTGAATTTCGCGGTATGTTACATGTCGATCTTCCTCAATCAGCTTACGCACAGCATCAACGTTTTCTTGGGTGAGTGCAGTTTTTGGACGACCTTGACGGGGATCATCACTGAGCTTGACACGTCCACGTTGAAATTCAGCAAACCAGCGATAAATTGTGGCTTTGGATGGGGCTTCATCACCAAATGCAGAAATCATCCCGTCAACACACTGTTTTTGTGATAAACCACTTCGAAAGTCATAATAAATCATCGCTCTTGAATTTTCTCGAGTCAATTTCATTTTCTCAACGACTAAACAAGTTTGACAAAACCTTGTGACAAGACCGAGATTCTTTTTTTGAATAAATAAATGGTATTCGATTTTTAAAACCAAGGAGTTTTCAATTAAAAAGATTTAAATATGACAGGAACAGTGGAAATATTCCATTCCCGATACTTTTAGTGCAGCCTATGTAGTTGGGGGTTTCTAGCAAGAACCAAAAGACTGATGTGATGTTATAAATTATAACAAATGTTACTTGTTTTTTAAGTTTATTCCATCCAATTAAACCCTATGTTTCATACAAATTTAAACCTTTTAGTGGTTTAATATAAAGCCAACTGTGCGGACTTCACTTTCTCTGTGACTTCTTGAGCCATGGAAACAAATGCCGCCACTGTTAACAACATCTATCGAAGATGATAAAGGTCAATGGTGATGATACAGCCCACCCGGTTTTTCGTTTTATGCAATGTTATTATTTCGGTTTGAATATGTAAGCATTAATAGATGCATTTAGATGTAAAGCTCTATTAAATATAGAAGGACGAAAGGAAGGAAACGGATAACAGTTTTCTATCTCACTATACTACAAAAAAAGTGGAAATCCATGTCAATTCTTTCCGCATCATTTTCCAACAGGAAGGTAGGTTCAAAACTCGTACCTCACCCTAACTCACACAAAAGTAAGTAATGTGTTTGTATGAATAATGTTTCGATATCCAGAGAGCGAGGGAACTAAACAAAATATACGAGGACAATGTATGGAACGTTTATAGCTTCCATAGATCAATGACATCTCTTTGTTGGATGCTGGATGCAAATGTAAGCGTATCGGAACTACTCTCGGTTAATATTAGTAGCCATTATAGTTTTGGCAATAGTTCGGAGAAGTTGTCTTGTTATGATCGTTCATTGCATATCTTCATAATGGAATTATTTAATATCAGTATTTACTTTTTACTACTGGGAAGGTTTACGTTTTTAGCCATATGTCGTATGGTCTCGTCTTGGCAACATTTTACATGAAAATCATTTTAGTGGAAATCTTATTATTTGAGTAATCTAATGTCTTTATTACCGACATAATCCTACTACGAGATGATAACCAATATAGTTAACTAACTATTTGCAAACATTAGCTAGGTTTATCCAGCATACACGTTAACATAAACCAACAGTTGGACTAGCATGCAATCTCTCCGTTTTGTAGGTATACTGATAGTAGATACCTACCTACCTACTACCTAGACGTAGTGCTCTAGGTATCCATTTAGTAATGAACTCACTTGCATACGTTGCATATTGTGAAGCATAATACACGAAGATACGTATACAATATGTATTCACCAGAGTAAGTGGGTTGGAAGTTCCGTTATAGGCCTGTTTCCACTAATTGGAGTTTATAATGATTATAATATGAAGATAACAGAATACAATGCGTGGTTCTCGTAATGAAATAGATTTTATCATTAATTTAATAATTACCAATTACTTCGTTTAGCTTTTACATGGAAGTTAAAATCACATTCTGTCTAAATTATGAGAGTTTTCGCTTTTAGATGTACATTGGTCGCTCTCGGCTTACATAAATGAAATGTTACTTAAAATGAAATGAAACTACTTGCATACTCGTATAAGTAGTACTTAACCGGTTTCTTATCTAATTATCAATAACCAAAATACTATCATACAACACTTCCATAATATCGAAATCCACAAAAACATGGTACCAGTAAATATTCCGTTTTAAGAAAATTAAAAATACATTCAATTCATCATTTTTATATTTTTTCAACAACAAGAATACGTCAGGTCAATTATTATGGACCTGTAAAAGCTGTTTGTTCATTCATTCCCTTTTATTTATTTTATTTTTAATGAATAAACCTGAATGTTTTTTTATTAAACATTGATTAATCTCGAGAACCATTTGTTTGCACGAAATGGCTTATTACTGGCTTTTTACAACGAGAATTTTATTGAAGTCGGATTTCAAAGATCTTTTTAAGTGAGTAAATAGCAAAAGATGTTTTTAGAAGATTGAAGAGCGAATTCTGAGTTTGCTCTTAGTTATACATCAAATATAGAAAACACTTTTATCTTTTATTAAAGGACTTTCTAGATCTGAAGAATATATCCGTTTTTCTCACTATTTTATAAAGATATTTTTTTGTACAAACTAGGCTACTTGGTTAATGTTAACATTTTAAAATGGTACCTTTACCCGCGACTCCGTCCGCATAGTAGTTGAATTATCCAAAATCCTTTCTTACAGGATCCCTACGTCATAATAGCTAACTGTATGACAAATGTTAGCCCGGTCCGTCCAAGGTTTGAGCTGTGAGTTGATATATTGATATATTGATAGTCAGGACTTTGAATTTTATATTTATAGATATTACACTTTGAGCCATTAGATATAAACTTTCACAGTCTTGTTTGTGGTTCCATAGTGTATCATCTAAGATCAGAGTAATATAAACTCAATATATATAATAAACATATATGGGATATAAACTATTTGTATTTGTAACAGCAAATAATGCGATTCCAGACTGTAATGTAAAAACGTCGACACAATCCATTGCTACAATATTTTACAAATAAAATGTAGAAATTTCAATCGAAGCAACAGGATTTTCTTGTCATTGTATCGGGAGAGAGAAATGACATCCAATTTGTTGAAGATAACAGATTGGTTATTGTTCTGTAGGTATTTTTCTATTTAATTCTAAAGCTCTACCTACTTATATTTTTATCCGACTTCAAGGAAAGGGTTATTTTTTTCGCGCTTATCTTTGTATGTTTGTTTGAAATATACTTCTTGAATAATGATTTCATCGGGAATTGAAATATCTTCCGATAATGATAGACTTGAAGCTACGACCCCTGTTTTTTGTGCTACGAAATTGTGCTCTTGCCATTTAAGCAACGTAGAAATGTGTATTTTCTTAAAATTGAAATGTTTTCCATACATTTTCGTTTCCGTCGGATTAGAACCTACGACTCCCGCTTTGACATATAACCATCTAAGCTACGGGGAACACGTCCATCCCGCGCCTTGTCTTTGATTTAGCAACAGAGGACCCCTAGGTGCAATTTTTTCTCCCGTGGTGCACCTCAAAATAATTTGGTGGACCAGCAAAATTATGGAAAGCTTTTTTGTTTTTACAACTGAAATTCGTAGCCCCATCTATATACAGAGAAGGTTTTTTTCAAGTAGGTACTACAATTTCTGTACTTTTTTTAACTATTCTGATTTTATAAATTAAATCTGCCCACGTATCAATAGCCTAGAGAACTTTGATGCGTATCAAATGATTCGTGTATTTCTTATCTGGGGAATGTCCCCCCCCCTCCCCTAACACAAACGCAAGCCTTGCTCTCGTTGTGTTAAGTCATATTTCTTAACCCTCATATCTTCGGTCTGGCTACTTAAGTATCTATAACTTAAACCAATTTAACCGAAAACAAATGTATCGCATTTGAAACGATTAAACAAATTGTTGGTATTGTTCATGGTTGCCAAGAATCCTTTGCCAGCTCCGACCAGCATCTGGTCCCTGCGCGGCGCCGTTTGGCACTCTCTCTGATTCAGGCATTTGTTCGTATCTTTCTGGTCTATTTAACATTTGCCCTGTTGTTTTGTATGAAAGAGGATTTTTCTATTCACTTTAATTATTTGGTGATCAATATTTTGGCTTAAGGTGCAAATACGGAGTGAAACATAAAATGCCTGTTACCGATAAATAAAATTGTTAATTAATGGAAAATTGTTGTTAAGTGTTATTGGGTGCATTTTAACAATTTAATAAACCCAAAACTCGAGCTTTGAATGCATAAAACTGTAAAGCATGTTTGAAATAACTATAACAGTAAAAATAAACGCACATATTAGTTTAAAATCCAATCTCTACGCATGGATAACTTATCACAAAACTAATTAACATTTTAATTAAATCAATAACAAGGCAATATCGCCTGACATTTAAATGAAATACTATCGATAAAGTATTGTCCATTCAACCATTCACTCGATCGCTCGAACCCGCCCCGCCCCGCGCCGCTTCAAAGAACAAACTCATTCAATGCACAAAGATACAAAGTTAATTTAACTAGATACGACATCTTTTCATACTGGTGCAAGGCGAGAATCTTTACTAGTGATGTCAAACTATCGATAGTTGATTTTAACAATCATTTCGATAGTATCGATCGATACTATCCTAGCATAGAATGAGATAGCAAACCAGGTGTCTTGTTTAATAATCCCCGTAATCTGGAACTCAAACAAGAAAGTGGGTGATTGGGTGAGCAATAATATCATCAATATCAAGCATTTTGGAGATCAAATAAACGTTATATTTATTTATTTATTGTCTCTATAATAAAAAAAGTAGTTTTTGCTCATTTTTAAAAAATATTTTTATTTGACCAAATACTAAATCATATCTGGCGTTATTATTAAGTACTTTATAATTACTAATAAAGCTTTTAAAACCTTGTTTTTTTGTTTTCAGCCTATGTATTTGTTTGATAACTTTAACCGTGTAAATAACTACGTTTTAATCCTAAACTTTATATATCTGTACTTTCAGTATTTTATTGATACTATCGATAATTTTGATCGACAATAGTCCGACTATCGATAGTGGTGGTATATCGATTGACATCACTATTCTTTATGTTTTGTTCCTAGATAAGATAGTTGGTGGTAGTTTGTATAGCCACAGCGAGCGCCGCCGACCGACGCGACGATGACGACAACGACGTGCTAACAAGACTGTTGTTCTCGCATGCCATTTGAAAGTTGTCAAGTTTAGTTCGCAATTGATAGGACTTGCTCGCTGGTGTTGGCTTGTTGTGCAGTTTCGAGCTTTGTTTTTAACGAACTTTGTAAAGAGATGCTCGCTCCGAGTTGGACACTTTATTATTTGTTTGTCACTTCGAATGCGATCACGTCTTTTGAGACCAGTAGCATATTTCATTTAAATTAATGTCATAAACACAAAAGGGGATTTGGACATAGTAAACGGTCGACCATTTTTTACTTTCATTCCTATGACATTATTTATTTATAACAAAATTATTTGTATTGTTACTCATTCTTATTTACATAATATAATAAAAACGTTCCAATATACGCAGAATTGGCTGATAATGTTCTGAGGTCTTGCAGCTGTAGTTTGCCGTGTTTGAGACTTCACCAAATGTAGTACTGGGTCCCAAACTTGTAGTGCTTTCTATATTTTCTGAAATTATTAGGATTTAAACGCGATTGCATATGATAGAATAGTTTCACTACAGTAAAACTAGACTGTTCGATGTAAAGACGTAACAAAACAATCGTAAAAGTAAAACAGTCAACGACAAGGTTTACTAATAATAAGAACCAACTGCACCAATACACATAAAACCGAATAATCATAAAATTTAACGTCCCAATATCAATACTTTACGTCGTTGTAGGAAATGAAGATGCAGCTGAAACTAGAACGGTTAACCGGTTAGGGTGAACCCAGACTACTGACTGAAAGGGTCAAATTCAATTTTTCTTAATATGAGATCACAAAATCAAATTTTCTTAAAATGAGATCACATGAATCGTCTTTAGACTAAGTAACGATGTGTGTCTTCTGAACGCGCTCACCAATGAGAAGAAGGCAGGAGAAACACATGGTGTTCTCTTTCGTGATCATGCTCACAAAGGCGCGGATAACAATATTTATGAAAGTATATTTGAAATGGAGCAACTAAAGGTATCATTAAGGTAAAACGACGCGACGTATCATAGCCGTCGCACAATTTATGATTTATACAATTTTTGAACCTGTTCAATTATTATAATAGAACAAACATGTAATAACTCCTCTACTCAAATATAGTAACATGATTTCACAACATGACCTAAACTTTGACAATGACCAACTGACGGATAAAAGGCGAATTTGTCAAATTTGGGGCCAACTGGAGATAGATATTGAAGTATTATAACTTGACACTGGATTTATGCACAAGTCGTGCGGAGTCATTTCTTAAAGAAAAACAAATTGTTTAGCTGTTGTCATATTATCAAGAATAAAGTCGGTTTGGATGATATTGTCCTTAAACAAATTCTAGCATTTAACGGGTAATTTAAATTATATTTCAATAATCATAGGGTTGATATTATCAGTGACACTTTGAGAGTGGATTAATTATGTTTAAGGTCCCAAAGCTTTAGATTTTTGTTGTGCAAGTCAACCTAAGTATCGGCCGATTTAAAGTATACAGTGTGGGTTCGCTCGTTTTTCGATAGAAAAGCAATTCGAGTGAATTGTTCCGTGACTATTCCATTTGTTCTTATCTCTGGAGAATACTTGGTATTCGACTCGTGAATGAGGTGTTTGTGAAAATGAACGATTTGTGATCAGAATACTGTAGTCTTCATTAAATTAGGTGTAAGGGTTTTAACATAGAACTTCAACCTATAACCCCCCATTTTACCACCTGAGCTCCGACTGTCACGTCCAGTGTGGGTTTAGACCCCTTCCAAAATCTGCTTTCAGGCAGCGCTCTCTGTTCAGACTGTGGTTAACAAAACTTCTTTAGTTAGTTTTCTTTTTCACAGCAGCCAAGTCCTCCTCAGTGTAGTCTTCCCATCTTCACGGTCTCTTCTGCTGGGGTACCCAGGTTGTCATAACTGTTGGGGCCCTAGAATCGCGCACTCTCTTGACGTGACCTGCCCACTGCAGCCGTTAGTTGACTACTCAGTTCTAATGAACAAAGTAAATGCTAACAGTTTACCTGAGAGTTGGAACAATTTACCCCGCATAGCACATTAGAGTGGAAGCTCTAGTTTCAGAACTCATACAAAGCAGGCAGGTAGCGTATATTGTACACGTTGAATGTTGCGGACTTGCAGGTTGTTGGTAAACTACGAGTATATATTGTTGCTAAAGCATCTGATAATGATGTTGTTTTTTTCTCCTTTCCTCAAGTTCAGACAATTTGTGTTTATAGCCAATGTCAAGTAAATATTTTCATCCATTATTGTTATTTCTTTTATCTTCTTGTTTCGCTAAACGCAGTTGATAATCACTAACGAAATCGAGCTGTAGAGTATTTTCTCCTAAAACCAAAACTGCATCATTAGATTTTTGAAAAACTCACTACCCTAGCCAGAAATCGAACCTATTGATTTTGCAAAAAATACTTAAACCTATTATTATTATTTCCTAAAGGTTGTATTTTAAATTCGTTCAAATTATGCATGAAGTCTTTCGACGATAGACATTTTTAGTCAGAATGCCTAATAAAAATAGGTTTTGGAATTTGTGTGTTTTAACCGGATTTCAAGTTACTATTTTAAGCGTTTTCCATCCTAATAAATTCTTTAAAATTATTCCATCCACGTTTAAATGCTGGAAACATAATCTTCTTTAAATCTATTGTGAAATGCTACAGTTTTATCTCAACACCGCAAACAAAGCTGCAGCTTAAGTGAGCTTAACTAATATTTAATGAAGCTAAATGCTAGACGCGAAAACTCATGTTCTTCTAGAGACGAACACAGGTTTGAAACTTTAAATCGACGGATAGATTAGTGAACTTGAAAAAGAAGCTAATAGATTTAACAAAATAATGGGCTGGAGTTAGGTGACTTTGTCTAATTTTGGTGAGGTTTCCCTAAAAATACCACTGGCTTCAGCATAGAAGTAGAATATCGCCTTCTGTTTTAATTTCAATTGTCTTTTGCTTCTGGTTGTTAAGCAAGGGTTGTTATTAGTGTATATTCGTGCGATTTCGAAGAAGAAGACATACTGCGTCGACTCCAAATAAATTGTGATCTTAGACTATTCATTGGGATAGAAGATGATGATTATGATTCGTGCGATTTCGAAAAAAGGATTATTTTACGAAATAGCACTTGTAAACAAGCCCTTAGTTTGTAATCTACGTCAGCTCTAAAGAGCATTCGCGTTAATCCCTGCGCTTTAGACACCTCACTTTTCTAACAACAATACGAGTAATATTCCTTCTTCCTTCCTCTCGTTTCGGATTTATACCGGAAACAATCTAGATTAGGTTACCGTCCGTAATAACGTTTTTTCAATACCTGGATTACCTCGAAAATGTTTCTGTTCCACATATTTCGATTTACCCGTCAAAGAAACCCGATTGATGCCATCTGTTATGCGAGGAACAAATTCGGCAATTCGATTACAATAAGGTGGGATTGAATTCGAGGTATTAATTACAATCGCAATTCGGAACGGAAAAGTCCTCTAGTAAACATATAATAAAAATAATTCAAATTACTAAACAAAAGTATAAAAGGCAAGCTGTGCCCGCGTAAGGTCGGGATCGAGATAAAAAATAGTCCTAAGTCCTTCTACCAAAGGCATTTTAAAAAAAATTACATTGTCACACAAATTACATTGGACATTGGCATAGTATGTTATTCACAATCCATCGTGCGATGAGATATTGAAAAAAAAAAACAAGATGGCGCCGAAGGACCTATGCCAATAAATTTAGTGACCCTCTATCAATATCGTTTCAGCGGTTTAGAAGTGAAAACGTATTAAATAGACAAGTTATTTTCGAATTTATAATATTAAAAGGGATTCTATCCGTTATCTGGTCACCATATTACAAGGCTTGTTGTTTAATATGTAGAAAGGTCTGTATAAAATTTTGTATAATATTTATTTTATTTACGTTATTTAACTACAAATATGTTTTATTTTAAACATAAAAACTTTATGAAAGTACTTAGACTGTATCTCCACTATACCATTAACGTGTAAATTATGAATGAGTAATCTCGTGGGTGCAAATAGCTTCGTAGAATAATTTGTAGATGTCAGTAACCTGTAGATGCATGTAGTGTGTCATTCGCCTTTCTATAGAGGTATCGAGTTACGTGGAACTTTGATCATTTCATCTCGTTATGTTTGTTTAAGATACGTTAAGGCTACAGTTAATTATATGCTTTATGTGTTTATATCTTATCTATATCTTCTATCTAATATCTATACTAATATTATAAAGAGGAAAGATTTTTTTTTGTTTACACGAATAGACTCCGAAACTATTTGACCGATTTTTATGAAACTTGGTATGATGATACATTGATTAATAAGGAGTAACAAAGGTTACTTTTATCCCGATATTCCCACGGGATTGGTAGATGCGCGGGTGAAACCGCGGAGCACTACTACTCTGTCTAATAACTATAGTATCTCTGTGTTATAATTGTTAGTCGGTTTTTCAGTTGCCATTATACATTACATGATCTAGTAAATAGTTCATAGTAAGATAAATAAAATCAATTGTGTGTTATAAGAAGATTATATGAGTTAAATTGCTATGAGTATCACGTCGTTTGCGTCAGTCCTTTGGAACTAGTTCACTCTCCTGAATCTTAATGTTATCCGTTACGTTGAATATCTGAACTGAAGATGAAACGGGTTGTTTGTTTATACCTTTATATTTTACTCACAGTCACTCTTTATATAATGTGACTGACCAGATATTTTAAGACACACACACATACTTAATATTTATTTGTAAATTCGGTAAAAACAACAATAGTAATAAAACTTAGCAAGTACCTACTTACTTGTGACTTCAGTTCATATTATGGTCTGTCCACAGTAAAACACGTTCGTTGTAGACAGAGTTTATCAAAGTTTTCTTATCTCTGTTTCAGGTAATAAACGAGAAACATAAAAAGGGCACCATCACGTATAAAAGTTTGAGAGCCACGTCACAAACAGGTAATCAAAGTGGAAATAACTTTAAGTGTGGGAGTTTGGGCACGGACTATGGACTACGGACTACGGATAATGAACCTCGATGTTAGTTTTCAGATATCCCACTTTACCTAATGACTGCTACCAGAAATAGGAACCGTAACCAACTAGTTTTAATATATTTTGAACGACGGAGACGATCAATTTAGTACATTACGATACAAGTGTGATGATGGAATTATCAATATCCACACGCGTATCGTACGACTTTGTTTATCACAGTTGCGAATAAAAGAAAAGACTTGTTAAAATAATATAAAGTTAACAATATATTTGTGTTTAAAAAAATAAAAAACACTACCACCAGCGTATTAAAAAAACTGCGTGGAAAAATTGACTGTCATAATAGTATCTCATTTAGCGTGTAAAATGATTATCATTCACAAAGTTTTTTAATTCTGTTTTCTTCATAAAACACTGAATAAAAAACCTTGTCATTAAATATTTAAAGATTGACTTCTCATCTCAACGACGCGACGTGACAGTTTTACACAGAGTTTATGACAATATTAGGTACATTTTACGATGATATTTGACGTAAAACAGTCGCTTATAGTTGATCTTTATGTCTTTATAGATATCGAGTTTAATGGCGTTTGGAGTGATAGGTTTACATCGCTTTTTATATCAAAAAACGACATAAGTATGCATCATTAACTTGTAAATTTAAATTAGTCTAAATTATCTTTAAAACAAATGCAAGATCGTGGTATAGTGCACGCCAGATAATTGGTCACACTTGGTAGCACTTTCGTATTTTTTCGTTAAAATGTCTGTACTTTTTATTACTTTTAGCACGACTATGGCAAATATAAACACAGCAAAAGAAATGAAAACGGGAACAATCCACACATATTGTCGGATAATTTTCGACTAGAATTATAAACTAACATAGTTATTCCGGGAAGTCCCGGGGGTCCTGGCTGGGTCCCGTATTAAATAACTTTAGTATCATCGATTAATTATGATTTTGACTACGCGCAAACTTATCTGGCGCGTACTATATAAATATTATATATAATATACTACAAAGAAACTACATTATATACCTACCTCTAAATCATATCATACATAATAGTTATTCCCACGTACGTAAATCCCCGGGAAATCTGGGACGTTCCCGAGGGAACTTTATCTCCGTAAGAGATGTTAAATCTTCCCTCCGGGATAATAAAGTAACTGGTCAAAAGAAATATAGGTTGGTACCTACCTATCTGATATCTAGAAATGGAAGCTCTTTTCAGTTATCGATCTAAAGTTTTTTGACCGTTCTGACACCGGCAAATTAAAAAAAAGAAGAACGCCAAAATTAAAAAATGCAGTGCTCAGACCTATAAACTATAAACAATAATCCTATAAACTAATTGATAGAAAACATCAAGAAAATAGTTTGGAAAAAGTCTTAAAAATTGCAACAATTCTGTTTTTATTAGATAGATTTTTCACCTCTCTGTGCAGTCCAATTTCTAGTTCCTGTAGATCTCTCAAGTTATTCTCTCAAATGGATGGATTCCCTATCTATATTTTGGACGTGTCATTAACTAAATTCACCTGAGCTTATTTACCTAGCTAGGTACGCTAAAGACACTCCTGGGTGCATTATGTAGCCGTTACAAAAAGGATCACATGTAAACAGTTTTTAACGAAAGAGCTTGCTAAAATGTATAAATATTTCTTTTAAGACATATAGTTATTTACAAGCACTCTTTAATAATTCAAAGTGCGAATATTTATATCTAAAGTACTCGTAGGTACTATATGACGACGACGAAGAGACTATTCTTTGAAAATATTACTGTATTTTTCACTCCATACGAGTACACCGCCGGAATTCATTTTTATCTCCGTCTTTGAAAAGTTTACAAGGTGAGAGAAATAGAGTATCTGGCGAACATTTTTCTTTTTACAACATGTATGTAGGGGACCCAGTGAAAACACGGATTATGTGCATTTAAATACGTTTATTTGTAACACTTCGTAATTTTTTACAGTATAAACTTGCCCGACACATTGTTCGCCATTTTCTTCTCTCATTAATTTCATCTAGCCCCTCTCTAACACCTGTCACTTGCTACTTCCTACTCTCCTATTGGTCGAACCACCCACTCATTCAAGTTAACATTCGGATACTTTTACAAAATTTATTAGAAATGAACGAACAATGATGTTTGGATATTTCTACATGTATACGAATTGTTAGGATAGTTATAGTCACAGGTCATTTCAGGGTTCCGTACCTCTAAAACTAAAAAAAATGAATCCATTTTTAGGTCACTTGTTCGTCCGTTTTTATCTATATGGTCTCATTTGAATAATTCTAATTAAGTTGGAATTATTCGAATTATAGAATCCTCTTAAAAACTAAGTTAGGATGTGTATTTTTATATTGCAAAAGAGAGCTGTCCGAGCTATCTACAAAATGGGCCCCAGGGAATCAGAGAAAATATTAAAGAAATAAATAAATTTACGCTCGATTCACAATATATTTACGAAAACACACTCCTATGTTCACAAAAATCCTGATATTTTTCGCAAAAATAGCGATATTTATAATATAAACTTAAGGCATAAGGATGAACTGACCGTGCCCGGTAGTAGGCTCCGGAAAATAAACGGGTCGTTTATTAATACATGTGTGCTCTATTATAATAAGTTACCTAAAGTGTATGTGTATGACATATCCATTAACAAATTCAAAATGATACCTCTTCGTACCTTAATGATAAGAATCCATGGATGTGACTTTAATTGCTCCATTTTAAATAATACCTTCAAATATTTGTAATATTGACCTATGTGTGCGTGATCACATGGAAAAAAATCCCCATGAGTTTCTTGTGCCTCCTTCTATAACTTAGTTTTTAAGACGTTTCTATGTGATCTTTCTACAAAATGTTCTTATGCATCCAAGTGATTAAAAAAAAATGGCTTTGACTTAGTATAATACTTGTGGACCACATATTTATACATAATTATTCTATACAGCTTCGCCAATTGCAAACATCTGTGAGCTTGGGGATGTAGGTACAGACAGTTTACGAAGTCAAAGTTTGCAGATTCGATTCCCGTCGGACACCTTCGACTACAAAAATGAGCTATTTGCTTTGATTATGAAATTAAGTAAACACAGTTGCTTCATAGTATAGCAACTATGTTTAATTCTAGGAATTGATCTCAAACACTATCGATCGGACATAATAATATATAGGATGTTTTTTTTTGTAATTAACTGGTTCCATTTCTGGCTAGGGTAATGACTGTTTCAAAAATCTAATGATGCAGTCATAGTTTTTGTCAAAATCGGGCACGCAACTCCTTTCAGCATTTTTCGCTATCTTATAAATATTAGGATATAGCCCTGAAGAGCCATGTAAAAAATGTAACCTGTATACTTAAGTATTCTCTCAGTACTTCACAATAATGATTACAGCTAAATACTCCCTCATTTTTCTATCTTAAACGAAGATTAATTACCGAGAGTAGGTACTTACCACCTACCAGAGCTAACTACGTATCTCGTTAGTATTCAAGATGGAGTCTAGAGCCTTTCTCAGTTAGTGAAACGAAAACATCACGGCCATTAGGCTTTCGACTTAGCCCAGAGGTGATTTTTTATTAATGTCTACCTAAAACTTATTCATATTTTATTCAATAGGGTTCTTTACCTCAAGCGAATAGAATGGAACCCTGGTTGGTTGTTTATGGTCTGTTTGTCGGTCTCTCAACACATTTTTTTAGGAACGGGTTCGGGAAGTGGTAATAAAATTATATAAAACTAACAGTTTCTCCGCGGTTTCACACGCATAAGTCCCGCTCCTGTGGGGAAACAAGAAGCCTATATTACTCACAAAGATTTAATGTTTTGTCAAAATTGGTCCAGTAGTTTCAGAACCTATTTATTTATAGCAAATAGATATCTAAAAACTATTATTTTCTTATATAATAATTGGAGTATGTATTGAATTTTACGTGGCTTTCTGTCAAAAAATATGTTGAGTTTAAAAAGCAATTGTCACTGTTAGGCGAAGTTTATTTTAAACAATTTGTAAAAAAATTATTTGTTTAATTTCAAGGCTAACAATGAGACAACATCGCTCAATAGAACTTAAACAGTAGAAGTACAATGTACAGTGGAAGGCACGCCGCGCGCTCTCTAACCGAGTCAACTGTTGAATATTCAGGAGACAAGTGGCTGCTCCTCATTGTGGCCGCGACTGTGCACACGAGAGTACGTTGAATGTGGATCACAGTTGGCCATACTCTGCTTCCTTTCACGCCTGATCATTTGACAGCTTCTATTGTTGGACATTTCACATAACGCCATCTAGCCCTTAACTACGCTTAACTAGTCAAACAATAGTATTCACTTTTTAGAATCGTTGCTCCTGTATTTTCAGAGATTTCGCAAATATTTATATAATCGCATTTTCGCATTTCGTATATACTAGCTGCGGTTTCACCCGCGTAACTTCCGATCCCGTGGAATAATCAAAATAAAAATTTGCCTTCCTCAATGAATGGACGATCGTGATGGATAACACAAAAATATTTTTTCAATTCGAACCATTAGTTCCTGAGATTAGCGCGTTCAAACAAACTCTTCAGCTTTATAATATTAGTATAGATTGAATACGTGTTTGAAACAGGAATCAAACCCGCGACCTTCGATATCGCAGGCGGCGACTTTAAACGTCTTTAAAATCGGCCAGAAAGGAAGCTTGCAGCTTGCAGGAAGCTTGCTTGATGTAGGAAACGAGGATGTAACTAAGATAACTTCTTTGTTAGAGTAGGTACAATTTAGTATCTATTGTTCACGTTTATGTAAATTTTACTCCGTTTAATTGCTTTTAACAACAAATATGTTTAAGAAACTCGAGACTAAACCTTTGTAACTTTTATACTAAAAACGCTTATTATTGAAAAATATGTTATGTGTTATTTAGTTTTTGTACGTGTTTTTGGCGCAATTCCTTTGTTTCCTTTAATAAAGTTGACAATTTAATGAATTGACGTTTTCGAAAATTCAGCATTTTGTAGTTGTGATATTTATACTCAAAATGATTGTTACCCTAAAAACGGATGACATCATTCGTAGCATATGTCTACGAAAGTACGTAGCAAAGCTACGCGTTTTGCTACGACGTAGCGTAGAGGCAACTTTAATAAAATACACTTAAAATTGGATGAAAACCGTACCTAGTAATTAAAAATATATTATATGCAATCATTTATTAGGGACTGTATGCCTAAATAAAAATAAAAGTATGCCAATTAAAAATAACAAGATCAAAATGGCTGTATTGAAATAGGAAATACAAAGCTATTTTTGCGTTTTTCCATTATATATTAATTAAAAATACTTATTATAAATTGTCGATAACTTATCAATGGAACTAAAATTAATTAACTAAATATCAATTTTGTTTAGGCCGATTTCAGACTACATATTTGACGTCGGTCGATAGTGGTGGTCCAACTCATGTGTTCAACTAGTTAGACCACGGGCCTAGGAAAGAGTAAAGGTTCAATTAAGTAACTTAAGTTATTGGACTCGTGATCAAACAAAGGATTTAAACAAAAATAAAGATATGGCGGCGTCGTGGGAAAAACTTCCACCACGATGCATAATTATGGTTGTGGGTTCTAGTCCCGTCGTATATTATACTTTACTATTAAAATTATTTAAAACGGTATATTTACCATTTTTATTTTCTTTTACTCCATTACTATCTATGATCTTACCGAAAACTCAGGTCTCGTAAAAATGATGCTTGTAACTGCATCGAAATATTGACCTCCACAAAATAAAAAAACATGGTAAATTAACAGATTAAATAACTTTTTAAATAGCAATAAATATAACCGCATTCGTTTAAAATGCCATATTTATAAGTATTTATTTTAACTTTTATCGTACCAAAATACAACTATCACTACACAGCATTGTTTTGTTAACCTTCAAACATCGGCCGACAATATAGTTTCCAATTTCAATTCGCCCTTAATTAGAAATAATTGAATATAAATAGGTTAGAGTGTTCTGTGTGAAGTTAGTTGCTTTCCGAACTCGTTTGAAGTTGTCGTCGAAGCTCTGCAGGGGTAAGTCACTCGCGTTTGTTATACTTTGACGTGTTTTTAATTAAATAGTTTTGTATTTATAATTGGTTAAATGAAGGACGCAATATAGGTATAGGTATAGGGGTATAGTTGTGGAAATAATTGATCGATTTTTGTGGTTTTTTTTGCTTTGGGGTGAAAACGTTTCTGACGATTTTTAAGAAATTAGAAAAATTTGTGTTCAATCCAAACGTATGAAAATAAAATATTTAAATGTGACAGCAAATGGGTTTGAATTTTCCAAGTCCGATCCGTCCATTGAATCAAGCCGTGTGTTGATATATCAGTCACTCAGTCAGGACTTTAAATTTGATATCTATAGATACAAAAAAGCTTTTTTAAAGAGCTTGTGAAAATTACCCAACTTACAAATGATTGAAAACATAGAGAATTTTAAAACATTGGTAACATTTGTTATTGGTTTTCATCATTTTATGCTTTTCATTTACTTACGACTGCAGTCGGGTTATTAGTTTTTCTAATATATTTTAAAGCTCGTAGACATTCGTAGCTCATCCGTAGATACTCTGTAGCAACTTGTAGCATACTGTATATTTTTGTTAGCACTTCGTAGACTTTGTTGTTCATTTTGATAACAATACAATAGTATTTTAATCTTCTTCAAAAAGAAGATATTTCGACAATTTTTTGTTAATTTTGAAAGTATTGAAGTACAATTTTTGAATTAAAATACCGACGTTTATATTTTAAAACGACATCGAATAAAATGTCGACAATATCGACAAACTAATGAACGAGGTTAACATATAATTAAGTATCGGTAAATGAGGCCAACGTTCACCGCAACACTAACCTGAGGTTTCAATAAACACATAACTACTCCAATTAATGTTTAGTCCACTTTTGTGTTGTGATTATTTTAATTGGATATCAAACGCTTCGGTCTTATTCATTCATATTTCATAAATAAATAATGTTTTCATATTATGTGTGTGTGGGAAATTAGTTATTGCTCTCTTTCATTCTCTCTTTCTCTTACGATTTTTCGTTGCAAGTTTTCGTAATCCCGCGACAAAGCCATCCCGCGATAAGAAACTTCGTCCTCCCACCGCGTCTGTCTGAAAGATAGCCACTAATATAAACAGTTTATCACATGGTTAACTCTAATGGATGGAGTGATTCATGAAGAATATTTATGTGTATTATTTAATATTTTTTGTGTAAATTAGCTGAAATATTACTTTTTTAATGGCTTAATGGAGTACCTACTGATACATTAGGTAACTTGAAGCTAAACATCTATCTATAGGCATGATAGCAGACATCTGGATGCAGCTGTAGCAGTTGTATAGTTTGGTTGTACCAGTAGCAGTCGTGAGATCTGTAGATAGTACGACAGCCAATATTGTTGCTTTGTAATAACTTTAGTATGTGTTTTATTTCGGACCCCTTTTCAAAGTCAATCGGTTTATCTAGTAGTCGTGAAGACACAGACCGTTCGGTTTTATTCCACCGAGACATTCGGTTTAATATCCCACCGTCCTTCGTAACCCTTTCGAAAGTGTCATTTGGGGTCGAATCTCTATTTATTTAGGATAAAAATAAATTGTTTTTATATCAATTACTTTACTGTTTCAAATGAATGTAAAACAATTTTCGATCAAAATGTGCGTAGTTTTATTTATTCATTCAAACATTCATCAAATCTGTTCAAATTCGTTAGTTTATTAAAAAAAATATTGTCAATTAATTTATTGTTGGTGCAAGAATTGTTTAGTTGCGACCATTATGAAAAGAATAATACTGGTTTGACTTTAAAAAGTCGTGATTTACTTCCAAAACACGCAGACCTTACAATTGGTACCTATACCTACCTATATCAATTGGAGGCCTTCCTCCGCGGAATGTCGAAGATAATTGTCTGGTTTTCTGAGCTCTCGTCAAAAATGTACCTTCATCAGTGTGAAAGTGACAGAGGGGGGGGGGGGGGGGGAGGACAGGTCTCTCGCCATTTCTCGAGATAACTGACCAACCACGAGCGAGCCAGTCATGCCCACATTCGTTATTTAATTTAAACAATTCGAAAGTGTTTCCGTTTCGATTGCCTGTTGTTTCAGTTTCGGTCATCGTTTGTGTTTGTTCCGAGCATCTGTTGTTTCTGTTTCGATCGTCCTTTGTTTCAGTTTCGCTTAATGTTCCCCACCTGCCGTTAAAGGGTTGCGGGGCGGGCATCGGTGTAGATGGGCCCAAGTCCTGATATCAAAGGGGACGGCTCGATGTTACTGGAATAATTCAAAATATAATTCCCTTAAAAATCATTTCAACTCATCTTAATAACAGTGCCTTTAATTATTTAAACATAAAAAACTTCATATTTCCACCCCATGGCCCGTGGAGGGCCGTCGGTGAATTTCCACCCGGATCATCTAACGAAAGGCCGGGACCAGGTACCGATTAAATCAGCAAAGTTAAAATCTTTTTAATTTTATACCGTCAGGGTACTTGCTTACAAAAAATATTTTACACGCAAAGTTCGAATTGATTTAGTAAAACATAATAGAATCTTTCGACGTAACGTGGTGTATTTTTTTATCGACTAAGCTGAGAGGATAGTATCGGTTCCGGGCAAGCCTACCCATCCTCACGCAAAATGTACCAAACCAAAGAGGTCTAGTTTAGGTAAAACAGCCCGTATACAAGTACAAGACGTCTTCATATACATGACGACATGGGTAATACCTGCTTGTAACGGATGTTGTCTTTTTCTCTAGTATCGTATAAACAAGACGTTTTTACGTCACTGCCGCTGCGACCCTGATAGATACAGTCTATTATATTTTTTTGTATATCCAATAGCCCCTAAATCGAAGGCTATCAGGTTTCTTTACTGAATTATATTATCTGTAACTTTTTTTGTTTAACAACCATTTTTAAAACCTTTTAGGATTTTTTTGTTGATTTTACCCGACTCGGTTTATTGATTAAATTGGTAATGGAGAAGTTTGTGATGGGTTTTGAAATTATTATCGGATTTTTTATTACATTTTTGGCTTGTGAAATACAATGCTTATATCTTTTATCTTCATATGCTTACCTACGTAAGATGTTTCTCTGCAACATGTTTCATCAAAATCTGTCAATTAGTTTCGGAGCTATAAAAAAAATGGTAAGTTTGTAACATGCAAAACTACGATGGGTTTCTAATACAAATGGGGGTTGTTCTAGACGTCTAGGCGAAACAACTTTTGTTCTACAACTTTTAGATATTAGAACTTTTCAAAATGTAGTGTGAGTTTTTTTATGCTAGAAAATCAGCTATTTCCGGCAATAAATACCATTAATGTTTTAAATAGTTGTAGAAATTCAAATAGAAATATAAAACCCAAAGATCAATGACTTTTAACGCTAAAAAACAGCAGGTTTTTGAGAAAACATTATCTCAAGTTAAAAAAAAATTCAAAAGTTATAGAACAAAAGATGTTCGCCTACACTTCTAGAATAACCCCCTTTTGTGTTAAGAAACCTTTTGTTAGAACACATTGTATATTTGTTCTATTTGGCTTACGTTGGGCCAGTCAGTTTCTCTCGTTGCTTGTATCAAAATATTCACCTGAGAGAGTATAGGTGTGTAGGGAGAGTTAGGAGTGTACCCGTTCTGTTTGTTTGTTTTCAAAAATGTTGTTAATGTTGGAATTAAATTAGTTTGTGACAGCTTTATGCTAACTGTTCGTTCTGCACAGTACTTGTTGTTTTGAAATGGTTGGTTTTATACATTTTACACAGAGAGAGTTACAATGTAAGGTTGTTTTCACAATTTTTTCGTGATTTTACATTATATATTTTCGTACATATTTCGTTTCTCGATGTCGATTATGAATTTTGAATGTTTGTGGGTTAAAACATTATTGCATAACTGCACCTATTTATGTGTACGTACATACATACTATGTACGTTATTACATTGAATATTCCCCACACCCGCACAATGGTACTGGCAGTAAAACACTTTGTATACCCACCTGGTTTACAACCCAGCTGGTTATCTAGGCTACGTACAGTTGGCCTAGTCTAGCACTACCCTAGGTTGCTAGGTAACAATCTAACTCTAGCTCTATGTACTAGTAGGTCCGCATACAACTTGGCTCGAAGCCAACGCTTCTGTATAAACTTTGAATATATTTTGAAATTGCGTCGGAATCGTGATAATAACTGCTTTATAATGCTTTTAGCGTTTTTGGAGAAGCAAAATATTATAGTTAGCCTTTTATTTTATTTTCTAGAGTATCCTAGGCGAGTTTTAAGTGTTGCACACTCCATTGAGAATAGTAGTGGATCATCATGAACTCTAAAGTGATATCCAATCCAGTAATGGTTACACTCAGAGGATTTGCAAGTGTTACGGGATCCACCCATACCAATGATAGATCACAATGATCTCTATTGTGGTATTCAATCCACTGCTGGATTTAAACAGTGTATTTTGGTGCATTTAGGGCAATTTATTAAATATTTTAATTAAGTTAGGTAGCTTTAATTCCAAATAATGTTACCTAAACTTATTCCTTACTTAAATATGTGTATTGGAATATATGGCACATAATGTTTTGGAGCCGTCAACCTAATTCAAATAGAGTTTATTTCTGCCCCTCGCCCAGGGGGAGGGGTATGGGTGAGGGGGCGAAGTGTTTCGGCCAGAATTCTCCGTAATTTCCAAACACTGTCAGTGTGTGATGGATTGTCATCAATCAAAGTGTCCATCCATGGCCACTATTGGCCACACTTGTACAGTTGATAACAAAAGTGGAGACTTGCCGTAAAATTATGAAATTGCTATTTAACTATGTTTTCAAGTTTAGTAGGGCTTTAAAGTTTTGCTTGAATTGAGGGTCTTTTAACTAAAATAAACTAAAATGGTTATTTAATCAATCACAAATAAAAAAAATTAAACATTACTATAAAACAAAACAAATTAGACAAAAAATGTTGATTAATACTGATTTAAAATAAGAGGAAGATCTCTAGAGTTATTGTCCCCAAGATGCTGGCAGCATTCCGTCGCTGAATTACGAGACTGACTCGCTGAGACAAGAAGCCGCCAGATAGCTAGAACCCCCCCCCCCCTCCCTTATAAAGGTTCTAAAATAATAGCAATTTAGAACTCTACTGTGAGCCTCCATTTTTGTTGCCTAATTGTACCTACTGTCGACACGTCTCATGGCATCTCTGCCGCTATTGTTTGTTTGGTGTGATTTGTAGTTGTGTTTATAGAGCGAAGCCAATATTGTAATGGGCTCGGAGAGAGGTTCCCAGTCAAGTCGATAACATGATAATGGAACATCGAAGACCGTTGTTCCCAGAAGCTGAAGCTATTTATTTATTTAGCTAGACTGCTTTCTTCGGGGTTACATCGAAATTAAGATTAAAAATATATTATTTTGGCGGTAAAAGTGCGTCGATGAAAGTGCTTCGTCGAGAGCCTCTCCAGTCGGTGAAGGTTTACAAAGTTCTATCGTTTCTTGTTAGTGTTATTGTGTTTCATTCAATATGTTCTATGTTACAATAGTTCAGTGTTTTATTGTGATAAACTCTATTAAATAAATAGATAACTGCATTTAATCAATCATTATAGGAGACTTGACACAAATACATTGAGGTTGCTTTGATATAGAGTGTAAGAGAAAAGCCTTGGTATATCTTTTGTCTTTACGCGAAATAAAATAAGGTTTTATAAAATACACACATAAACTTTCACACTTATAAATAAAATATTTAGAAGTCAGATATATTTAATTTTACTTTAGTTTCAGTAAAGTTAAATCCCGTATCAGTAATAGTGGTAGGTATAAAGAATCCACCAGTTGATTGATGAGGCTCTCCGGGAGAGGCAACTAGTTGCATCCATCTCGAGAGAGTGGATCTATCTAGGTCACTGGGGTCTGTGTAGTGTGTATACAACCATACTGAACTATCTCGTATTTAACGATACTGGTTTTTGTTTTACTTTTGACTTTAAATACTACGAATTTGTTGTTTAAACACTACGAGCAGTTATTAAAAGACTAAAAATCATGAATCTCCTGATATTAACGATTGTTATTAGCTATCTTTATGTATATTCTTTAAAAAGAAATTCTCTCCATTACTGACGTTTAACGCGTTATTTTTAAAATCTGAAACATTCCCGAGAAATACATAATTCATCACCATTAGCTGAACTAAAAGCCGGTCCATCAAACACGATATAAAATTAAAACGGTCCGACATAACGACTGGTGGGTAGGTACCGCAAGCAAGTACTCCCCCGGAAACAGCGAACGTCCGTTTCCGGCCGGAAGTCCCCGCGAGCCTTCAGCCCCTTGCCTGCGAGGTTTTATACTGAATATTTTATTGTTTTCATAAGTACAGTTACTGTCTTTGTGGGGTAGGTACATCTCAAGTTTGGTGTTCCTTCTTAAATATTAAGTTAAAAGTTGTCAAAGTTGTCTACTTTTAAGTAACTTTTGTGTCCTTGAAATACGAATGATGCGAATGGGACTGTTTTTTTAGTGGGTCGAATTGCACCCAACCCGTGGTTTCACCCCCGTAATTCCTGATCCTGTGAGTATATAAAGATAAAAGTTAGCCATTGTGCCTTATTTATCTTTTGAGCGGTTGTATTAGCTACATCAGTCAGGATTCTGTCGATTTGCTCAATTCGTCTTTATTATCATCGCAATCGGTTTAAGATTTTTAGTGAAAAGTTTAATGTAACAAACACAAAAATATAAATAAAAACTAAGTGTTATTAAAAATACGTTTTTAATCCACCAAAAAGGAAATATTTCTGAAGCTTGATTTTAATAAAATAGCTTTCAAGTTCTCGGAACTCATCACAAGGGTGTTTGAGCGCTTTCGAAACACGACTCGAGTGGGGAGAAGTAACACAAATCTAAATATTATATTTTTGCATAAACAATTTGTTTAAATGTGGTTTCCGCCGTGGAGTTTTTTGATTTAATTAAATATGATGGAGGTAACACCTAAATTTTGCCTTTACTTGTAATGTTGCCGAAATTATCGAATTCAACTACAGATACTTACACCAGTTAAAACAAAAATTATAAACAAAGAGGTCCTTCATTTTTGATTGAATAATATTGGCCTTACATCTAATTTGGACGATTCATACACAACCGGCAACTTTCAACTTAAACTTTTTTGTATGGCTGATTGCTGACAAACCGGCAACTTCAAGAACTTCAGGACGCTGTAGTACCTTGGGACATGTATTTAGGTTGCCCAACACCCACACCTCCCTGTCAGCCTAGTCGACCGTGTCTAGGGGATATAACTCGTCGATACGTCTCGTATGGAGCCAAGTAAGCCGCAGGTTCCATCACGATGTCTTGCTTCACCGTAAGGAAATTCCAATGGTGCACGGCCAGCCGGGATTCGTACCTACGACCTTTGGAATGAAAGTCGAGGTATTTACCGTTAGGCCAACACCATTCCTTGATTGTCTGTAAAACATTGATTTTAAACAGTAATGTAAACCGTTACTAACACTACAATCGGTTTAAATATTCTTTAAGTGAACAGAAACAGCAGTATTTTTTCATATTGTATCAAAATAAAGTTGAAATAAATATTATTTTGTCGGTAAAAGTCAGTCGATGAGAGTGCTTCGTCGTCGAGAGCCTCTCCAATCGGTGAATGTTTACAAAACTCTATCGTTTTCTGTTTATTGTGTTGTTATCAATATGTTCTTTGTTATAATAGTTTAGTGTTTTTATTGTGAGAACACTTTCCTTTAGATGACTGTATTAAGCAAACACATTACACAAAGAAAATTGTAAGCTTGAGTAGGGTTTAAAAATCTATACATATAATAAATCTGTAGACATCAAAAAATCTGTAATTGTAAGATATCCAGAAAAAAAATACACAGGTCGCCTTAAAATCGTTAGCTGAACACGATAGGGTAGTTTTTAGAATTTTTGTCTGTTTGTCTGTTTGTCTGTCTGTTTGTTTGTTTGAACCAGGTAATCTCTTAAACTACAGAACAGATTTTAACAAGGTCCACACAAATTTGTTCAGAATATATCAGAATAACATTTAGGCTATGTTTTAATTTAACTTTAATACAATAATTAAGATATTTGATAAAAAAACATTTAAAAAATGTGAAATCGAAATATTTTCCGTGGTGAAACGTAATCGAACGTCAGAAGGGAACAGTACCCTTACCACGGGTTTTTTACGTATTCGATTAAACATACTATATTGAGTATTTACTATGAAACTTCCTAAAAATCAACTTACTAGGTGCACCCGTCTCTGAGAATATCGGTAGTGACACACCGACAGACAAACGGACAAAAGAGTGATCGAAAAAGGGTTTCTTTTTTTCGAGTTTTTCAAAAAGTCATGGTAGGAGTGCAGTACATGCCTCCGCTCAAGATGACAGCTGTCATAAAACAAAATAGTTTGCATTTAATACTACCTACGTGAAACTGAAAATGAGGTTAGTACAAAGAGGTACTACTACATAATATTACTGATCTCCTTTACCGAAGACCTCCGATGTTACACTTCTATCGCGCTTTTCTCCTGCTATAGTTTGAATTATGAGTTCAAGTAGCGGAAACCTTAGATAGTAAAAAGAATTATCCAAATCGCTCCAAGAGTTTACGAGTAATCAGCGAACATACATAAATATATATATATATACGTGACGAATTGAGAACCTCCACCTTTTTTGATGTGGGTTAAAAAATATACAGGTAATAGTCATTTATAAAAAAAAATTTTTCCCAATGTTACGTAGCCCTGCCAGCTACCTAATAAAAAAAACTGGGTTTTTGGTCAAGAATTCAGAAAATTGGATTCATAGGACATCACGTTCCTCCAAATACCCCGTTTCCGAGACGCTTTAGATGTTTGGTGTGAAAGCATTTTTTGTTCAGCGTAATGCCTTCTATCAATATGTAAGGATCTCAATGTGCATCGCGTTATTTTAAGTATTAGTTCTGTCCAATTGCCTTTCTTTTTAATCATTAATATTATTATCTTCTATCTTCTATATCTTATATATAAAAATGAATTGCTGTTCGTTAGTCTCACTAAAACTCGAGAACGGCTGAACGGATTTATCTTATCTTGGTCTTGAATTATTCGTGGAGGTCTAGGGAAGGTTTAAAAGGTGAGAAAAAATCGAATAACCGATATTCCCACGGGATCGGGACAAACGCGGGTGAAACCGCGGGGCGCAGCTAGTTTGATAATAAAAACAATGTAAAATATTATTTGCACCAAAATAGATTATTATTTGCATGATGTTGGTGTTATAAATACTATAATAACCTCTAATATTATTAATTGAAGAATATAAATCAAGACACAAAGGTAGTTGATAATTATGTTTTCTTTAATTTACAAAAATCTAAAGATAACTAGGAAGACAAAGTATGTTGAAAGTTTTGTGCGTATAGAAATTGGACTTAGTTTCAGCTTATCATATTGTTGTGTATTATGTTTTATTTGTGAAAAATTAACAAAAATAGTCAAGGTGTGAAAGTCACTCATTGAGCCCCGAGACGGAGTTTGGCGCCCGAGCGCAGCGAGGGCGCTAATACTTCGAGGGACTAAATGAGTGACTTTCACACCTTGGGTAAACAAAACAAACCCGGGGTAAACACTGTGCTTTTCATTACGAATAAACATAAAATTCTTTCTAATAACGAGAGTGAATGAGAGACTCCATACTACCTGATCTTCTTACAAGGTTGGGACCAAAGAGGTTATACATTATGTAGATTTTTTGCTTTTGCTATTTGTTTTCAACATGTTTTCAATACTCAAATACGTCGGTACTAACCGAAGAGATTTTAATAAATTAGTTTATCCAACACTGAGTGATGACGCGAAGTCCGTAGATTTCAATTACAGTTTTTGTAACACGGTTTGTCTAGAAAAGGTTATTTACACAAAATACACAATCATAAATGAAAAACCAGATTAAACTTAACACAAAAACATAATAAAATAACAAAAGATAATACTAATTAAAATCATTCAAAATGCAAGCATTTCCCGCCAGTATTTTTTACTCAAGAAACGACACTGACCGCATGGTCACATAAAGCCACATCTGCAACATCTTGACAGGGCGCCGGTAGAGGCGCAGCATGGTCATACGTCGCTTTGACCATTTTCATCTTTACATTTATTTTATTAAATAAGATATCTTGAACTAAATATATCTACCTGAATTCGATTACTAAGAAAAAACCTATTATGTACTAAACTCTGGCAGTATGGATGAGCCGTGCGAAGCCATAATTGTTATTCTTTGGTGTTACCTAAATCAAGGAGGTTAGGTTTTTGAAGTCCCTAATGCGTAATGATACTGATACTGGCTACAAACACATTGCACAAGCCGCGCGAAGCCATTATTTAACATGACAGCTGTCAGTGAAAGCGATTTTCCCTAGGGCCGAAAGTTTTTCTTTTTCTACACGCTCTTCAGGCATCTTTAGACCTACTTTCGGAGTATGAGTAAGCCTAGAATAAGAATTGCCTTTGCCAAATCAATTAAACATATAGTTTAAAAACAATGTAACTACCTATTTTGTTTTTATAACTTACACCGAATGATAAATTGTATCTATGCAGAAAAATGCTAGGTATTCTAAATAACCCAAAACCACATCGCGAACGAAGTCGCGGGCAACAGCTAGTACAAAATATTTTCAAAACAAATTTAAATTGAAACAAGGTACAACTTTTTATGTTTAAGGAAAACATATTTTCGTAATTAAGTAGAATACTAACTTATTTAAAATGTATTCTAAATCGTCAATTGTCGAGAATTGAGAAAGTGTATTCTCAGGGAGCAGGTCGTTCGGGGATCGGGTCGCTCCGGCACTAACCCGTAGATAAAACTAAATGTGTGCCAGCAAATCTGAACAGGTTTTATACGCTAGAGGCATTATTAGGAAAGCGGGGTTGGCCTAGTAGTACATACTTCAAGTTTCACCCAGAAGATCACGGATTCGAATCCCGGCAGTGCCAATGGATGTTTCTTACGAAAAATACACATGTGCGTTTGTTAACATTGTCCTTTCAGTGAAGGAAAATATCGTGATGAAACTCGCGGCTTTGTTATCTCTAGACGCATTGACGAGTTCTTTCCTCGGAAATGGAAGCGGTCGAATGAGCTGAGAGGGTAGTACAGGTGGTTTGGGTTACTTGCGGAAAACAGCCCGTATAGTTATAGAAGCATTATTCAGGAAGGTAATAGGGGAATATATTTGTATGGAGAAAAAAATACCTCATAGAGAGTTACAAATTTTATCACTTCCTTAGCTCCTTGGTGGATCTAGGAAGATTTTCCTTTGATGGTCAGTAAACTGCCAGTTTTCTGATATCACCGTTAACAGACAGATATACAGAAGTGTCAAACGACTTCCTATGACTAAGGTAGGATGTCCCATTACGTTATAGGGTTTGGAAGGCAGCCAACTTGTCTACATCTGGCCGTTTTTTGTGGAGTCTTTTTTCTATAGGTACAGTCGGCGACAAAAGTAGCCGATACGAAAACAAGTACGCGGTCATATAATTATGTAACTTTTACAACGTCCGTTCACAAGTAGTTAACATGCACTGTAATATTGTATGCTAAATTTTGAATGGCTTTTAGAATTACCTATCATATATTTGTGTAAGCAACTTAAACTGCTAACTGTACCTGCAGTACCTGTTTAAGTATGTACCTTGGTAGGGTAATGTCCGTTTTATGGGTTTTCGTTCAGTGGCGTTTAGGAAGCAGTATCATGGGGGACTGTTTAGATATTTATTATGTGACCGTTTTTAATGGTGTGGAGCTTTTTTGTTGCTTAATATACTGTTTGTAACATAATATGAAATATTTGGCGACCTTTGTGGAGCCTTGGATCAATCAACACCACGCGATGCAAGAGGTCGCGTTTTCGATTTCCGCAGTGGAACAAAAACAAAAAAAACATTTTAAACTATTTTAACACTGCTCTATTGTAACAACAGTAAAAGCCCATTTTTTAATAATTTTTTTCGCAGTAATTGAAATCCCTCAAATGTTTTGATTCACGTTCAGTCGCGAGCTTATGAGAGCTTTACAAAAACATTCCGCTTTAAACCGCTTCACTGAAATACAGGTCTCGTATTTTATAGTTTAAATGTTAAACAAAGGTATTTTTTTTCATCTACTTTATGAATAGCTTGTATTGCTATAGTAATTTACTATAGTTTACTATATAATAGAAAGGGGGAAATATATTTTTTGATATTAAAAGAGTGAAATCAGATTCTGTCAAGAGTTTTCTACAAATTGTTTTGTTAAAAATATACATCTTCACATTAATCAGTTATGTATACCTACAGGGTGTTTTTTTTCACGGGCCTTCAAGGGTATATCCTAAACTACAAGAGATATCAAACAATGCTGAAAAGAGTTGCGTGCCCGATTTCAATAAAAAATAAAACTGCAGCATGACCCCTAGGTCCCTTAAACATTTCACCAGGAGATTTCGACCAGCACTTTACTGACACTGACATACTGACACTTTTTGTATCAGGGTTCAGCTTTTAAATTATGTTAAACTAAAATAGCGTCACAGCTACAGCACCATTATAGGATGAGATCCCTTGCATCGTCGTGCAGGCAGGTAAACAAACCATTATTAATAAAATTATTTTTACCTTTTTATTTTGCCTAAACAAAAACAGCGATTAAATCCATTGAAACTATTATACACTAATGTAATAAAGAGGAAAAATAATTTTGTTTTTGTAACGAATGGGCTCCGAAATTACTGGACCGATTTTGATAAAACTCGGTATGAAAATTGCATTGATTCTTTGAGAGTAACATAGGCATAGGCTTTTTATCCCGATATTCCCAGGGGATTGGGAGTTACGCGAATGAAACCGCGGAACGCTGCTAGTTATGAGTTCAAATAGCAAAACCCTAAGAAAATACTACAAATAAAAAACGTAACGTATTTGTTACATTGGAAATAAGTACGTTGTGTACCGAGTAAAGACAATATACGTTTTTTATTAGTTTACTTTGTATCCATTTTGTTTGGTTTCCTGAACAAATAGAGGAAGCTCAACTGATATTATTTGAGGCAATTTCATCGTGAAACGTTAAGGATTGAACGAACCAGATACCATTTCATGTTGTTTGCATCCGGGTATTAAAAAGATATAGAAAATGTTTGAAAGAAATAATGGTAGATAAATACTAAAGTTCTTTGAAATGAGATTTGCAGGAACGTACCATATTTACCACGTTTTTGTTTTGTTGCTTTAAATAGCTTTAGTAGTGTAAATAACTAGGTACCTATTAAACAACTATTACTAACCATTGCATTACCTTTTTTTGTCTAATTTGAACCCAACTTAACCTGAACTTGATAGCTACAAAAGCAATAGGTATTATTAACTCAGGCTATAGGAATACAAACATCGTTCAAAACCATAACATGAAAAAAATTAAGAAGAATTGAATGTACGATAGTGTTATAATAATAATATCTCAGAGGAAATATAGTAAAACTCATCCATAGTCATATGAACCTTATTCTAAAATTCATAACCTATAAAATTACCTGGCAGTTATTACATCTCACTATATTTATGCAAAACCGAGGTAATTTGAAACTTCTATTGTACGGAATAAGGTTTAATATTGAATGGCAGTAATATCTAAACACGTAGAATATAGTTACTGAAACCTAAGGCAATATTAACTTTACTAGCTGCGCCCCGCGGTTTCACCCGCGTAAGTCTCGATTCCGTGGTAATATCGGGATAAAATGTAGCTTATATTTTTCAATTCGATCTAGCAGTTCCTGAGATCAGTGCGTTCAAACAAACAAACTCTTCAGTGTGTTAGATTTTTATGACTTCAGAGAGACCCTGAATGTTTTTTTGACACAGAACCGTTACGGATGGAGTAGGTTAGGTTAGGTTTCTCCCCCCCTTTCCTGCACACCCACTTTCCTCCCCTCCCGCTTTCCTGCGCCCCCCCTTCCCCCTCCCCATTTCTTCCTCTCTCCGTTTTCATCCACTTCCTATTTTCTCGCCTCCCCCTTCTTCCCCTCCCCCTCTCCCTACACCCTCTCCGCCTCCCCCCTCATTGCAACCTTTTAAAATACATCTTTAGTCCTGACCCCGTGGGAATATCGGAATAAAAAGTAGCCTATGTGTTTATTCAAGTCTCCAGCTATCTACTTACATAGTTTCATCACAATCGGTCCGGTAGTTTTTGCGTAAAGGAGTAATCCCGTAAGTCCCGATCCCGTGGGAATATAGTAGCCTATACGTTAATCTAGGTATCCAGCTATCTACATACCGAGTTTCAACGCAATCGGTCCAGTAGTTTTTGCGTGAAGGAGTAACAAACATACACACACACACACACATAGTAGGAATTAAAATAGGATAATTGAAAATCCCTGAAACACGTCATCATTAATTTACGATAAGAAGATATAATTCTAATTTTCAAGATTCTACCTTTAAAAAAAAATCAAACCTTCATACAAACTTTCACCCCCCATTTCCCCTCCCTTAAATAGGAAAATTGAAAATCCCTGAAACACGTCATCATTTATTTACGATAAGAATATATAATAATTATTTTCAAGTTTCTACCTTTAAAAAAAATCAAACCTTCATACAAACTTTCACCCCCCATTTGCCCCCCTTAGGGGTTGAATTTCGCAAAATCCCGTCTTAGTGAGCACCTACGTCATAAAAGGAACCCCCATGCAAAATTTGAGACTCCTAGCACTTGTAGTTTCTGAGATTTCGTGATGAGTGAGTGAGTCAGTGATTTTCCCTTTTATATATATAGATTTACAAGTAATAAGGTGTAATATTGAGTAGAAGCCGTCATGGTAAGGTGTAGGCTGGCTTATTATGTGTGTTATGTATTAATGTTTTATTGGTGTTGATGTAGGGGTAAACAGACTTCAACTCTTTAATTTTGTTACTGTAGAATTGTAGATAATTGATAGGTAGAACTACAAATTTTAGCTGTTTCGTTTGGTTTTCCATACTAGGTTTGATTCCAGGATTTGATCTCTACCATCAACATAATCGATTCATATAAGGTGACTTGACTTTTCCAAAAATGTATTATAGCAGTTTAACTTTTGTCTAAATCGGGCACGCAACTCCTATCAACATTTTGCTATCTCTTATAGTTTAACCACCTTATTCATAAACATTCAAAAAGCCTTTAAGTGTTTATGAATAGGGTGTAAGAGTTGGCCCTGAAGGTCCATTTAAGAATTCACACTGTAATAGGGTGAGAACTTTAAAAGAAGATATGTCAGGGTCGTTATATTACCCCAGTAGAGTCGTATCATCTCTTCATTTTTTTGAAAAAAAAATAAAAAAATGTTCTGTCTGTACAGAGTACTTTTACTTGGTACGATTTTACTTCTCAATAAAGTAATGTAAGCGTTATTAATAATGACAAAATACATGACGCCCGGGTAGGGTGTTAACTTATCTTTTAGTACAATATAAATTTTTAATTAAATCTAAAAGAGGTCATTCAATTTGAGAGAACTTGAGAAAAAGTAAATTACTGGATCTAATATATTTAATTTAGAAATATGAGATGGCTATTTTTCAAAATGAAATATCTTGTTAAGCTTTATTAAATAAAAAGTATTTTTTAAAATGTTAGTTATTATTTAATTTAGTACTTGAAACACCATCTTGTAGAAGGCACTTTAAACTAAAGTTGAATTATAAACTTAACGCAAACAAATACCTTGACGTATCGGCACAGTTACAACTGCCGTAGTCGCGAGTAGACACGTCTGGCAATAATGAACATTAAATCGTGTAAGTATAAAGAAATAATAACCCTAATTTTAACTCATCATGAAACAGTTTTTACCCTATTAAACGCGTTTATTTTAAAAATCAAAAACTTGACGTTTCTGAAGCTTAACTGTATAAAACAATCCTAGACATTTTTTATAACATCTGGTTTGAAAGTTACTCTACGACTTGCTTGAAAAGTTTCAAACTGCTGCACTTGACGATTCCATTACAAGTTTTGTGAATAACTATACAAAAAGGCACTTTGTGTTGCGGTCAAGATGGTAACTCGGACTTTATTGCCGGAGACATTGCTTTGCATATTCATAAGAATTTTTTATGACACTTCTACTAAAATATAAAAATGTTTTATTTTTTTAATTAGTTCAGTAAAAGCTTGCGAGTAAAGTAAACACGATTTATGTCAAATATGTGACATTTACTCCACAGCGAGGTTTCGTCAAAGATTTCTACTGGTTTTAGATGAAAGAAAGATAAAAGAAATACCAAAATTTTCTTGACCTCTGTTTGCATGAATTGAGGTAGGATGTGTCAGGGATTCAGCCGCAGTGGAGTTCGTGAAACGTCTTACATTACTTCAAGTCGACATTTTTCTAACGGATGTAACTTCATCTTCTTTCGTCACAGTGACGTCAAATTTTTGACCGTTTTTTCGTCTTTTAAACAGAATTACAAAGGAAGTAATAAGAAAGAATAGTTACACTAGTTCCAACGAACAAGTTGGAAAGGGAGAACCAGTTCCATGATGGAACTAATAAGATCGTACCGATTTTATAGACATTTTCACGTCAAAAATACCTACCTAATGGACAACCAATGAAGTACAAGTAACTGGACAACATCCATGTAGGTAGAACAATAGGCAAATGATTGAAGTAGGTGAACAATAACAACGAGATGGATGTGAGAGAGAGGGGGCTCGCTGCTCACTGCTCACTGCTCACCGGTCCACACCGGTGCGTTGGACCGGACAGTGACGTCACACGGTGTTGTTAGCTCGGACAATACTACTGTCATAACACAATGTGTATCGATGGACAATTCATTACAATTTGTTATCTACCTAGTTGCCAGTTTTCGATGATGTACTTTAAAAGTTATTAATTATTATTTATTACCTCTTTCTATTTATCTTTTATTCCAAAACGCGTTGATTAATTAAAAGAAAATTGATGATATATTTTTATTTTTGAAGGTTTTGTATTTTTTTTTGTGAAATGTCACAGTAATGGCTGCCGCATTTTATTTGTTGTGGTCGAAATAATTGTTTTTCGCTTGTTAATTAATAAAAATATTATCATCAAATTGCATATTTGGTCAGTGAAAGTTGTGTTTATTGTAATTCGGCATCTGCTAAAAAGGATTTTACTTGGATCAAAATCTACTCGTATGAAGTTGCGAGCAAAAGCTAGTGTAGATACAGAGATAGAAGTGATACTGTATCCACCACTATATTTATTTTACCCAAATATTAAAAAACCTAAAGTCGTTAAATAAAATCCACCCGTTGCTAAGCTTAAGAGACTTAACCCATTAATATGGAGTAGGTACTTTAATCCGTTGAGTTTAAACCCCGGGTCGAGATTTACGGGTTTTATACATAACCCATAAATCTAATGCTCTTAGATTAAATCCTTCGCGTGTATTATGTTTTTAATATGTGAGTGTCGTCGATGGGGTCAAGCCGTGACCGGAATGTCGGCCGTCGTGTGCCGCTGGCTTGCTTTTATTATAAAACTTTAAAATAACTTGAGGGTGTGCAGAACATAATTTAGAGAGATATAATATAAGCCAGATTTTTACAAAAAAAAAACCAACTGATATGCCGCACCGATCCATGGTGGAAATACCAGATGTTTGCACTAAGCGTTTTGCTTCGTCATTCCTTATTCGTACAGTAAGGGAATGGAATCGGTTGCCTGCGTCTGTCTTGCCTGACGTGTACATTTTGGGGGTCTTCAAGTCGCGAGTGAACAGGTATCTTCTAGGTTTAAGACATCTTGCTATATGTTACATCGCCTGATGTAACAGGCAGGCGTGAAAGTGTTCAAATGCAATATATAACCAAAAATAATTTCACTAATTCGCCAAATCAGATAAATACTGATATTCCAGGATTCCAGCTATAAATTCCTTGCTATGTGTTCACTTGTTTTTGCGTGAAGAAGAGGAGGTAGAGGGAACAAACATACTAACTTATATTTGTTAGATGGACTTACCTTGTTCTAATTGAATGTTTATTTTGTTTCAGGTGAGATGCAGTGACGTATGAACGTATGAGTAAATTACCTGATGGTTTATGTTTAGGTATTATAAGTAAGTAAATACCTTCTTCAAATATATAAAAGATTAAGTTTGTTTCGTACGAACATCATACCAACGTCAGCACTATAACTCTAAAATAAAGTTCACAAACCAATCACTTTAGGTAGTTAAATGTTAAATGTTTTTTTAAGAGCTTTTATTTTCTCTCATAATATCGTATTTCTAATTTAAAACTTGAAAGTATAGCTTAAGTAATAATCGCCATTATGCAAGTCTATATGCTAAATGCTAAAATTGCCCGGATACATTAAGTGGCCTTATTGTCAAAATGGATCTCTTATAGGCGACTTTTTGGATTTGTTTCCGATACCTTTTGCCCGCGACCTTGTGTGCGTAGGGTTTGAATTTTCCAGAATTTATTTTTAACGGATGCGTACGTTATAACAGCTTACTGTATGCCTGGCCCGATCTGTCCATTGGTTTGAGCTGACCGTTAATATAATAGTCAGTCAGTCAGTCAGTCAGTAAGTACTTTGAATCTATAATAGAACGCAAGTAAAGAGTGTAATAACGAAGGTTATATTGAATAGTCAAGATCCCTTCTATTGAATGAACCTGTCGAGGTGATTGTCTGCGTAATCCCGTGACGTAACGACGCTACGTGGACAAAGTACTAACGGATGTAACGCCCGTTATATTAACCATACCTACCTACCTAGCCGGCTAACATTGGATTATTCATTTGTGGTATTTGGTATTCGTTTTTGGAGGTACATGGCATACATAGATAGTTTTTAAGCTTAATATTGGTTTTAGACAAATTATGTCCTAGAGTCGCAAAATCCTAAAATAATATTATATTTTAATCTCTAGCTGTGTTATTTTTACGAAAAACTAAAATTATTTAGAGCTTTCCGCACTTAGCGTTTAATTTGAGGTTAAATCTACATATTTGAAAATTTGTTTATATTTCTAATGTAAGTAAAAAATTCAAATAAGAAAGTTATGTGAGTAAATCTCAACGACAAGTAATAAAACTCAACGTCGCACTATGCCACCGTCGAGCGACGTATAACGCCGTTACATGCCGTTACACGCCGTTATACGACGCTTCGTTTTATTGAAAGCTATTCGAACACCTTGTATAGGCATTATTGGTTACTCTAAGCTCTAAGGAAATCGTTAGGAGAGTTATAGAATATGTGATAGTCAAATTGAACCCCCTACCCTCATTTAAAGTAACCAGCTTTTAACCGCGATCCGAGTTCAATTTTTCAAGAAACTGCGTCACAGTAGCTACATGTGTACCACAAATAGCCCGATCCGTCCACTGGTTTAAGCTGTACGTTGATATATCAGATATCAGTCTACGATACAATACTTATATACTTTTATTTTGTAAATATATACTTAATTACATACAGACACCCACACCAGAAACGAATATCCTTACAAAAATATCTGTTAAGGAGTCGAATCCGCAACCTTCTGCGTCGCAGGCGGGTGTTCGCTCGTCGCACCACAGAGGTCGTCAACCTACGAGTATCAAAACTTTTGATTCAAAATATTGGAAAACTAAAGTTTTCGAGATATATTCTCGTAGACACGTGCTACGAAACGTGATGCTACGAACGCTACGGTGCTACGATGCGGAGGTGCTACGAATGTTTCATAATTCATTTCTTATTTTCAAAGGGTAAAAACGGGACCCTTTTACTAAGACTCCATTGTCCGTTCGTCTGTCTGTCTGTCACCAGGCTGTATCTCATGAACTGTGATAGCTGGACAGTTAAAACTTTCAAATTATATATTTCTGTTGCCGCTTTAACAACAAATACTAAAAAAAGAATATAATGGTCCATCGTGCGCGAGCCCAACTCGAACTTGGTCGGTTTTTCCTTGTTAGCTTGTAGGCAATATGTGTACAGTGAGTGTCGCAAAGTGTACAGTTAGTACACGTGTAGAACTGGGTCGAAGGTCAAGTGTTCCATTGCTTAGAGTTCAACCAGCGCGCGGTCCTCGGGGAAATAACGTCCAGGATTGTAAATGTACCACCTAGCGCCTCTAGCTGTAAGTTGCCTCACTTTTACCCGACTGCACGATACAAAGGAGGGTAATGACTTCATCAGCCTATGTCAGTTGCCTGTGTCTGTCTTTCCTGAAGTGTACAATTTGTGAGTCTTTAAGTCGCGAGTCTAACCGCGATCAAGTTGTCAATTACTATCAAACAGTTGTAATAATTGTCAAACTATAAATAGTAAAAAAAACCGGCCAAGTGAGAGTCGGACTCGCGCACGAAGGGTTCTGTACCATTGTATTCTATTTTTAGTAGATATATGTAAAAATTTCAACTGTTTTGCTATCACAGTTTGTGAGATACAGCCTGGTGACAGATAGAGAGACGAACGGACAGTGGAGTCATAGTAAATGGTGTTGTTTTTACCCTTTGGTTACGGAACCCTAAAATGTAGCTATGTAAAATCAGGCAACAAAAGTGCAGACACACCGTAGAGCTCCAAAACGGTTTTCAACTCGAGCAAGATTCTAAGGTCATGCTCTAGCTGAAGTTTAAAGTCTTTCAACTTAAGTACTGACTGTATATAGCATGTTTGCACTTTGTAGCGATATAGAGACCAACAAGACCACAAAAGGACACCTTAACACCTAAGGCAACCATACCTATTTATTCACGGAAACAGGTTGTAATATAATAAAATATAATCACTACAAATCGTGTAAATAATATCCTATCCATCCGATACAGTAAATACTCACCTACCGTCAGTCCCACACCCACACCCACATCTTACATTCACTCACCCGGCAACTGTTACTATTCACTGTTATACCAATATTAAGGGAACTACAGGACACGTAAATGTTTGTGATTCACTTCACTGAACAAAAAAATACATGAATATTTCTCTACACCAATATTAGAAAGAGGAATTATTTCATTCATTCAAAGTAACAAAGGCTTCTAATTATGTTATATTCCCACGGGATCAGGACTTGCGCGGGTGAAACAACGGCTTTGCTCAAAACATAATACAACTATTTTGATTTGATGGAAAATAATTACGAAAATACCTCTGAAAAAGTATTTTAATGAGTAAAAATTTGAGTGAGTATTTCGATAGATTTGATAAAACTATCTACCGAAGTACGGTCCTTATTTGTGATTATTATGTATTATACTTAACTTTAAAAATCGCTGAATTCGCACCATCTCACATGTCGCTCATTTCTATGCAGTTGTTTAAAAAGTGGCTTTCTTGCTGGCGGTATTTTAGGCAAAATCGATACCATCGAGAAATTTAGAAATTGAGCGTCCGGACTCGCCCACGAACGGTTCCGTATGGGAGTCGCACTTCTATTCTTTTTGTTTTGTTTTTTTCATTTGTTGTTATAGCTGCAACAGAAATACCTTATCTGTGAAAATTATAACTGTCTAGCTATCACGGTTCATGAAATAAAGCCTGGTGACAGACAGACGGACGGACGTAAAGACGGACGAACGGACAGTAGAGTCTTGGTAATAGGGATAATCCTTTTTTATCCCGATATTGACACGAGATCGATGTGAAACCACGGGAGGCAGCTAGCTGTCGTATAAATCCTTATTATTGTGTTGAACAGTCGCCTATATTGGGGAATAAATCAGGGTTTTGTCTGTCTGAGTGCGGTGGAATGGTGTGTCCATAGAGGCTCGACCACGTCGTCAACCCGGTCGCCGTCGCCCGCGCCCGCGCCGGTCGGTGGTGCGACAACGGGGTAACGGGAAACGGTGACTTACATACTGACTGTCACAACTTCACTGTATTGTTGGTATTTTGTTGTGTCAATTGTACGTAATCACGTTAATCAAAGATAGCCCTGTGAGTAAGCCTTGATGAAATTAAGAACTGCATTCTATAGTGGATTTTAAGGTCTATTTGATGATTTTATGGTTTTACTGTTTCTGGCTCTATCCTTCGACCGCTCTAATACGACATTTATTTTGTTATAGTTCTGATCGTATTTAGTTTCAATTTAAATCGTCTTTCGTTAAAGTTTTGTCTTTTGTTTCCACGTTGGTTGTCTTTTATTACAGTTTTGTTCGTCTTTTGTTCCCACTTTGGTCGTCTTTTGTCATAGTCTTGATCGTCTTTTGTTGCTGTTGGGACCTAGTCTTTTGTTGCTGTTGGAACCTAGTCTTTTGTTGCTGTTGGGACCTAGTCTTTTGTTGCTGTTGGAACCTAGTCTTTTGTTGCTGTTGGAACCTAGTATTTTGTTGCTGTTGGGACCTAGTCTTTTGTTGCTGTTGGAACCTAGTCTTTTGTTGCTGTTGGGACCTAGTCTTTTGTTGCTGTTGGAACCTAGTCTTTTGTTGCTGTTGGAACCTAGTCTTTTGTTGCTGTTGGAACCTAGTCTTTTGTTGCTGTTGGAACCTAGTCTTTTGTTGCTGTTGGAACCTAGTCTTTTGTTGCTGTTGGGACCTAGTCTTTTGTTGCTGTTGGTACCTAGTCTTTTGTTGCTGTTGGTACCTAGTCTTTTGTTGCTGTTGGAACCTAGTCTTTTGTTGCTGTTGGAACCTAGTCTTTTGTTGCTGTTGGAACCTAGTCTTTTGTTGCTGTTGGAACCTAGTCTTTTGTTGCTGTTGGGACCTAGTCTTTTGTTGCTGTTGGAACCTAGTCTTTTGTTGCTGTTGGGACCTAGTCTTTTGTTGCTGTTGGAACCTAGTCTTTTGTTGCTGTTGGAACCTAGTCTTTTGTTGCTGTTGGAACCTAGTCTTTTGTTGCTGTTGGGACCTTGAGTTCATCGTGGTGAAATGAAACAATTTTAACCACTAGTGAAGAACGAGATGGAAGTACTGCGTTATTCGATTAGAGGTAGTCATTTCAGAAAGTTGATCCAAAGTTATTTTAACGATTTTCTCTAGTCAAAGAATAAAGAAGATAAACAGAAGAAAGAAGAGAAGAGAATGAGCGAGAGAGCCTTGCGTGTGATCTTATTGGTAGTGTGTTTGAGTAATCTATCATAAGACACACGCGGCTCTCTTTCTCTTTCACACAACAACAGAAAAAAAGAAGAAAAGATGATAAATACAACGGAATCTGTAAAGTAGAGTCCGTATTCTAACCCTAGTAATCGAAGTAAAATAAGGTTTTCTAAATAATTATCCAAAACACGATCGTAACCAGCATGTTTAAAATAATTTATTTAAATCTTGAAAGATCTCACAATATCATAAAGTAAAAAATAAACATTGTTGTTTTAAAAACAATATTCTCACGCAAATATAATTAAAATATGTTTAAGATTCAAATCAGTTGAGCACTTTCAAAACCAAATTATCAACAGGATTATCTAAAATTGTGTAATACTAAACGTTAATTTATTAATGACGTCGATTAAAATGTAGTTAATCTTTAACACCAGGGCGATAAGAATCAAATTCGCTTTGAACATTCAATTTTTGTACGATCTTATGAATTGGATTACAAGTAGGTAAATTCTAGTTTGTTTACTGTCATATATCATTGGAACTTAATCTATACTGTTTTATATACTAAATCTATACTTCTATACTAATATTAAAAAGAGGTAACGTTGGTAACAAGTTTGTTTGTATGTATGTATGTTGGGGTCTTCGAAACCACTGAACCGATTTCAAAAATTCTTTCACCGTTAGAAAGGTAAATTATAAGAGAATAACATAGGCTATAACTTAAAAATTAGGGATCCGTAAGATAATTGCAATATTGTAAACCAAGGTATAACACAAATCGTAATACTGTAATGGGGAAACGCGACACGAGTCTCTAATTAAAATATCCAATTAATATTTTCATTAAAACTCGATTGCGGTTTATTGGACGTCTGCGTAATGATGTTGTCGCATGTCGGACATCGCGCTTCGGTGCTTCGATGTGTCGATGTGTCGGTGCAACGCTGCTGCGTGTTTCGGATTTCATAATATTGTTTAACTACTGATTGGTTTCGTTGCGATTTTCAGATGGAAATTAATTAACGCTGTTTGAGATAAAATCTCTGTGGTCGATGTTGTATAAATAAAGGTAGACATCACGTTTTCGATAATTATATTTGATACTATCTCGATGGATTCGGAATGAAAAGTATTATATAGGATATTTTAGTATGGGTTAGTCTTAATGAAATAAGCTTGTAGAAAATATCATCGAAATCAATCGAGCCGTTTGACAGTGAAAATTATTGAAGCCTTTATTGCTACCTGTACCAAATAATTTCTTGGTTGAGAAAGGAAATATTATTTATTTTAAAATGTCGTGGACCCATTAGGAAGCAAAGTATGAAAAAGTCATGAAGCTTTGGGAATAAGCCAAACGAAATCATCACGTCCGCCATTTGATGTAAAAATAGATAACTACCTGAATATTGCAAAATTCATCGTTCACGTACAGATTTACATTTATTATTGCTGTGGTAAATCGGACACAGGGTTGAATTGAGGACAATTTGCACAAATAAACTTTATTAATTCCGTAACCTAAAACAAACTAACTGAGAACCATTTTAAAAGTCGTTAAAAATTGTTCCTATCTTATATAGCATCCTAAAGAGAAATGACAAACAAATATAATTTAATTTGAAAATTAAATTTAAAAATGACAAGTAAATCAACACAGTATTATTAAATACTTGTCAAAAACAAATGAAACTTCGTAACTTCTCATAACAGAAAATGAACAGAAAGTGAACTAAAACAATATTGAAAAAAGTTCGTCCTAGTTTACTGCTTCGTATTTATGAGAAAACTGCAAAAGATATTAATTTAAAGTTGATACAAAGACTGTAGCTTTGTACTGTCTTGTTCACTGTCTCAGACAAGAGTAAATTAAAAATATATTAGTTTTGAACTACGTACCTTATTATTTATTTTATATTCCTACTTCTCTTTTTGTTGGGAATAAATTATTTTCTATTCTATTTATAAGTAGGCAAATAAGAACATATTCTGGCCTTTTTCACATAGACATACATTCCTTTACAATTATTTTGAAAGATAAAGATTATTTCAAGCTATTATATTTTGCCCTTTTCACTCTCTGCCTTGTAGTAAAATCTGTTAGTTTAATATACAAACAACACGTAATTCACGTATCATCAAATATTATTACTGTTTGTGTAAGGTTTGTGTAACGAAATATCTACGTTATTAATTCCTCTAATACCTACTATTATAGCAGCAGTGCCCCGCGGTATCACCCGAGTAGGTCCCGATCCCGTATAAATAACGAGATAAAAAGTGACCACTCCCCAGATTTAGCTAAATCTATATACCAAGTGTCATCAAAATCGGTCCAAACGAACCGATTTTATCTTAATACTCGCTTTTGTCCGCGTGGGCGTTGAATTTTCCAAAATCTTTATTTGGCGGCTGCCTATGATAATGGGTGTCCGGTGGCGGATTTATGTTTTGGAAAGGTAATAAAAGAAAAGTTTATTTTCTTATGGTTTTATTAACGAATTGAATCAATACAGGGATAATGCGGATTTTACTTTTTAAAAATGATTTCATCCAAATGTTGTCCATTTAGACGCACACACTGTTGAAAACGATCAACCGTATTTCGTGCTACACGTTGCAACAGGCTCGGCTGGATTTGCTGAATTTCATTGCGGATATTTTCCTTCAACTGCACAACAGACCGAGGATTATTAATGTAAACCTTACTTTTGAGATACCCCCATAAAAAAAAGTCCATGGGAGTTAAATCTGGTGACCTCGGTGGCCACGGGATATCTCCAAAGCGGCTTATCAATTTATGCGGAAAATTTTGTCGAAGCAAATCCATAGATGTCCTGGCTGTATGTGGAGTCGCCCCATCTTGCTGAAACCATGTGTGCGTTGAGTAGGATGGATGTGCTCGCAAGTTTGGTAAGAAATATTCAGTGATCATGCGTCCATAGTTTTCACTGTTGACATTTACAGCTTGGCCTCGTGAATTTTCAAAAAAAAAGGGACCGATGATTCCGTTCGTCGATAAGGCGCACCAAACTGTAACTTTTGGGCAATGCAGGGGCCGTTGATGTTTCAGTCGCGGATTACGTGTTTTTGGGGCCCAGTAGCGACAGTTTTGTTTGTTGACATGCCCGTTCAAATGAAAATGGGCCTCATCGCTCCAAAAAATGCAATTTACCGTGCGAAATCTCTCTAACATCCGTTCACAGAAGGTTTTTCGTAAAATGAAGTCGTTTTCTTTAAGTTCTTGGACTAATTGAATCTTAAAAGGATGAAACTTTAAGTCTTTCTTTAAAATTTCGTGAACAATCGTTTTAGGGAGTCCCAAAGCGGCTGCTCTCTTCCGCACTGACAGTCGAGGATTTTCACGTAGGCTTCTTTCAACCTCTTGAATGTTTTCTTTGGTTCTTGATGTCCTGCTGGGTCCCGGCTGAGGGGTGTTTAAAGCAGAAGATGTCTGACGAAACCTTTCCACCCACGATCTAATCAAATTAACACTTGGTCCGTCGCTCAATCGCCGAATATTGAAGTGGGAACAAAACTGTCGGCGCGCAGTCACGTAGGAATCACTACTCTTAAAAAACGCCTCAATAGCGTACGCACGGTGCTGCCCCGACCACTGCGGCATTGTGACTAACGAATCCGCACTCTCGGAGCGTCGAATGACACCGCCCTCCCCCCGCACCGTTTATAACTTTTTTAAATTTACCCTTTCAAAAACATAAATCTGCCACCGGACACCCTGTATAATAACGATCTTGTTTATTAACCTAAGCCGTCCATTGCATTGGTATAAGCTGTAAGTTAGGACTTAGGTAAGATAGTTTTCAAGGGATGGTGGGTAAAGTCGTAGGCGCAGCTAGTACGCATCATACAATGAAATACCTAACGTTATTGTTAATGGATAGAATTGAATTTTGTAGCGAGCATTTCCGGAATCTCTTTGTTTGAAACTTTATGTAATAGGTATTACAAAATGAAATACTCGTATATGAAATTGCAATTTTTTATGAAACAATAGTTTCATTATTATTTTATATTATAATTGACTAGCCGCATCCCACGGTTGTACCCGATGCCGTGGGAATATCGGCTAAAAGACTCCAAAGATAGATAAGTGAATTAAAGCGAATTGAAGCGAAGTCCCGCGCCACACTGCTTCGTATATTCTTGTGCGATGACAATGTGCGATGCATCTTTGACGTGCCGGTACGGTAAGGAAGTGGTAAAAACTTATAAGTAATATAATTCATTTGAATTGTCTTCTATAGTCGTGGCCACGCCATGTTACCAATCTATTCGATGTAAAGGCAAGTTATGCAATATTGCTTACTCTCTGTTCTCACATAAAATGGTAACCAGGACGCAGAAATACTCAGTTTTCAGACAATTTTCAACAAAATACAATAATACGTAGGGCACTCCGAGTATGAATATTTGAATTTAGTTCTCGGATGTCGAAAATATTGTGTAAAGTTGGAAGACATTGCGAATCTAGCAGCTTAGGTTAGTGTTTTTAGAATATGATCGATTGATACCTTATTTCTTCTTTACTTGGGCTGGCCTTATCTGCCGCATCTAAGACGAGATCTGGGTAAAAACCACCGCAGACTGGATCCCGAACAGCAGGCCACTAGTCGAGTACGTAACCCTTTTGTCATGTAAACGATTTTAAAATCATGCTGAAGACAGGATGACAGGAGGGAACATTCACATCTGTCCCCCTGCTCTGTCCCCCTTGAAGAATATTAGTTATTAAAAAATGTTTGTCTGTAAAGTCGGCTTACGGACGATAATTTTACGTGATTACGTAAAATTATCATCCGTAAAGTGTCCGTGAGTGATATTATTATTAAATACTCTTGTTTCCTAACGGGAACGGAGGCGTCATGTTACCGGAACATGACACATGACGTCACACATCGGGAACGCGATGCATGACGTAACACAATATTACCATGACACTTTTGTGTGAATGCAGGTGTTTTACCAATTTAATAGACGTTATCACGTCCAAAACATAACCGCTTCATTTTCATATTTAAAATAAGGTAGATTTGAATAAGCTTCAAATATAAAACACGGTAAAAGAATATCATTAATTACAACAAATTCCACATTTGTATCTGTTGAAACCCTTGCTATAGTGAAGGAAGGGTCGAAGCGACCGAGGTCAGACATAATCGCCGGTCGCGCGCTCCATCGCTCGCTACATGAGCACAAAGGGTCGCCGGTGTCACCGCAACTCCGCAATGGTCGCTCACGTGATTAAACACTGCTAATTCCCTGTTTATACAGCCTTTATTACTGAACTTTAACATACTCTTAGTTACAGTGGAATAGAAAGTACATCAGTTGGGTTATTATTTCTTCTGAGAATCGCGGTGCGCGCTACGCTAAGTCCCGTTACGCGCCACGATGGGCTGACCGGACCAGGTCTCTAGCTAGAAGAAATAATAAGCCAGCTATAGTTTAAATAATAGTTTTTTTAGGTTTTGGTTTTACACACTGACCTCAATTGTCATTAATAAAATATTTTCATTATTTTTTTGCCATTTAAGCGCTGATAGGACAGGTCGGTAGTACGACTGCTAGTGCCATGGGTATGGGCAATGAACTAGGAAGTAGCAGATGTTTTATCTATCCTACTGAAATATCTTAACTTCCAGCCTGTGGTATGTAGTAGGCTAGTAGGTACATAGTACGTGGGACGAATTGATTAAACTTTGTTACGTTGTCATTAGCGGACTGGGATTACAATTACTAGACTAGAAAATTAAATAGACTTACCGTGATTATACTGGCTTTCACTTGTTTTATGTTACTTTTATTATGGATATTTACATTTGTATTTAGGAAAGCTTCGAAGCCTTTTATATGCTTTGATAGTTAATAAGTTATGTGAGTCACAGACTAGAAAATATCAAAACCTTAAAAAAACTAGCAAATAAGGTTAGATTTAAACATTAGTATACATACATCATACATATCAGGATATTTTACCTACTGCACTATACCTAATCTACATTTAATCCAGTAGTAAACACGACTAAACGGTTCCAATATAATGGAACCACTGCGACATAATGAACCACTAGAGTAAAACATAAGAAGGCGCCTCTACCGTACCTCTACTTCTCCTATACGTATACTTTGAACAACAATTAACTATTGTATTTATAACCTTATGACGATAATAAAACAATTTCTAACCGATTTTTTTATTCGAAAATGTATATTTTTTGACGTTCGATTTACGTTGAGAAATCCAGTATCCTATCTCACTAACGTTTATTTAATTAAAAGTAAATAAAGATTTAAATTCCCTCGATATAATGAAATCCTGAACAAAGCGTTATTTGTTCACATAATGAAATGACGGCATATCTACCGTGGCTGACTACTCGTTGCCTCGTATATAAGACACATGTGCCTGCTACTGCCGCTCGCGCTGCTCCGTTACATCTAATTCCCTAATGTTCTCACACGGTACGCGGCGCGGCGATTGTTTTAATTACGATACGTACATTTGTAAAGGGAAATCCTTTTACATTGATGTACGGTAATTAAAATAATAAGATTAAATACTTACGTTTAATGTGTATATATACAAGATGATTTTTTTAAACGAACCCTTGTAGCAAAAAATTGCAGAAATCTGCAAAAATGAGCTGATTCTTTATATTTGCCACACTAAGTTTATTTTCAGGAATTGATTTCTGTCAGCAACACTATCGATTGATAGAAAAATAATAATATTTTTTACAAAATGAATACGTTCTGTTCTTGTAGATGCCTTTCCCGAAAATCGAATGACGCAGTTTTAATTTTTGTCAAAATTTGTCACGCAACTCCTTTCAACATTTTTCGTTATCTTTTATTGTTCAGGAAATGGCTCTAAAGGCTCAGTAATAAAAAATCCTTTAATATCCTGTATTTAATTTACTCACATTTAAACACAATGTATGGATATAGATAAATAGTAACCCAAAGAAATAATACAAGCAATATTTTGTGGTGGATGGTGGTTCACCACTAGCCTCGGTAGAGCATTCGTAACAAATCATAACGTATTTGTGACGTCCGTCCCGGTTCATTTGGTTTTTGCAAGTATCATCCCCTACTTTACTGACCGAGTTTAAGATGTTAACAGAATATAACATTGACCTTGTATGTACGTAGTTTAATTTTATGAAAGAACCCTTGAATGTTCAGAGGAAGGCACAAGAGAAGTGACCGACCGGTAATCATGTTTAATGAAGTAGAAATAACACAACCTCTATTTACTTACCGAATAATATAAGGTTAGCGGCGAGTTATTTGCGGCGGTCTCAGGGTGGCCGGTAGCGGTGCGGTCTGGCCGGGCGGGACCATCCTGTATTCTGTTTGACCAATCGCATACTGATATTGTATCCGCCTGTAGTTTTTATTTCACAAAGTATGATTTCGCTCGATTGTTCTATGGTATCAAGTAAAAATATTTAAGGTTTAGCCCAAATTGGCCCAGAAAGAAAAAATTGAAGCACGGACTGAAAGTTTGAAATGTCTTTGTCGGTCCGTCAGTTCTATCCAAATTAAAGTAATTAAATGAATGTTAGGGTGGCTTACATTGCTTGAACTGAGTCTTATAACTTTGGTCATGGTATAAGAAATCAACTTTAATTTGCGTGGTATTGTCACAGGCAGCCTTTGTCCGAGTAAAACAAAGCCGCATGCCAACATTAGTAGAAATATCTCTTCAATAAACCGTAGTTTGACCAGGGTTCAGCTCACTACCAGACTAAACTATCGTCCGATAGATAATATTTTGTCTGCGAGTCCGGTCCTGTTACAGAGGACACGCGATACGGCGATTTGTTGAACTCGTTACATGCAACGGTTTGCAAATTCTGTTTCCAATATGTTTTATTGAGCTGTATTTCGGTATGCTTTGAATTGTAAATTGGACTAATTTTAGAATTGTTAAATAATATATATTTTTTATGAGTCTCCTTAGAGAACGGATAATGTATAGAGAGCTGGCATTGATGTATTGTATTATTCTATTGCATTTTGTACCTACGCTTGACGATGCACCGTGCAATTTATTTCATTGCGAAAATGGTGAAATGTTCATTCCCAACTGCAAACGCGTTTCTCCCAAGTATAATAAAAATATTATGATAAACTTAACATTTCATCAGTTCAAAATTCAAAAAAAAAATTGCATAAAGTCACATCGTTGAGCACTTGCAAACTTCTTCATAGCTATGTGTGGCTTCGGAACGTGCACTCCAATGAGATGAAGCCAAAACTCATGAGTTTTTTTACCAGTTTCATAAAAGTTACAATTTCAATAGTTACAATTTGTAATTATTATTTACGGTTGTCCTAATAGACGACGAGTAACACGAGCTCTCTATAACTACTTATTAGACATTCAACTCGAAGGTTCTCCAGTTTTGACACCGGCCAACTTAACCGACCAAGCACATGAATTTATATGAACTCCTTACAAAGAAGATCCATAAAGTAGAAAACACCGTACCGGAGTACCGGTCCGGTTACTAGTTTTATGTGAACCTTTGAATATTGAATATCGACATTTTCTCTAAAAATATGTTCTACATTCTACAATAAAAATAAATCCCTATTTTCAACAACCGAATGAATAAAACTCAAATACATCGTAACAAAAAGCTTATGATAGATATATTGATATTGAACTCTAAATAAAATTGTCATAGAATTCAAATTGCTTTGTCGACTGTAGAATATTTTGTATTTGATGCGACGATTGAATAAATTCCAGAACGTCGGGGGACGAGGTGGGGGGTCATGTCCGTATGAATTACAATTCGAATCCGATTCTCTTTTAGTTTTCACATATATAATATATATATAATATATACTTTAATTTTTTTAAAGTACCCTTTGCGGCCCGCTGTTTCACCTGCATAAGTCCGGATTTAGAACCGAGATATGATTATAAAAGACTATGCGGCCTTTTTCTTTAAACAAATTGATCGTCAGGGTGTTAGATAAACCATTAGAAAAATAATTTATGGGTTTGAAAATTCATGTTTGTTTGTCATTCCTCTGTTACGGTATATGCAGTTAAAAATTCCGTTTCCTATATAGCTATTTTATTACTAGCTACCTACTAGTATGAAACTGCCTTACTAGTAAGATTTACAAAATAAATAGGTATTCAAAAATCAGCCTTGAAAGAATTCAAAGCTCGACCCGGCCATACCGTTGCAGTAGTGATATAACCACTAAACCTCAGGTCGAAATTAATCACCAAGTCTAACACCTACACTTTGAAACTTCAAACACTAGCACCCTCACACTATAGTAAAGGAAATATAGTCACCAGACACAGTTCAGTTCACAAGTTACAACGTTCCAGTCTGTAAAACTCCTGGGAAACTTGGGAACCTCTCCGAGTGCTTTCCAAACAAAACTTGTTTAAATACAAAGCTTTATATTCTGTGACCATGGAACGATTGTGGAATAATGTAATGAGCTTTCGATTTCATTATAAAAAGGTTTGCAGATAGAATGGGATATTCTATTGGGTCGGGTGGTACAGGAGGTTAAAGAAATAACATTTGAATACACAAAGAAACTGTCACATAATGTCCTAATATGTCCGGTTTTGAAGATATGATTCTCGGAGAAGGCTTAGACGTTTTTTCATAAACTTATTGGCTCGTGTCGTCTAAACGTGACACTCTTGGCAGACGAACTATTTTTAGTTTTTTCAACTCTATTCAAATCTAATAGAAAAGTATTTTTAGACTGCACATTTTTTTTCTACTGAAAATATGAATCAGAATCATTTATTCGTGAATATAAGTGGTATGTTATACAGTGCCGACATTGCAGTACCAGTCTGGACAAAAAACCTTTTTTACCTTATTACCATGTTTTTTTATTTATTTTGTGGAGTTCTAAAAATAACCATGTTACTAACATTTAGGTCCAAAATTTAATGTGAATAAAAATATAAAGTTAAATACCGATGTAAAAAATAGTGCACCAATACGTATTTTGTGATGACGACATGCCATAGATACAGTGCGACAAGAGATTCGCAAAAACCCCATGCCATTAATCTAACGAGGCTCTTCCCTAATAAAACTGCTCTATTGTACTCTTTGTTACATTATATCTCTATGTCGAAAACACAATAGGATCCCACAGAGCGGATTACGTCTCCGAATATTGAACACTCCCGTGTTAATTAGTAGAGGCATAAAGCCCGCTTCACACACAGCTCGCTTTGTTCAAGCAAGAGACATCGCTTTGTGACAGACTCTCGCTCGAGCTAGCTGCCTGTATGTAGGGGCGGTCCTGTGCCGTTTTTGGTGCTTTAATTATATGCTCTTTGTACTACGTTCTTGGGGAAGTGGATATTAAATATTTACGGTATCTGACTACGAAGTTGTCGTAATTTAATTACTTACTTTGACTTGATTAATGATGTTTTTATGAAATATATGATGTTTCGATGAGATGGCGGGACGAGTTGGACTCGCATCGTAGGTATTGGACCCAGCTGGCACTAGACAGGGAACAGTGGAAGGAGGGGAGGGAGGCCTTTGCTCTGCAGTGGGACGGAATAGGCTGAAAATAAAACAGATGGCGTTTCGGAAAATAACAGCTTTAACGGTCAGTGGTAGACCGAGGAAATATTACAAATTATTTCATTTAGGCTCACGCATAAAATATAGATTGAAACAACATCTTTACATCAAGTAAGGTAAAAAAACTGATATAGTTATATATGTACTTTTCTTTTGTAAATATTGAATAACATGTTTGAGGCGGGAATAGAACCCTCTGCGTCGCAGGCAGGTGTTCGCCCGATACGCCACGCATGTTTCAGAATTAAAACGGTTCCAATTAACGATACCTAGTTCGTGTTAAAGTAATTAAAATACGAGCAAAACGAGTAACATTCGTGGTACCGCGTTAAACCAGTGATCGGATGTCCGTGCACCAGCGGAGCGAGAGACGGTCGCCATGGCAACTGTTGGTCCAATTAAACCAGCCAGCCGTGAACCGTTGGCCGGCCGGCTAGCCCTCTATGGCTACTGCGTGCACATCTTTACTTTTTATACAACTTACATTTATTACTAAAATAATTAAAAACAGAATATTTTACATGTTTGTCTAGTGAGAATGGTGCTTGACACAGCATCGAAATATCGAGCTCTACAAAATAAAAACAAAAAACATGTTAAATATTCCGTAATAGTACATTTCAATACAAGTGTGGTAAATTGATCATTTCATCGAGGCGGTTTATGGCGCGCGAGCGGAATGCGCCGAGAATAAATAATCAATCCACACGTGTATCGTATGACGTTTTTTATCACAGTTGTGAATAAAAGAAAAGACTTGAAAAGAAAAGAAAATAATTAATAACAAAATATTTGGTGATAAGCCTATGTTTACAATTTTTTAGGCAATATTTTTTTGTTAATTATACTCCCGAAAGGCCAGGCAAAATACTTTTAACCCACACAGCCTCGTCTGACATCTAATATTTTTAGGGGTTTTTTCCATTTGTGGGGGGTAATAAAATGGTACCCTAAAAACTATATTTAAGTAAAGTAATAAACAAAAAAAAACAACATTAAATTTTTAATCTTTTTAAGACGTCATCACGTAAAATTATCGTTCGTAAACCGACTTTATAGACGGTTTTTTTGTGAACCTTTTTTGCTGCAGACAAACCTCTTTTTTGGTACCTACATTTTTTATCCATCAAAACAGTATAACCCAAATAAATTAAGAATGTGTCATCTATATAACATGTAATTAGCAGTAAGATACGTATTTAACTTATCGGGATAATTTTATACCACTAGTAATGTAAAACGCACGCGTGCATAATACGTTGGATTATGAGCCTAAAAGCCTAAAAGTGCCTATGAGCACTTTATGAGCAACTGTGATAAAGATTACATTTCAACCCCCGCCCCGTAAAAAAAACTCTTTTGAACTAAGAATTTTGGTTAAATTATTGTCATTACTCGCCCGCCCTAAGGCTTGAAAGCCTAATTAGAATATAAATAATGTAGGTACATAATTTAATATCATTCTAATCCTTAACCAACCAAAAAGGACGTGGTTTTCAATTAGGTTTTTTTTTAACCTAATCCTTTTACATTTTTAATCCGAATAAACAAAAAGTGTGTTTGTTTATAAGATATATGAAAATTCAATTTTTTTAACTATATCTAATAACATTCGGCATAGCCATTTAAATTTGCAAATTGTTATTGTATGCTTTTGTAGCAGTGCTACGAGGCTACAATTCGTAGTCGTGCTACAAATCTTAAATATCTCCTTAAAAATATTCTAGATGGATTTAAATTCGAACACTTTTTTTAGATATAAATTATGACTTATAAACAGTTTACCTAATTTACGAAATATAACTAAAGAGATTCAGGTTTCATGTAAAAAAACAGAGACAAACAAATTGACATAATTATCAAAATAAACAACATTTCTTTGATTATTCGGGAGTTTAAAAACACATATTGAAGAACATTCATCTTTCTTGAGATCGTGTAAAATATCTCCAATCATTATCTTCTCATAAAGTCTACAAAATCTCTCACATCCTCACCACAATAAATGAAGAATACATAAAAAAGTAAGTCCACAATCGCTTGCGGCGTCGTTCCCGTAATAGATTCCCGAGATTGATTTCCCACGGGATTCGTCCTTTACTCCTGTGGGATTTGGCTCAACTCCGCGGAAAAATAAGGATTTGCGCCGCGTTACTAGATTTATGTGCCTATCACTCTGATTTTTGGTGATCGTGACCTTTTTGCGGAAGGAAAACAAGTTTTTTGTTGACTGATACTTTTTAACTTATTTTCAAATTTAACGTTTGGATTTGACGCAAATTAAGCCTTAATTTTTGTGAAGGAAAGTACATTAAATTAATATAAATTTAACGTCTTGACTAACTGACTGTAATATCAATGCACAGCACAGCTCAAACAAATAAACGCATCGGGCTAAAATTTGGCTCACAAATATAGCTATTATGACGTAGGCATCCGCTAAGAAATCATTTCGGAAAATTCTACCTATACGCGGACGAAGTTTCGGATGAAAGCTAGTTAATCCGTCATAAATATCATATCAGTAACCTCTGTATAAAAATATCATATATTTATAACTCGTTATATCCTAAGCGTTATTAATATTGCGTATAATATTGATCATGAACGTGTTCTTGCTATGATCACGTCTCTCGATTGATTGTCGTAAGACGTGTCTTACATGTGACGTGATATCATTTCGTGGTGAAATCGTGGGGAAACTTGAATTATTATAATCAATTGACGAGATTAGACAATATTTGTTTTGTTTAGTTTTTTTTTTTTTACTTAATTTCTGGGTGGGGGGTATTTTTGATTATTTATTTTTATTTTGTGTTTATTATTATTATTTTTAGTTTTTAATTTTGTGTATTTTGATTTGATGTTTCATTGATGTATTGACATTTAATTTTGTGTTTTAAATTGGAATAAATGATTGACGAGGTGTGAACCTTTCATGTTGATGGGGCGAACACAGGTTTCAGGTTCAGTCCCAGTCGTAGTTCTAAAAATGTTTATATGATCTTAAAAAAGTCAGGTAAACCAAAGTAATAAACTCAAAAACCCAAAGATATTGAATTAGCAACATCCGTTACATCCGATAACGTATTTATGACGTCATTTCCGTGATCCGTCATTGGTTTTTGCATGTGGCCGACGAAAATAAAATTATTAATTTATATTTTCTTGCCGTCTGTACTATTTAAATATGTTAATTAATTAATGAAAATATTTAACTTAACGATGTGAAGGTAAGTGAAATATTCTCTCATCTGACAGATTTGTAAGACTTGTATACACATCAAAATAGAAACTTATACCTATAGAAATAAACTTGTAAATCATAACATAATATAGGAGAGTAATTCCGTCCGATTCTGAATTCTGAAAAACTCACAAAATTCAATTTCTAAGTACAGTCGCGACCCAAAACCTCTAAATTGTTGGAAAGTAGACGTATTATCGACTGAAACAACATATTTCTTTTGACCGTTGACCAAGGTGCCGCAAACTTTGACTAACTTCGGGATACTTCGGCTAACTTCGGACGAGTTTCGGACAACTTCGTCAATAGTCGGTCAACGAATGGCTGAAAGTTTTAGTAACGACTCTGTTATATTTTGATTTGAGAACATTTTATTCCAAATTTAAATAAGAATTCGAATAATTCGTGAGTTTAGAATTTTAACTTTCAAGGAAAAGGGATTTAAGTATACTTTTATGTTTTAAGAATTTTGAATTTAAATATAAAGTGCCTACTTATTTAATTTTGGAATACATTTTGTTTACTCATTCATTTATTTTTTCTTAAATTTAGATTTTTATAAAAACAAACTGAATACAAAATATATACATCACTATAAAAACTTATAAAAAAATTCCATCTAAGCACTTACATAAATACCTAAACAAAATTAAATTTACAAGTCTTAACAATAAAGTATAAATTTTGCATATAAAACAGTAAATTATTATAAAAACCTAAACCTAGAAGACCGTCGGCAGCGAAGCAAGGCCCAGGCTACCGATGGTTAGGGCCGCAGAGACAGAAACCTTCTTACGATACGTGCCGTTTCCAGGACGACTGCCTTCTGAATCTGACCCTTGACCCAACCATCCAGCGAGAGCCTCTTCAGGTGTTGATCAAGGCTCTTCGCTATCAGTCCATTTACCGATACAACTATCGGAACAATACTCGTCGAATCAACGTCCCACATGGCGGTAATCTCGTGGGCCAAGTCCAAGTACTTAGTTTCCTTGTCCTTTTCGGCCTTTACGAGATTAACGTCATGTGGAACGGTTATATCGACGAGTATTGCCCGTCGCTTCGATCGGTCTATTATCACGATGTCAGGCTTATTGGCGACAATAGTCCTGTCAGTGACGATAGACCGGTCCCAGTAGAGCATGGCATGGCCGTTTTCTAGAACTGGCGCGGGTGCATATTGATAGTATGGCACCTCTTGGTCCACGAGTCCATATTTAAGAGCAAGTTGCTGGTGGATGATCCTAGCTACTAGGTTATGCCTGTGCAAATACTCACCATTGGCAAGATGAGAACAGCCGGAAATAATATGCCTGAGTGACTCCCCGGGGCGGTGGCATGCTCGACAAATATCGACCGTACCGTCCTTCAGGATATATTTCCGATAGTTGTTCGTCATCATTACCTCGTCGGCAATTGCACAAACAAAACCTTCGGTTTCCCCAAAGAGGTCACCGAAACGTAGCCAGTTTACCGAAGCACATTTTGTTTTATTATTGTAGGATAAAATAGAACATAATTTATTCAAACAAAGATAAGACATATTATATACACAAATAAGAAACAATAAGAGATAGTTACAGAGAAAAGTAAAAACAAAAAACAGAGAATAGAATAGAAAAACATTTATTTGGACAAGCACAGTAAGAATACTAAGTATCTGAGAAGTCGTGTGTTGCCCGAATGGGTAAACCCAAGGTAGGTAAGGCCAAGTTGAAAAACGGCAATTCTCCGATACACAATATATTTTTGCAGAGTTCTCGAACTTAGTGACCAGAAATAAATAACACCTAGGACTAAACATTATCCTAATATTTCTTCTGAAAAATCCAAAATATAAATGGCGAGTGCACGGTTACGCTCGCATTCATTAATAAGTTTACTCTACGTATAATTAAAATGTAAGCAAATTTTTGAGTGTGTTCGTTCCTTGCTGATGCTATTAGATGTTTGGTATGAAGATAGCTCTTAAGGCCACAGAATATGCGTACGCTATTTTTATACTGATATTTCTTCCAGTCTTGTGTGAGTAAACCCGCGGGTCGCACCCAGTTTATTTGCGTCATAAACAAAACAATTCAAATGACCATTAAACTAACAAAACGAAGTATTAAACAGTAATTATTCTACGTCAAAATAACAAAGCTATGGTGATTAGCATAAAATATGAGGTCTGGAGTCCGGGGCAGGTCCGGTCCGTTTGCGGTCATTGTGGGTTCAGTCAGACCCTTATGGGTTCAAGAGATAATAATATGTCACATATGTATAGAGCCCGTTTTAGTTATGATAATAAGCTTATGGTGCTTTTTTGTTTGTCAAGTTAGTAGAAACGAACAAACAATTCAAGCAACGATCTCTAGCTGCAAAGCTGTCCTTATAGATGTCGCTACGAAACTTATTAAAAAGCTTAACGTAATTTTAACTTACTGGGCGATACAAAGTTTAGCTGGTGGCTACGACCGTATTCATGAAGCAAGCCAATCGGCCCTGGTTTTGTCAGTTAACTAGGAAAACTGTCAGCCAGCGCCGACAAAGCCGTACATGAATGCGCGCGTTCTACGTATAGACTTTGGACGTAATACCACAGATAAAGAAGTAGTCATACTACATAACAATACTGGCCTTCATATATCTAATCTAGATTTATCATATCAGCCCACACATGTCCACTGCTGGACATAGGCCTCCCCCAATGGCGCCACAAATAGCGGTTCTGAGCCACCTCCATCCACCGACTAGCGACTCTGAGCTTATGAAAAAGGCCTATAGTCAGCGACCACGTGTCGGATCCGTATGTTATCACTGGTAACACACATTGGTCTTCGTCTTGAGGCTCTATGGTATGTGTGACGAGAAGATTTTGCGAATGCTACCCAACCGAGTTGGATTCGTAATCTAGATTATTTATATTTAATTTAGAATATTTATACAAGGCGCTGTAGTACCTGGGACATGTAAAAGATTAAGTAACCTTTGCACGGAACTTATAGCATCCTCTCAGCTTCGACCGTGTCCAGAGGAAAGAACTACCACATAGATACTGTTATAGAAGCCTGTGGTCAGTCCTTATGAATTATGAGCTGGTCTGTGCGGACCGTGTGACGTTTTGTTCTACCCTTAGGATTAATTAATTCTAGGCCAGTTGGCTAAACTCTAATATAATGTTACCTCTTTACGACCGCCACCGCTCGTGCTCGCGCTCGCGCATTTCTTACTCATAAAATATTCTTCACTCAAAAAGGTAGGTACACAAAGTAACCTTAGAAAATCTGTTTTACGTTATATTTTATTCTGCCTTATTTTGAATATTATGGCTTTGCACGACATCTGTACTCAGAATCCAGTATTTTATTTGTAAAAAATTATAAAGATGGATTCATTTCTATCTTTTATCTTATCTAGAGTTTTGATAGCCCCACATTACCTGAACCACAGAAGTAGATGGTCCCTTATTCCGGCGGATGTACCTACTGTGTACGGATCTGACGGCTAGCCGCTGCCACTGGTATACGGTACAACTACAGCGCACACATTTATTTCTGCTTGTGTTCTTTTTTTGTAGCAGTGCTTAATTATGATAAATAAATTGCTACGTCTTGTTTTTTGTCGACCTAGAGACGAGAGAGAAGCTATGGAGTCAACCATAGTCATTCAAGTTCATTTTCTTAAAAATTCGACGCGTAAATTTTCTTACGTATGTTCTGATTGTTATAATGTTTAGGGAACCCTTCTAATAAAAACAAAACATGCCATATTTTTTTCACGAATCCGCCGAAATCTCGTAATTCTGGCTTTACCATTAAAACAGCGTTTGTATAAAAGTTTCCATTACGGTAATGTATCGTTTGAGATGTACGCACACGCGCGTGGATTTAAGTAAAGCTCTCACCTACACGAGGCGACGAGACGCGAGGTACTAGGTGGGTGGGTACGTACGTAAGTCATTACAAATTCTGTATAAAATGTAACGTAGGAAATGAGATGGTTCACGAGAACATGTGTAACGTTCAAATTGCCGGTGTTTTGATACTCGTTTAGGAAATTACTCGGATTTATGTGGTTCCGTTCCGTTGTAAAAAGGGAACCCAGTTCCGTAGGTACAAGGGAAAATTTAGATATTTAAAAAAGCTTAGGTACTTGTAAGTAGGGCAAAATAAAATATCGTTTCTTCCGTAAAACCCTTGATGTTCCACAACTAAATAATACATTTTATTTCGAATACGAAACATATTTAACTTTTAAATACAAGATAATAAAGGCATGTGAGGCTCAAAGCTTTTAGCTATGCGTAACAATAAAAAACCACAACGACTTGTTTATAAAACTAATCGTGCTGGATTTAATCTTCTCGTGTCAGAGTTACAGCTAAATTAAATGTTGTCTGACCAATAGCTTGCAACAGCGACGGCAGTATCATTGGCCTCGTAAAGGTCGTCTAATGTGCTGGTATTAAACCACTTTGGACACACTAGACTAGATTTAATGAGGTGAACGAATGGGACTCTTAATCTTTTAAGAGATTAAATAAATCTTTATACTTGCCTGTTAATCTTAAAAATGTAAAATTATCTGTGTACAAAAATGTCGTGTAAGATTTGAACATAAAAAACTCGCGTGTTTTATTGTTAACTTCACGTGCCTTTTAATCTTACTCTCGAAAATGTTTGTCATCGCTCAACGTACAAAATTCAACGGAGATTTCACGCGAAATGAAATTTGGTGAATTTTTGCTTTGACTACATATTTTTATGAGTTATTACGGAGATAAGAGTAGGCATTCCTTAGGGCTCCTCTATTTAAATGATAACCGAGATGTTCTCGTATTTGCATACTCTTTATTGTCAAGCTAAGTATGAATTATTTTATATTAAAAATGTCGTCCGTTGGTGCTTCGCTCCTCATAAAGCTGGGGAAATAAATTGAATTTAAGAATTGTTGATTGAAACATGATTTAAGTACTGACTTAGCTAGTTATTAACGAGGTTTCTTTATAGTTCAAAATTATATTCTTCGACAATAAGGCTTTTCTTTCTTTTTCTTTTTCTTGTTATTGCTCTTATCTTAGTGGTCATGGCCAGTCCAGATTGACCAGAGACAATCCATCACTTAGATATATAAATACCATCTATTGAAAATGATGTATTAAATAATAAAAAGGAGAGATTGGATAAAGCGTAATTGCATCCAACAATAATGCAAGAGTCGGAAACGGTTTTGTGCTCTTTCAAATCCTACTAGAATAAATTTCCAAGATGTATTTCTGTAGATATACTTACCTACATTCTTACTCAAACAACTATAATATTGTTTGACAAAGAAACGAAGCATCTTTCGTGAAATATTCTAGTTCCTTTTAAACTGAATATTGCATGCAGATTCTTTGTCTAAACATTATCTTAGAATGGTTCTTGCATTTCACTTCACATACAGATTCAATATTTATGCATAATACGGAGAACTCGTCTTGAATATTTAATATATAGAGTTTGTTTTGAGAATTTGTGTTATTCTTAATATCTTGTATACCTACTGTACCTATTGGCTTAAAATATAACTTAAGAAAGAAAGAAAACATACGACATTCACATGCAGTAATAAAACAAAAAATAAGACATGAAAAAACCCAAAATAACAAAGGGTATAAAAATATAATAAAAAGTAAAAAATAAACTATGAAATAAATGATCTCTCAATAAGTGATAAATTCGATGCAAATCGGTCCACATTAAACAGGTAGTTTTGACAATAGGTAACTATTTCTATAACCACTAAATAAAGATTGTTAATTAAAGGAACTGTTAAGTTTAGGTAAGAAAGGACTGAGGAGTCATTTTTATCCCGCATAGTAGCCCCCGCTAGCCCGCCGCCGCGCACCGTTTCGCCAATCCGAGGCTCCAAACACTATATAACTTTTCTCGTTTCTTACTCGATGAATTTTAATGTAGAACCGCTCAAGTTTTAATAAATTTAACCAATTATCCTGTTCCGTTAACTTTCACTAGCAGTTAAAAGAAAAAGCACTAATTAGACTATTTTATACATCACGGAATAATGAAGAAAAGTAAATATAAGTAATATAATATTTATGATTTAAACATTTAGAATATACTTATGATTAAGAGGAATGTGTATTCTCGGCTCAATGAACACTACCTTTTAAAATTTTTTTACAAAAAAATATGAAAATATAAAAAGGTATCTGTCCAATTATTCTTTTTCGTCATAGATCTAGAAAACAAAGTGCCCAAACATTTTGGACATTTCTTGTAATTATTGAGTAAATAGAAGTGAATTGAAGAGCCGTCGTCCTTTTAGCATGTCATGAGACAAAGGGCTGGCTGCCACTCCGCAATTTGATAAATGTTTCCTTTGTTCTCTGCGGCATTAGGATGGGACCAGACGGAGCGTGTTTCATGCGCGTTTGACTTTTACTTGAGACACTACCTTATGAATCTACCTGCGAAAATGTTCCAACGGGGCACAAAACGGTTATAACAAAATGTTCAAATTATTTAAAATTCGCGTAAAATAAATACACGTTTTGGGATGAATAAAAAAAACGGTCGCCGTTTCGAAACAATACTAATATATTAATAATTTTTAAATAAATTATTTCTTATATCGTCCTAAAATAAGCGTAAAAAATTGGAAGCAAGGCAATTTCTTAGATCCCAACGCACCTGCTTCAAACTTTTATTGTCAAGCCGAATCTAACGACACGTATTGCTTGTCCAAATAGGCTGTTTAGTGCCTACGTATAATACACATATAATAGAATCTACAAACCCATATCTGCAGTCGGGTGACAAATACGTTGCGTCAACTACACTCCCATCTTAACATCCCACATGCTCGTACAAGAGAGAGTTCCGGCAAGTGTGAGCCTCATTAATTAGAACTCTCTTTATCACGACTCGCTCTGAGGCTAAACAATTAGGAGAGTGTTCCTTTAATTAGATCGCAGGCTGATACAGCCAGAGAGGAAAGATTGCGATGTGAGCGGTCTTTGTTTCTCTATTACTTCATTATTTATTCATTCATTTAAGAGCCGTACCTATACCGTATAGATGATTTACTACTGTCGCACTTAGACGATTATTTTAATATTTCATAGAATCCGTTGCATAAAGACAACATTTCTTAAATCACAAATTTCTGACAGAAAAATAAAATCGAGTTTTAATTGTGTCAAGTCAAGGGTCCAAAATATATGAAAAAGTATATACTTTTTAATTAGATCGAGTTTTGAAATCCTACTACTAGAGGCTTTGAGTGTAAAACTCAAAACGAAATTGTCCTAATATTTCTGTTGGTACATTTCTGTCCCTTTTCACGTAGAATCATCAAGGAATACTTTATTCATACAGAAGTTTCGAGTTGTAATAAAATTATACAAAATCTGTCAAAAGAAAATACCGTATGAAAAATCGATATATCCTTTATGAATATTAAACAAAAATGTCCTAGAAACGAGGAACAAATTTTTACAATGCCATATAATATTGAATTATAGCACTTGCGTCTCTCGGTTACGATTTTTATCACGTTGTCTCTCTTTGCGCGTAAATCGGGCATTATTTCAAGATGGTAGCTTTTTCCGTGAAAGGCTTCGACACCTTTTGAAGTGGAGGTTTAGCTTCTTTTATGCAGTATTTATGTATATTTCGTACCGGGAACTTTCACACTTTGATAGAGGTAGTGTCAAAGGTTTTTATACTTTTGAAATTGCTGGTTTGAATAAAAAATAGTTTATCATGATGTCATGTTGTGAGTCATGTCAGTTTCTTATTCTACAATAAGTATTTTTCAGGAAACCAACTATGAAGAGCACAGAAAGAAAAGGATTCTCCCTATAGACGCTAGAGAACAAAAAGTGTTCTTGAATATTATGACCAGTTTTCTTAATTTAAGAAAATTGTTTTAATTTGAGAATACTGCGTATCGTTTTAAGATTTGTTACTTAAACCAAGAAATTATTCTAGTGTATAAAGGGAGACGATTTTTTCTTGCTTCAAGAAACCTTTGTCCTGTGAGTCTTTTACCCTTTCCCAATTCCAAAAGGCAAACATTTAAACCAAATAAATAAATGAATTCCACCGATATCATTCGAAACCGACTCGAGATGAGATTTAAAGATTCATGGCGGCAATTTGTCAAAGTAGATTAAGCCGATGGGATCTCTGGCCGGCACGCGCGGCCTGTGTCGGGTTGCACCTGCTACGCCGCTCTGTACGAATAATCCGAGCAATTTACTTGTAGATTAATTTTGATATTGGATATCGAAGTTAGGATGGCAAGGGAATGTAGCCCATTTAAGCGTCACCGCCCACATGTTTTGACACCAGCTCAACGGTCCACCACATGCCAAAGTATATGCATTGTACTACGAAAATTTGCCTGTACTAGAGACGCAGCCGCAACGAGTTCATAAAACTTCTCATCTTACGTTTTACTGTAAAATAATTCAAAATTAAACGAAGAGTTTTGAATTAAGAGAGACCAAAGTATATTCCCAGTGTTTATTCATAAGTAAATTACAAAGTAAAATAAATCGTCTTTCGTCTGAACCCTATTCATTAGTCATAATTCATTGAATTTTAATAATTAATATCCCTAAGCGTTTCAAAGTTTCCAATCGCTTAAAACGACAATGATTTTCTTCGTCGATCGCTCGCTAAGCCCTAACAAACTTTTCAAAGACATTGTTTCCCACAATTCCTTTACCAATATTAATTTAGCCTGGTTACACTCTTATTGGTTTATGATAAAGTAGATTTTGGTTTGTACGACTAGGGATTTAAGTTTGTCATCGCTCGTTTCCTTCAACGGCTATATAGTGATTTTAATTTTGCACCGGGATTGAGCTTTATTGGTTTATGATAGAGTTGATATTGGTTAGTGCGATGCTGTTGGTAAGCTTGTTAGTTTGTTCAATGGTGCGTCCTAAGTAGGATTGTAATGGCACTATCCCTTTGAGTGGAATCGTTTGATGGTATTTAGGAGTTTGCGGAGTCGCATCCTGGTTTTGACGTCGTCTACTATCGGTTCGGGGAAGATTAGCTTGTTTGTATTGAACTTGCATGAATTAAGCTAGGACTACATGTACCACGTGTGAGTGTGATTCACACCGTGTGACATTACGGTCCATTCATTTTGACGTCATAAAACTGGGTTTTCTGTCATCACACGAGGTCCATCCGAGCTAGCTAGAATACAAATTAACAGTTTACACCTTACGAGTTTATTTTCATACAAATAACAACAAAGACTTTACAGTTATACGTTCATTCGATTTTTTTGACGCTATTCTCTTTTCTTTTCATTAGACTTGTTTAAGCTTCAATTATAATAATTAATTAAAAATTTGATTAAGCACTTTTTTTTCAAAATTTTCACGAATTGAAACTTTAGAAAGTGTGAATCTCTGAGACGGGTCGCTCGGGGTCGGGTCGCTTCACCACTAACCCGGTTTTTTACACGTTCCGAGTATCGTTCAGGGGACTTAATCCTAGCTTTATGCTATGTGGTGTATAACTTGATCTTGCATATGTTATGTTAGTTTCTAACTATTAGGATGTATTTGTAATATCCAAATATACAGGGAACTTAGATTGTTCGCAAGAAACTTTGTGTATGACAGTTGGGATTGGGGTTCAAATTGTTCTAAAGATTAGGTAAGTTAAAGGTATGTCGGTATTCATACGTGAGCTTTCATAGTAGGTACCTTGGGGCCTACTAGGGAATAGTCCCGGGAAATCCCGGTATTTGGTGTTGACTAAACAACCGAATACTTTTCTAGAAGATTTTTTGTCTGTGTTTGTTCTTCTACCAAAAAGTGAAATAAACACTCGCCTACAATCTCCCCAATTTTTCTTTATGCAATAAATTAAAAATTACATTTATGTAGGCATTTTGCTTTTGGCTGCTATATGCGCTTCGGACTTGAGCCAAACTTAGCCAGTGACCGTCAAAGGCATCTAGAGCGTCACGTCATCTTGTCCGGGGTCTCCCTCGATTTCGATGTATGTCAAGGTACCCACCAAAGCTAATTGTTTGATTTTGGCTCTATTCCACAGAAAACTGTGGGTATTGTTCAAGACAAGATGACCAGATAAATGTGCTAACAAGGCGACGGAACCCGTCTGCCTGTCGTCGGGCCGTCGTCGCTACCTGTCCGCCCGCCTGTCTGGCCGCGCGGCACATTTCAGCACGCTCGCAATCTAGGCCACCTGGTTTATTATATCGCGTTCTTATGAGATATGATTCAATAACAATAAGACCGCACGGAGAATTATACCAAATTGAGCCATCAAAAAGTTGATAGGGTAAAAAAATCTGTACACTGTACTTTAATTCATACAAATCGGACGAGGAGTGATCACATAAGTACGTTTTATAATAATGGGCTTCAAAACAGCGATAACGTGATTTTTTTTAACACAGTGTGGCTTTATGCTGTACTCATTCTATTTCCTGTTTCTGTGGTTTGTCCTCACTAATTGACGTATTAACGAGTTAAGTCTCTTTTCCTCTGGACACGGTCGACTAAGTTGAGAGGGTGGTATGGGGCAAGCCAATATTCCATCTAATACATGTCCCAAGTACCACAACGTCATGAATAAAAGTTGCTGGCGCCATATAAATCATGTAAAAAGCCACATTAATTACTATCAACGTTCTTACGTCCTAATTCATCCACAAGACACGATACAATTCGTCTTCGATAAAAATTATAATTCGTCTAGCGTGATTTAGATTCCGTGAAGTTTCGAATAATATTGAAACAAAGTCATCCGTAACACTATTATATAGAATATAAACAAACATCAGACAATAGTAACCGGTTGATAATAAAGGTACTGCGAGTACCTATATCCACATAGAAAGGCAGGCGCGGTTCGGTCGGATGGATCGTGCACTGAGTCGGTTAGAGCAACAGATGAACTGCGAGCAACCTACCTACGAGCTACGAGTATGTAGGCATATAGCTTTTGTTTCTATTTACCAAAATCCTTTCTTACCGGATGCCAACGTTGTACACACACAGCTCTCTGTATAACGAATAGGCAGATCCGTCATTTTAATAGATTGAAATATTATACTGATTTATGATAACTGTATGTCATAAAGTAGCGTTGTTTTAATCATTCAAAATAATTATAAAATAGATTTGGGCTGTAGGCATGGGGAACACTTAATTGTTAATTTAGTTTTTCATGTGGAATGCAATTCAGTGCAATTCAGAATTGTGTGAAAATAATAGCATTCTACACGAACTTGTGGTTTAAAAACTTCATCTAATTAGTATTTAAAAAATACCACATTTTATCACACACAACTAGTCGGTTATCATCGTTTACTTACTATCAAAATGAATACAATTTAAAGCATATAATCTTGTAACGAGATCATGCCTGTTAAAAACCTTCACATTATGAATTCTAGGCGCGAAAATCTAAGAAAATACTTTTTAATTCTTTCTGATTAAATTTTAGTTTATCTGACAGACTAAATTTCCTATAAAATTATAAAGACGCATTATATGAGTCACTCTACAGACGTTAACTAATCTAGGATATGAAAACAGTTAGATAATGCCGAATAAACTTGGCTATTATTCAGTGGTAAGTCAATTATTCCAGCTCGTTACGTACTGGCAGGGCGCCCATCGCTCGTATCGCGTCACCTCCGAAACCGGGACCCAACTGTTGTTTTACTTAAACGAAACGCTAATAGATGATTAATTATTAATATATTAATTATTAATAACTATTAATAGAAGATATGGAAGTTTGTGTTTTGGCTTATGTTACATAATCTAAAAAAATAAAAGATATAAATTAAAACAGGCAAGCATTCCCAAAAATTATGTATAAACAAAACTGATATATTAACTGTTTAAATTCATATAAATCATTGTGGCAGCTCTGTAAGAAAGCCAAGTTAGTAATATTTCATGTCCATAAGAAGCTGGCTGGCGCGATGCAGCCGAGGTGCGCGGAGCACGGAGCACGGAGCACGGTGCAGGCTAAGATTGATGGTGTTCTGATGCATTAGGGAAGTGACTTACATTTCATTTGTGAAGTATGATAAATGAGGAAAATGCGGTTACTTGAGACTGCAACTGTACGTGAAGTCTATATTTTTTTAAGATCTTGGATCCAATGAAATATTTTTCATAGCTATTTTTATGAAAATCTGTCCAACTAATTCAAAGATTTACAACTTAAAAAAGCTACAAAAATAAAAAGCACTTGTATAAAAGTAATTAAGTGATATTTATTTACAAATATTTTTTTAATTGTCTGTTTTAATGTGCTCCGATTTATTTATTTAACTAAAACCTTTTTAAATTACTAAAAAATGAAGAGAGCAAGAACGTATGGAGTGGCGTTCTCCCCTCACGATATGTAGTGAAGGCGTAGAGCTGGTAGAGCGTCGCTCGCAGAAGTCGGCAATCAATTTCCGATAAGTCGTCTGTCACTAAGTATCGAGAGATAAAGATCGAACAAATTATATGATCACTGAGCTGGAGTTAGGGTGATGGATGTTTTGGGTAGTTGTGCACTCGTATTTCGTTGTATAACGGTGTATTGCGTCAGTTTTTTCATTAATTACAAATTGCGTCCCAAGGTTTTAAGCTCGTTATTCCCGATCCTATGGGAGTATTGGGACAAAATGTAGCAGATATTCATTGACCAGCTATAAACTGCTCAAGTTCTATTGCAATTGGTTTATCGGGAAGTTTTTGCGTGAAAAGTAACAAAAATATTTAGTAATTTTCACTATTAGTTGAATTATTAATGTTAAAAGGCCTTTTTTATATTATATCTAAGTACATAATATAATTAGAAATACCATTTAAGTTGATAAAATAAATACCTAAAATGACAAATAAGTTGCAAAAATGTCTTACAAGTAATTATCCCAAACTGTAAATAACTAAACGAAAACAGCAACAAATAACATAGAATAAAGAAAATTTTCCAATAGCAATAAGGTAGGAGTGCAAATAGGAACAAACAAATTACGCCCAAAACGGGCGACCCTTCCTCCGGCCCTGTATTCCCGTCACGTCGGAGCGTTCATTTGACCAGGACCTAATATTGGACCGGCAAATGACGTCACAGGCAAATACCTATTACCGGGAAATCGTATTGACGGACAGTGTGTCCACTTCCGTTAAGAAAAACTATTATACTTAGTAAGGGTAACTTAGGACTAATAATGTTGACGAAACTGTTAGTATATCAGACATCTTATTTATTAATATCCTCTGTAGCAAGAAATAAGCTTAATCGAGTCTAAAACTAGCAGCCTGCCGCGGTTTTACCCGCGTAAATCTCGATCTAGTGCGATAGATGTTACTGATCCGGTTTAAATGTATTCTTATACTTACCTAATTTTAAAATAAAAAATAAAATATGTAATATAATAAACTAAATAAAAAAATTAAGCTTATTGTATTACTTACTTGATTAGATTACGAACATCCGTTACAAATTATGACGTATTAATGATGTCATATCTGTCATTTGGTTTTTGTAAGTGACCCTTCTGATATAGATTTTAAAGACGTTACACATCAAAACTTAATTTATTTTACCATTGGCGACATTACGAATGAACGAACGAACGACACACTAAATGAAACAAATAAAATAATAACCGTTTCAATAACTCAAGCGAGAGAGAAATATCTTGAAATTCCCCCGAGCAGGCAGCATTCAGCCAACTTCAATATTCCTTCAATATTAAAATCTTTATAAAAACGAGGGAACAGAATAAAACCATTGACGTCTATTCACGCTGAAAATCACGTTTTCAAATGAAATATCTTTGAGATTTTTACATTCAGAAATTCTCAAACACTCTGCTTTAATAAAAATAAAACATACGGATACAATAATATTAAATGTGAATAATTTACGTCGTCGTGTTAAAGGAAAGGAGAAGTAGTACACATTATGTCACTGTGTTTAAACTTTCTTTTGTTTAAAAATCTTTATTTTAGGCTCTAGAACAAAAGCAATAACGTAAAAGTCTCCTACGAAAATTGGCAAGTTTCCTTTAATCACCAGAACTAATCAAGTAAATGTAAATTAGTCATTTATAAATAGTAAATCGGCTTATATCGAGCTTATGAAGCAGGAAGCTTCATCGCCGAATGAGCTTCGCTGAAACCGCTTAAAGCGCTTAAACCTCTATAAAGATTAACACGGCACTTACATTGCGATGAATGCGAAACTCTAGCTTCGTGACTAGCGTTCTTGTTTATTTAAAGTAATTTAAACAACGTATTAATCTAACATTATAATTATATTTTAACGGATATATTCGCGTTCTTTATTTTTGCTTTAAACCTGACGTTTCTGGAACTGGAGCATATCCCATGGTCACAGGCAGACTGAAAAGTTAAATAAAGCTTTTATAGTACATTACGATATAAGTGTGGTAAATTGATCTTTGCATAGAGGCGGTTTATGACGCGCGAGCGGCAGCGAGCGTGTTATAGAAGCCAAGATTCAAATATCAATTCCACACGTATATCGTACGACGTTTTTTATCACAGTTGCGAATAAAAGAAAAGACTTGAAAAGAAAACAAGATAATAATTAACAAAATATTTGTGATAACTCTATGTTTACATTTTTTTAAGGCAATATTTTTTTGTTAATTATGCTCCGGAAAGGCCAGGCTAAAGACTTTTAACCTATACATCCTCGTGTGACATACATTATTTTTTAGGGTTTTTCTATTTGTTTTTGCGTCGGGGGTTAAGAACAAAATACAATGGTACGGAAAAACAATATATTTAAGTAAAGAAAAAACAAAAAATAAACAACTCAATTTTTAATCGTTTTCTAAGTCATTATCACGTAAAATTTTCGTTCGTAAACCGACTTTAGAGACAACCATTTTTGCTAGCTAAAAAACTCTTTGGTACCTACCTTTTCGGGATAACTTTACAGCACTAGTTAACAAATCTAAAACGCACGCGTGCATAATATGTTGGATTATGAGCCTAAAAGCCGTTGAATAATATCCACTTTATGAGCAACTGTGATAAAAAAAATATTATATAAAATGCTGTCAAACTGCCGTCTACTTAAAATTAATAATAAAGGGATAATTATAATTATGAGTTCAAGTCGCGAAAAACTTAAAAATATTATAAATCCAAATTAATAAATGTTATTAATATGATAAGTTTGTCTGTTTTCCACGGTTTGTACAAGCCATTAAACCATAGTATAGGAAAATAGATTCCCAATTTTTTATATATATGATCCTTTTCATACCGATATTGGTACTAGTTTGGGACTTACGCGGGTGAAACCGCGGGCTGTTACTAAGAAATAGATGACTGATTTTCATTGGGCATTGGGTTTTTTTTTGAATTGCTATACAACAATTTTACAACGTAACGAGAAAACCCTTGGTAAAATATAGTTAAAACTATCGAAGCGTAACAAACGACCGTGTTACGCTCGCGCTGCGTGCCCAAAACATTGTTAGCGATTTAAGCGCTTTATCGACTAAATAAATGGAGCACACTCGCGCTACATATTACCGCTGATACAGCTGGAAAGTGCTGAATTATTATATGTGTACCGAACATAGAGATATACAACAAACCTTTATTTATATTCTAGAGACCGCGTCGGCCACTTTTAATTCATACTATTCATGGCGATGTAGTGTTTGGAACACGTATTAGATAGAGTAGACTTGCCCAACACTCTAGTAAGAGAGTATTCATTTTAAATAACATAATATGGGATTCCATCAAGAAGCAGCAACACAATGTGTATAGTACATTTTACGTGTGATATTTTAGCATAAACATTTAAAATCTGATTCCGAACACAGGTTCACTTTTATTTATACCTATTTTATAATCCGAGCATAGCGTAGCGTGGCATAGCTGGAATCTAGCATAGCGGAACACCCGCTCATAGTTTAGTCGACGATATTCAAAGAAGAGAATTCGTCAATGAATATACAACTTCTACCTTCTTTCCTAACTATATCTAGATGTGTTAGTTTGTTGAAATAATGTCACAGTTTATGAAGTCATAAGCCAAAGTTACCCGAGATAATGATTAGAAGAACATATGAGAATGTGTTCAATAAACACTCTATTGTAATAGTAGTTTAACCTCTTCGATACAGAGCTCTGTGGTTGCCTACTACATAAATAGGATTTTTATCACAGTTGCTCATAAAGTGGATCTTATTCAACGGCTTTTAGGCTCATAATCCAACATATTATGCACGCGTGCGTTTTAGATTTGTTAACTAGTGCTGTAAAGTTATCCCGATAAGTTAAATACGTATCTTACTGCTAATTACATGTTAGGTAGGTGAAACATTCTTAATTTATCTGGGTTATATTGTTTTGATGTATAAAAAAGGTAGATACCAAAGAGTTTTTTAGCTAGCAAAAATGGTTGTCTCTAAAGTCGGTTTACGAACGAAAATTTTACGTGATAATGACTTAGAAAACGATAAAAAATTGAGTTGTTTATTTTTTGTTTTTTCTTTACTTAAATATATTGTTTTTCCGTACCATTGTATTTTGTTCTTAACCCCCGACGCAAAACAAATAGAAAAAACCCTAAAAAATTTTGTATGTCAGACGAGGCTGTATAGGTTAAAAGTCTTTTGCCTGGCCTTTCCGGAGCACAATTAACAAAAATATATTGCCTTAAAAAAACGTAAACATAGACTTATCACAAATATTTTGTTAATTATTATTTTGTTTTCTTTTCTAGTCTTTTCTTTTATTCGCAACTGTGATAAAAAACGTCGTACGATATACGTGTGGAATAGATCTTTGCATCTTGGCTTCTTATGACACGCTCGCTACCGCTCGCGCGTCATAAACCGCCTCTATGCAAAGATCAATTTACCACACTTATATCGTAATGTACTATTAAGAGTACCCAGCAAATTGTTGATTACCGTACAGCGAGGCCGCTCCCCGCGCCGCGCCGCTCGAAACTCGACGCTCGGCTGTATAGCTTTTAATGCAAAATTCACGTATATACCTACTTCAATACTAATGGACGTAAGGAGATTAAACATTACTGTATAACCTTGTGGTTATACAGTAATGTAATGTTTATTCTCCATTCATATTGAATTTAATTAATATTGCATACGTAAACACTAAAATCTGTATTAAATCAGCGCCAGACGGCTGGAGCAAAGTAAATCTTAATTGAAATAACACATAATTGAAATTCATAGCTATAATTAAGTACTATAGTTTCCATAAAAGCAACAAGTCTCGAACATAAACCTATTCTCTACAATTTTATAAGTATTGACTCAACTTGATATCCACATTTCCAATACATCCTGTCCCAGAGTTCAGGAGTTAGTGGTCAGGCAGAACCTATACGGGCAAAGCGGACAAATTTTTGAGCGGATTGATAGCGCCCTATGTTTTTTTATTCTTTGTCGTTTTAGCTGAGGTTTTGTTGCCATATAATGCTGTTGTAAATAATTTACCTTGTTATTTATTTGTTAGCATTTTAAATTAATGTTTAGGTTCGCAGTAAACTATAGCTACTTATCATGTACAGAATGATCGAATTAAAATAGCTTAGGAGGCGAATTGTTTCTCTCCAAATTGATTGGACCCACATTTATTTAGGTATAGAGACAATTGCAATACTGAATATTTTGGTTTGTACGCGCTGTCAGATATGCAAAATGCTGATATGCTAGACACGCATATTTTCATAAATCGCGCAATACATGAAAAAAACAGAAGCACAAAATGTATAGTAGGTACTAAAACAGACAAACGTCGATTAAAACTAAAATATGGTATCTTGTGCAGTATTTAAAAAAAACAAGACAAGCTAAAAAACCGTTTAATAAAGTTTACATAGGAGTTATGGCGGGAACGAGTTAACAACATGTCGTGCTGCAGTTTTATTTCCATGAAACTTCGTTGTAACCCGAGTTGAATTGTATAATTCTGCTGGAATGTTATTCAATTTAGTTCTGTGAAAGTGCACAAGTGTAGTGAAAGTAAAAATCAGTGTCAAACATGAAGTTTTCTCGTTGCCTCCAAATCTCCTATTAAGGTTATGGTAAACTTGCCACTGCTTTACTATAGCCCCTGACTTGACGGACTATGACGACTTTGACTGTTTTGAAATACTTTAGGCCCGATTTATGAAAAATCGGGTCATAATTTGATGCAAAATATAACTTGACACTGGCTAAATGCACAAGCCGTGCGAAGCCATAATTAATAGCAAAAAAAAAGTTTACATAACAATTTAATGTCGGAAACGTTTCGACTGCCATGTCGAGGCACCATAAATAAAACATAGCAACAAAAGTATCGTGTAACGAGAATTCTACACTGCATATTTTCACTTTAGCCTCAGTTTATTGAGAAAATTGTTACCATTTCAATCGAGTGTAGTGTAGGGGGTTATTGAGAAATTCCTATGAGCCCGACTGAACGTACGGAACGCAGTTTAATTACCGCCGCCCGCGCCACCCGCCGCTTCGCCGGTCGAGGGGATCGAACTGTTTTTAAGAATTTTAAATGTTGATAGCTCACTTGTAGGTAACTATTTAATCTTCTTTAGTCCTTTAGTGTCCCATAGTCAACAAGGAAGTCTTATAGTTTAGCCATGTCCGTCCGTCCGTCCGTCCGTCCGTCCGTCCGTCCGTCCGTCCGTCCGTCCGTCTGGGGGTTAGCTCAAAGACTTATTATTTGAGATCAACTGTAATTGGGTATGGGTATGGGACACCGACAAAGTGCTCAATCAGGACTTCCATTTCGACCAATTAACTGGAACAGATCAACTATTTTCAACGTCACAACTTAGATCTACTTATTGTTACTAATACAATTTTACCTTTCCTTCAATTAAAGTGATTTTTTATGTTTTTTTATTTTCCCATCTTTTGGATAGGTAGGTCAAAAATAATGCGGGCATGTAAAAGTATTCCCCAGGGGTCCGTTTACCTATAATAATAATTACCGACTTAAAGACAAGTCAGGAAACACAGACTCAGGTAAATGATTACATTTCCTCGCGAATGTTTTAGAAAAAACAATATTGTTTTCTTTCATTTTTTTAATGTTGTTTACAATTATTGTTGTTGTTGGTAAGGGTTCAGCGATCAAAAACAAACAAGTTTGTCTCGGTAAACATCTACAAGGAAAGTTTGTCATTTTGTCCTCGAATGATTTGTGTAAAGTTATGAAACTTGAACAATATTTATGGTTCTTCTGTACAAATTAACGAGTTTCGAAATTTTGTCAAAGGAAAATTTTCTTTGGAGCGAAGCGGCGAGTAGGGACTGAATAATTAAATAACTTTTTAAAAAAGATTGTAGGGTTCGTTAAAGTTTTTAATAAGGTACCTGCAGGTAATAAGAGCCACTAATAAAGGTTTTTTAAAAACCTTGATATTAGTGACAACATAAAAAGACAATGAATAAATTAATTGTTTTTCATATTGACAATAAAAATAATACATAGGTAATTAATGAATATTTTTAGTTATCCCTATGTTTAACTAAATATTTAGTTTTTAATAAAGGGTTATTGGTTATTATTTGAAGCTATGATACATGTAAATGAAAGAATCTGTTTTATTTGTACATTAAAATATCTGTGTTCTAGATTCTCAGAAATCTATAAGTACCTTGTATGTAGCTAAGTAGTGCTATGAAATTAAATATTCGACAAAGAGAACTAATGATATTAAAACCAGCTTTTATAAATTCAATTCAAGCTTTTATTGTCTATTTTTACAAAATAAATATAACTTCGTGATGTTTTACATACGGTTCATATTATCGACGCTCATAAGCATGACGTCCTTGTACGACCAGCGGACGAACATGTCCGAGTCGAGGTACGTGTAGTCGTCCCTCTTCATGACCATGTCCGATGTGTCCACGTCCTTGATGCTGTTGGACATGTTCGACATGTCTTTCCTGTAGACCCACACGTCCCTGAACTTCATGTTGTTCGTGTAGAAGCGAGTCAGATCGATCTTGCGGTCGAAGGGGAAGCCGAGCGGCATCGTGTCGAAGCAGGTAGACCAGCGGCAAGCGTGACGCTCCCTCATGATGTTCATATCGATGTAGGGCAGGACGAGGCCGGTGCGGACCGGGGTCACGATCACGTACATTTGTAGTGGCATACCGCCCAGGGTGCCGAGAGGAAGGAGCAGGCGCTGAGGGAAGCCCAGCCTGGTCTTGTACCACCAGTTCTCTATGGTCTTGACGCCGGAGCCGCTCGTGTCCATGTCGCGGTTCAACAGCCGGCGAGTCCAAGGTCTCTGCTCAATGACGCCATGCATCTCGAACGAGTTACGTACGATCGTGTTCTTGCCGGTCTCCAGTTTGTAGAGGAAGCTGTCGATCTCGACCATGTCCCAGCGTTTGTCGTTGACGGACAACAGACGGCCCATGCAGTCGTATTTGGGACCGAGGAAGACCCGGACGACGGCGTCGACGGCTTTGTCGGACGTGATGTCAATGTTCACCTTGAACGGATGGTTGTTCAGACGACGCGTGCGCGCAACGAACACGAAATCGGAACGCTTCTTCTGCAGCTCAGTCTTGTCCAAGTAGACGGCATTCGTGATGTCCATATCGTACTCGTCCATGAAGGTGACGAGTTTGTCGGTTGTGATCTGATCGACCTTGACTCCGGGGAAGTCGAATTCCTCCCGAGTGTACATAGGCAGAGTTCTCTTAAACATTTGGAAAGTGAAGACAACGCGCTTCATTATCATCCAGAAGGCCGGGTCGCGGAGACAGGTCGTGTACATATCCAGAGCGGTTGGCACGTACGTGTACCTATTGCAAAAGGTTTGATATATATCTCGAAAAAAATCAAGTTTAAAACATTTATAACTAGCTGCGCCTCGCAATTTCACCCGCGTAAGTCCCGATCCCGTGAAAATATCGGAATAAAAAGTATCCAGGTCTCCAGCTATCTACATCAACGCAATCGGTTCGGTAGTTCTTGCGTTAAGGAGTAACAAACATACAAACACATTTATAATATTAGTAGCATAGAATTGAATAAGTATGAAACTAACTTGTGAAGATTGTATGTGCTGTAGCCGAGGAGTTTCCTGAACAAGTTTGTGAGGAGCAGGATCTTGGCGTCATCCTTAACGATGCTGATACCACCGAGCACCACACGAGCGAGGTTCTCTACGTCTTCCGGTTTCCTGAGGTTGATGGTAGTTCCGTCACGCTACGGACAAATTAAATATTTGATAAATATCATTATAAAATTTAATAATAAAGCCAAGTTTTGACCACCGTGCCGCTATGGTTTGTTCCTGGCGTTTTTTTAGTAATTGTTATTTAACTGTTCTGCGTAGTTTTAATACTCTACTTATTTTAATTAGCTTTTATTATTCAACTGTTATATTTATCTTTTTATTTTTTGTAAAAAATAAACCAGTAAAAAATCCCCCATTGACAGCTTTTTGTAATAAAAAATAATGGATTTGATACTTACAAGTTCAATCTTGCCTCTGAAGATACCATCATGGATGTACCTCTCAAGATCGTCAATCAGTTTCTTGTATTTGATGTTATCTTCGGTAACCACGACCATATTGTTCGTACGAACGGGCATTTCATCACCGGTGTGGAGGCGAATCTTGGGCCAGTAACCGTCTCTCAGCGTTCTGTCGAGGGTCAGGGGTTTGAAGTCGCACATTCCGTGGCCCAAACGTTCCAACCTGAATCTCGCGAGAAGCTGCAGGTTCGCGTACATCATGATCTCACCACGACGCTCCTTATTCAGGTTGTAGATATCATCAGTCATCCAATACGGGTAGTTCATGTGCAAGTAGTACATGTATGTGTTGAGGTCTACGTCCTCGGTGAAGTAAGAGATCTTGTCGTTGTGGGTTAGAGCGTGACGTACTCCCTTACGCCAGTCAATGACGAATAGATTCTTGTCGGTGACCTTGATGCCGTAGTAGTCAAGAATGACGGGGTCGGTAACGGCTCTAGTCATCTTCATCATATGAGCCTTGTTGATGACTTGGCTGTCGACGAAAAAGTACGGGTAGATCTCATATGGAGCAGGGACGGTGATGCCGACGCAATCAGTGCGGTGGAAGACGGCAGTGGTCAGAGCGTAGACGAACATGCCGCCGTTGATGCGCTCACGCAGCCAGCACGCGGTCCTGATGAAGTAGTCGAAGTCCTTTGCAAAGTAGAGGATGCGGAAGACTTTAATGGCCTGGTCGAGGTGGAATTCGTTGGTGTGTACGAACACCTCGCCGCGGGGGAGCATACCCATCTTGAATGTGTCGATGAAGGTCTTGAAAACGTCAACTCTCTGTAATTTATAATAGAATCGTTAGCTTCTCTGTTTTGTAGTGGAATCGTTACATGTTGTTGTATGTAAGTCTTACCAAGTAGTTTTTGGCGTTATCCTCAATGTTGTACTCCCTAGCCACTTCCCTGATGTCGTCATACATCGTCGGCTGCAGGATGTGGTTCAGCAGCTTCATGATGCAGATTTCCTTTATCTTCACGTCCACATTTACTGTTCACATTGTATAAAATAAAGAAATTATAAAATGAATACCTACGCTAGATTTTCTAAATTATGTACAGATTAACTCTCGATTCTTGAACTTTAAATAAATGTATTCCAACGTGAGTTCTATTCTTTACGACTATGTTTTCTTTGAACAATTTTTATTATATTGAAACCTTTTATAGAAAATTCTGAATCTACTAGGGAAATTTATTTAGATTTTTAACACCTATTATTATATGCACTAAGCTTATCTGTTAAAACTAAGCTTTTTATTTTTTATTTTAGGTAAAAGATAAGTTAAGTTTTATAAAATATTTTACACATTTGTTATAAACTAGTACCCATTGTAACAATACTCTAGAAAGTTTAAGTTCTGTTGTAATCCAAATATTGATTGTTATAAGGTTATTAATGAAGATATAAATCAGTGCATTTTATGCACTTTACTCATAATATATCAACTTGACCCTGTCATGTCTTGCGTATTTTTATGACGTTTGTTTTGAATTTAAAACTAGCTTTTTCGCATGACTTTAATCACGTATTATTTTTAATCAAATTATACATTTACTCAGAAGGAAGACAAAAATAAAATATATATAGGCTCATATTTTGTTAACAGCTGAACGGATTTTTTGTGAAGTAGCTAAGAACACACAGTAAATATTCAGCTTTGCCTTTTTCTAACTACCTTATTCAAAGGAATATTTCAAACAAACGTACAAATATAGGCGCTAAAAACAACCCTTTCCTTACAGTCGGGTAAAAATGCGATGAAATTTGTTTATTGTTAGACGGCTCAGCCAAATCGCATGACACAAGTTTTTCAAGAGCGGCCTTCTCAGTTCGATAACAACGATCTCTTCCAAACTTAATAGTATATATAGTTTAAAGTTAAATAAAAAAAATTAAAATAAATATTGCAGGACATTTCACACATCACCATCTAGCCCCAAGCTAAGTAACTAGACTTGTGCTATAGGTGCTAGACAACGGATATACTTTTTTTTGTAAATATTTACTTATAATAGGTACATAGAACTAACCAGACCACAGACAAATATCAAAACATAAATACTTGTCTGCAGGCATTCCGGCAGTCCGGCATGGGGACCATTGTGCCTACTGGGTCGTGGGTTAGATGTAAAGTTGAAAATTCTTACCAAAGGATTGTTTTCCAATGTTAACATTATTCCAGTTAGTGTTGTCTTGTATAACCGTGGCCGAGGCCAGGGCGAGACAGGCCGCCGCCAGCAGGAGCTTCATGATGGACCGGTTCCGCTGAACTGTACCGATGCAACTGGTCTCACCGTATTTATACTACATTGTATATCAGGTGCACGGGTCAGCGTGATAACCCCTCGAGATTTTTTTATTGTTTGTCTTATTTGCACCTCACCTGATGTGAGTGAAGCTTGCTTTGTATTCGTACGATATTTTTTATTTAGAATCGAAAGTTAAAATTGTTTCTTCTAAACAAGCAGATAATGAACCATAATTTGTTAAACTATTTTGTTAGATACTACGGTTTTCGAAAGATATTTTTAACCGATTTCAGAAAAGCGGAGGTTCTCAGTTTTTTTTAGTTGTATTTTATAAACAATCGTAGACATCACAATTTTTTTTTTTTTCAAAGTTTAAGTTTTAGGGCTGAAGTTTACTTGTTTTAATTTAATGTTTTTTTTGGAAATTTCCAAAGGATCAGAACCTCCACGAATAAACCCGCAGGGCTTAAAATTTTAAATTGAAAACCAGAGGAAAGCAATTTCTACAAATTATGAAACTGCTTCAAATATAATTATTTTCGAAGATACAATTTCGTTGAAAACCGTAGAGTTGTTAAATAAATATGCTAATAAGATCTGGCTCTGGAGTGTTTCAGAGAAATGTTTCACCAGTTCATTCTTAGACAAATATTATACGAAACGGTTAATACAATATCATTTTGCATGATTTAATAAGTATGTATCTTTACTTACCTATTTAATAATAGTACATTACGATATAAGTGTGGTAAATTGATCTTTGCATAGAGGCGGTTTATGACGCGCGAGCGGTAGCGAGCGTGTCATAAGAAGCCAAGATGCAAAGATCAATTCCACACGTATATCGTACGACGTTTTTTATCACAGTTGCGAATAAAAGAAAAGACTAGAAAAGAAAACAAAATAATCATTAACAAAATATTTGTGATAAGTCTATGTTTACATTTTTTTAAGACAGATTTTTTTGTTAATTATGCTCCGGAAAGGCAGGCTAAAGACTTTCAACCTATACATCCTCGTCTGACATACAATATTTTTTAGGGTTTTTTCTATTTGTTTTGCGTCGGGGGTTAAGAACAAAATACAATGGTACGGAAAAACAATATATTTAAGTAAAGAAAAAACAAAAAATAAACATAACTCAATTTTTAATCGTTTACTAAGTCATTATCACGTAAAATTTTCATTCGTAAACCGACTTTAGAGACAACCATTTTTGCTAGCTAAAAACTCTTTGGTATCTACCTTTTTTATACATCAAAACAGTATAACCCAGATAAATTAAGAATGTTTCACCTACCTAACATGTAATTAGCAGTAAGATACGTATTTAACTTATCGGGATAACTTTACAGCACTTCTCGTAGTTAACAAATCTAAAACGCACGCGTGCATAATATGTTGGATTATGATCCTAAAAGCGGTTGAATAAGATCCACTTTATGAGCAACTGTGATAAAAATGGTATTTAAAAAAGTTTGGGAGTGAACGTACTAGGTACGTTTGTCTTTTAAACAAAGCTACAAAGGAAGTTATAAGAAAAAATAATTTCACTACTCCCATTCTATAACTCAATGGAACGAGTGCAAAATTATCTCTCTAGTTACATTGGACATACAACCTATTCGTCCATGTTTAGTAAGTTTTGACAATGTCCACACACGAAGCGAAACTTGTATCACTTCTATGTAAGTTGTTGGCAACACTAGAGGTGTCACATGAGGGAGGAGCTTATAATGACCTATCATAGTATGTATGTACTAAACGATTAGGCTATTAGACGCCGGCTGTGATCGTTTTGATAGCTATTGACATCTACTTTGAAACTGTTCTGTGAAAAATTTCAAGCTACAATCATTGTATAAAGAAATCCAAGTATTTTTTGACCCCGGTGAGATTCGGAAATGGATTAGAGCGGAATATGAGAAGCAGTGGAAATAGTAGAAATAGATAATTTAATGAATTTGTTCACTGAATTAGAGTAGCCTTTCGCCGACGCTATATAATTTTTGTGAAGTATTTAATTTTTAAGTTTTTATTACAGGACTAACAATGAATGTGTAGTTATAGTTCACACTTACTGACGTCAATGTCATGTTTATTGCATAATAACTAACTTACTTATCTTAATAAGATTAATTTACTTACTCTTACTTAAGGCGAGGATACGAGACTAAAGTTAAATACCTTTCGTCTTTAACTATTTTATGTAAAACTAAGTGTTAGTAACTGAATGGAAAATTGTTGTTAAGTGTTATTGTGTATATCAGTTTTGGGTGAAATATTTTCCTACATTATTAACTAGAAAACGAAAATTTTAAGCTTATAGAAACTTAAGTCGACAGTCGTCGACGTCGTTAGGTGTTTTTGTCTTTTTATTTTCGTTTTATTGTAATTTGTCGTTTCTAGCGTAGATACGCTAGAAACGACAAATTCGTATTTAAATTACATACATTACTTAAAATAGTATTTTTTCTAGCAATATCGGTGACAGACATTTCGCACCTTATCTTATAAACTTATCATTTTTTCATGTTATTCAATAGGTAAGGGATATTGTTTATATGCACTCGCCGACATTGTAGCTATTTATCAATATTAAACAATCACTTTCACAATATACCTACTCTTAATTAAGATGTTTTCGTTGAGGTACAAAATGTACGTAAACAACTTCTTGTTTCTATGCTCTACTTTTGGCAGATAAATGACATGCAAGGGGTTTTAATATTCTGGCATTGGCGTCAGCCTCTTTTAGTTGCGGGACCTCGTTTTAAAGCTTTGACAATGTATGGAGGACATTAATACAAACAATATATATATCATTAATTACATTTTATATTCTGGCTGCGTGAAAAAAATGAGGTGGCTGATGACTACTCTGCCTGGCTCCATACTTAAATGTTACAAGCCCTTTACTATCAGTTGGAATGTTTTAACGGTATTCTGAATGCACGTATCCTATCATGCACACGCTATCTTGACCTCAGAGAACTATAGTTTCAACAACAACCAATCAAAAACCTACCTGTGAGTGGAACCTCGTCGCGTAGGGGTGGAATTTTCAAAATCGTTTCTTAATAGCTATGCCTTAAATGCCAAATTTGAGCCCGACCCGTGTATTGGCTTGAGCTGTTCTTTGATATATCAGGAAGTCAGGACTTCGAATTTTATATGTACTATCTAAACTCGGAGAGGAAATACATCGATGTTATATTTGGGTACATGAGTAACGTACCTACTCAGTTTTCAAAATCGATATAATAACACCCCCGAACATTTTTTGTTGGTTTTAAGCCGCGCAAAAACACAAAAAAGGCACTACTACCCCTAAGTAAAAGTACTTAATTAATTTTTTTTTTGACTTTTAATTAATATGCTGTATTTGTTTGTCCACAGACATTTCGGCACGGTTTCCCGTTTTCCCCGACGGCTATAGCATGGGATCCCATACAGAAACTGCTGGCTATCGGCGACAAAGGCGGGAACATCAGGATGTATCCTTTTTAATGCGTTTTACAAAAGGTTGTTTGGGATTTTACATTTAGAGCGGTATTACTAAACGAGAGGACAAGGAGTAAGTAAGTACCCACCCCTTTTTCGCACGGGTAGCAAAGCATATTATACGCCTTTTTAACCGACTTCAACCAAAAGGAGGAGGTTCTCAATTCGTCGCTTATTTAAATAAAATTAAAAAACCGACTTCAAAAAACTTTTGAACGTTTTTTTTAGTTTTTGTTTTCAAGTTTTTTTTAATTTTTGTTTTAAAGTTTTTTGAAGTCGGTTTTTTTTCTATTATATTTCAGTCCTTATCCACAAATCCTTAATGAATTATTCATATAAATCTTCCGCATTCATCACTCCTTCCGTTGGTAAAAACCATATGAAAATCCGTCTAGTCGTTTTTGAGATTATTGCGTCCAGACAGATGTTTATAATATATGTAGTAATAAATAAATTATCTCTTGAACTTACCTACCTAACCTAGCCAAAAGATTTGTTAAGGGTAATACGTGGGCAATAGAAACTGTTCTATTATTGGAGATCAATGTGTATATTCTCTAGAAATTGCTAAATAACTCAATAATATCTAATTCCGCACCATCTCGCATTTCGCTCATTTCTATGCAGTCGGACAGTGACCGCCCTTTATCTTCCATAAGCCCCTTCAGACAACTGCTATTAACATTACCGTAGCGTCACGCTCAAGATTGATACAAAGCAATATAATCAACAATAGAGACATGAAATTAATTAAATGTCGCCCCGAACACGTCTCTGACGTAAATCTCGTGAATTTTACGACAATTTTAACACCACGAGTAATATTCGTGTATCGTGTAAGTAGAGTTGAGACGGGCGAGTTGTAAAACTCATCTTTATTGGTAGATATATGTTAGCGAACCGCGTGGGGGAGGTGATAAGACATTGATGTGGTCGGAGTGTTTCTACTTGGCTTGTATTCTGGTTCTTTTTACGCTGCCTCGTAAAATATATATATAACGTGTATTTTTTGCTCGAAATCAGCTGTGTCATACAAAAATGTAGATTTTTTTTCGAATTTTCAATTTTTTTCATTTTGACTTCTACAACAACCCCCATTCAAAAGAGAAGAAAATAATAGCGCCTTACGCCACAGCTTGACTCAGGTGCTAGCTATGAAAAATCACATTTCTGTTTTCTATTATTAACGCCCCAACAATCCGTCTTCATCCATTGAGTTTGACCCTTAAAGACACACCCGAACCCCGGCATCAATTGATATTTCTTACGAAAATTTTATGTAGGTACATTACTCTTACGGTGTGCGCGGAAAACATCGTGATGAAACGCGCCACTTAGTTGGTTTCAGACGTATTGACACTTACTGGTAGATTAAAAAACTATTTCAACTAATACATGCCTCAGGCAGCACGCAAGTATGACATGGATAAAAGTTTCTGGCGCTATGATTTAATTTATTACGTATAATTACGTATAGCATCATTAACAGTATAGCACCTCTGATACCTACCTAAATTAGGGATAGCCATCTATTGTTTTAGGCATTGTGATCTCTAGCCGATTTGCAGCTTAAGTAATTTGCTGTGTAGACATACATTCATTATAGACAATTTGCTTCGTACCCGACTTGAAAGTTGGACACTCTGATCATAAAGGGGTTTTATTAAGTAAATTGTCCACTATACCTACTTGTATTAAACAATATCAGATAAGTACCAGTAAATGGGTACCTACTTCAACAAATACCTAAAGTGCTCATAACAATAGTTTATCTACAATAAATATGTTGTTATTCGAAAGTTTATAATTAATAAATTAGTCGGTAATCATATGATAATGTATGAAATGTTTTGTTCAAGAATGAGTTATCAAGGTGGTAACAGAGAGGAGCTGGAGGCCGGTTATACATAGGCTGCACTAAAAGTATCGGGAATGGAATATTTCCACTGTTCCTGTCATATTTAAATCTTTTTAATTGAAAACTCCTTGGTTTTAAAAATCGAATACCATTTATTTATTTAAAAAAAGAATCTCGGTCTTGTCACAAGGTTTTGTCAAACTTGTTTAGTCGTTGAGAAAATGGAATTGACTCGAGAAAATTCAAGAGCGATGATTTATTATGACTTTCGAAGTGGTTTATCACAAAAACAGTGTGTTGACCGGATGATTTCTGCATTTGGTGATGAAGCCCCATCCAAAACCACAATTTATCGCTGGTTTGCTGAATTTCAACGTGGACGTGTCAAGCTCAGTGATGATCCCCGTCAAGGTCGTCCAAAAACTGCACTCACCCAAGAAAACGTTGATGCTGTGCGTAAGCTGATTGAGGAAGATCGACATGTAACATACCGCGAAATTCAGGCAACTTTAGACATTGGCATGAGTCAAATACAAATAATCTTGCATGAACAATTAGGTGTAAAAAAGTTGTTTTCCCGATGGATACCGCATTCGCTCTGTGAAGAGCAAAAAGTGGCTCGCGTTACTTGGTGCGTCAGAACTCTCGAAAGATTCCACGCAGGATCCTCAAATGCTGTATACAACATCATATCAGGTGACGAATCCAGGATATACGCGTACGAACCCGAAACAAAAAACCAGTCACGAGTTTGGGTGTTCGAAAATGAGTTAAAGCCAACAAAAATTGTTCGTTCACGGAGTGTTGCAAAAAAAATGGTGGCCACGTTTGTCTCCAAAACCGGCCATGTTGTGACTATTCCTCTTGAGGGACAAAGAACGGTTAATGCAGAATGGTATGCTAGCATTTGTTTGCCACAGGTCGTTTCTGAACTCCGTAAAGAGAACTGCAGCCGCCGCATCATCCTCCATCACGACAATGCGAGTTCTCACACCGCGAACAGAACAAAAGAGTTTTTAGAGCAAGAAAACATAGAATTATTAGCCCATCCGCCGTACAGCCCCGACCTTAGCCCTAATGATTTCTATACTTTCCCTAAAATAAAGAATAAATTGCGTGGTCAGAGATTTTCATCACCTGAAGAAGCTGTGCACGCCTACAAAACGGCCATTTTGGAGACCCCAACTTCCGAATGGAATGGTTGCTTTAATGATTGGTTCCATCGTATGGAAAAATGTGTCAAATTTCGCGGAGAATACTTCGAAAAGCAATAAATACATTTTTAAATAGTAATGTTGTGTCACTTCCTTGATTCCCGAAATTTTCAGTGCCGCCCTCGTACTTGTTTATTCCGATTCGTAAACTTTGATACGTCGACATCGACTGTGGAAACTTTCTATGGATCGATATATCTTTCATTTAATTTAACTTATACGCGTACATGTAATTACTCTATGTTATTTATACGGTTACAATGTCTTTTGTTTTTGTTTTGATCGTCTTCTTTTGTTTTATTATAAACATAAATGGTGGAACCAAGAGTCAGTGATAGGAATTGATGGTATTGGTGTGACTTATTATTTGTTTTTTTATTATTATTTTTGTACCATGACCCCAAAACTAATGGATCCAGGGTACAAAATTGGCGGTACCTCGAGTCATGTCACAAACATTCACGTGCACTTAGTATTCTCTAAGTTAGAATAACCTAATACATACTTCAGAATCATAGTCACAAAGATAATTTACCTACAAATATTGTACTAACTTACGACATTGCATACAGCGCTACCTAGCCCTAAACTAAGTAACTAGGCTTGTTATATGGGTGCTGGGTTTTTTGTAAACAACATATGAAACGTATAACAAACTAGGATCAAATATCTGTAAATCAAAGAACTATATTTGGTTCTATGGTGGGAATCGAAGCCAACGTACCGTCATATCATGACCACTGCACACTCTGCACAGGCCACTGCGCCACAGAGATTGTAATAGTATGAATGTATATCCCTAAGGATTAGATAGGTAAAGTTAACCTATGTTTTGCGTTAAAGTAAGTTAGTATAAACCTCGCAAAAGGTTGTGGTTGCAAGACCGGTAGCTTACTCTCAGAGGGCCCTCCTTCAGGTCTCTCTCCACACTGTTTGCACTTTACTCATTTATTTGGGAAATATACCTATCTAAAGGTTAGAGTTGAGACATTTTTGAGATGATTAACACATAAGAGAGGTGTTATGTTGCTGTTAAAGCTAGCTGACATTAGATTCAACACACACTTTGAGATAAATTGAAAAAAGACACCAAGTAGTAGGCATCCGCATTGGAGTTCGTAAAACGTCTCATCTTACGTCAATTCGACACAATTCTGACGGATGTAGAGGTAGCTAATCCAAAGAGCTCCGCTTCTCTTTGTTCCTTAAGTATTTTCTAACAAATTATTGCAAGTCAAAGTCAAAATTATTTATTCGTTTGAAATGATTCATTGGAACGTCATAAAGACTCCCTAGTGATATGACCGATTTCAAAATCGTCTACGTCAGGTATTAAATGTGTGTGAGTTTTCATATACCTGCGTTATTTGTATTAATATTGGCCAAAGACACGACAAAAGAGTACACATTATACACAAAGTAAAGTAATAGGTAGAAAGTATAAGTTGCCCAAAGTAAATAAGGAAATAATCTTCTACACTTGTTGTGAACAATACCTATTATCTTGTAAGCAATATGAACAGTACTTGGGTACCGACTCCTGCTACTCCGCTCGAAAAGCACTTGTGGGTAGATAAAATTAAATAAGTTTAAAATAACAGAATCTTTGTTGTATTAATTAAATTAAGCAAGTTTCCAATTATCTTATTTAAAATGAACACAGGGACCGGTTCGAGGAACAAAGTGCTCCTTCGGTCTTGAAGGGGGTTGAAGTATCTCCAATATACATCTATAGGCTAAGAACTTGAATTTTTAACCCATGCAGATACATATTTTAACTCTTGAACATGATTCCCGTCATGATGAGATTTTTTTCCATGATTTTCGTTCTAAAATCCCGTGCCCGCGCTCAAACAGCACATGGGGCTTAAGACAAATATTTCCAAATTCCCACTTTATTTTTGCATTATTTTTTTTTAATCAAATATAGATATTAATTTTTTTTTAAATAGAGAAAAGCTTTTCAATATAAAATTAATTGTGTTTTAACACGACTCAGGCAACTAAAAATATGATGATCGGTTCCTTTTTAAGTATATGTGCATGGCTTGAAAAATCGAGTTAACATTGTAAGCCCACCCCGGTCTGAGGCCCTCGACGTTCACCTTTTTAAGGCATCGAAAGGTAACTGTTTTAGATTCGTTTCAGTAATGTGGTATTGATGCTCGTATAATAGGGGTTTTTACCTAAATGTTATATTAATTTCCAAGTAATTTTGTGCTTGGATCGCCCGAGGATGTTACGGTTAATGGCCTAAGTAAGGGTGATCCTTTGTTATACTCGTAGCTTGTACTTAATTTGGTCATTTTTGGAACGGCGGTATTAAAAAACATTATAATGTGAATGTTTTTGTGTTTGTTACCTCTTTACACGAAAACTAATGAACCGATTTTTGATTAATGAACCGAACTGATTGATAGCTGAAGGCCTGGAATAACGATAAGCTCATTATTCGATCGATCATTATTCCCACGGGATCGGGAATGCCGCAACTAATTAGCTTGTTTATCTTCTGACATAAATGTCTCTATTGTACAACACCGACTTCACCCCTCTCTCCACTCTAATTCAACACTGTCGGTTAATTTGTCTTCCTTTTATGCTCTTATTTAGCGCATAACTGAACCTTTTTCACTCCTGAAAACATGAATTTTGTAAAACAAAACTTTTCGTATTTACCCTTTTTTTAGTACCTCCTCTCATTTTAGGTAGGTACCTTCAATAAGTTAAATACCTACATTTATCTTGAGTACCTACTCAAGATAAAGTTAGGTGAGTACCTAGAGGTACAGTATGCGTCATAAGTCCATTATTCGTGTACTACAATAATACTATAAACAAGTATTGGACTTACGACACTCTTCTAATAGACGTTACACACAAACTTGAATTTGAATTAAAAGTACTCAGTGTGATTATTATTTTCAACATGCTAGCTATGTCTTTAGTTGGTCAAGTGGTATAAGCCGCCACCCGCTACACCAACCGACGTGGGATCAATTTACAGGTTACGTTGTTATAATATCCAAATAGTGCAGCACAGGATTGTGAGCGTTACGGTGCCGGTCGACTTTTGAACATTGATTGTACAAGTTTTTCACTTGTATAGCAGTTTTCCTAGAATTTCTTTCTTCTATCGTGTAAGAGGTTTAGCTTAATTAGGGAACCGGTGCTATTATTGAGTCCCTCGAATTTCGGATTTCTACCTGATTGTTCAAATAAGGCGATATACCGTAAAAATTCCGAATTTTTTTGCGTGTTTCAGGATTTTTATGGTTTATCCAATACATACTTATTTTTATTTACTTATTTTATTGTTTTGTATTTTTTGACCCAATAAAGAAAATTAAGTATACTTATTTACTAAAACAAAATATTAAGTGTAAAAAACTATTTTAAAAATACTTCTTTTTTCTCTTTTGCACGGAAATTTCACTATATCCCGAATGTATCATGACGTCAACGCGAAATCCCTTGATTTCCCGGGACTTTTGATTCCAGAATTTCCCGGGACTATTTTTCCCTAATCGACGAACATTTATTACGAATATTGTAACTATTTTATCAGTGCAGGGAACCACCACAATATCTCGAGTTGGTGTTTCGCGTATATGGTATTTTGCGTCTAAAGAGCAATAACTCGCAACGGCGAATGGGCAATTTCCTCCAAGTTTTTACAATTAATGTAATAAAATAAATAAATAGAATAGTAACTGCTAACTGCTATCCGTACTGCTAACTTTTAGCGGTAAACATGTAAGGTTTAAGTGGCTTGAGAGACCCTTTATACGTCCTCGGATGCCTTTGCTAAAAGCTCTAACCCTACAGTTCCGTCCTCTACGTACCTACCTACGTACATACTTGAAGGTTCAGGTTTCATATGGATCTCACGGGACAGAGTATTAACTAGCTGTGTGTTTAGGTATTTGGGTTAATTCGTGAGATCCCTTTACATTTCTCTTTATGTTAATTAGCAACTGAATCTATACATGTTATAAAGGAAGAAATAACATAAACTCTGCAAATTTGAAGTAAGCGGTTGTTCTACACGCGCGTCATACATCTGACCACATCGTCTCTTACTATTAGGTAGGTGTTATAGTGACCGTATCACTTATTCAAAGCAGTCTTCGAAAAAGAAGTAGAACACGAATTTATAGTTTTTAATAATCACGTCATTCTCCGTTACCTATTCAAATAAAATTCTGAAGGCCTTGTCGTTGCTATACTTTACTTAAACTTTATTATTAACGAAAAATGAACTAACGCAGGTAAAACCAAGGGGTGTAGCTATAATATAATAAAATAACATCTTTGAAATTGTATTACCAGTTTACGCTTGGAAAAACAACATAACATATTTGTTTAACCATTTTCCGGCCTCTACTTAATTAATTAAATATGTTATCCAAAACCATTGTATTTAATTTGAGCGTCGAATCCGATTGCGACCGAATTTGCTCGCAATCCGTAATTAACGGGAGATAACGCGCCGTTACCGTTAATAACGATGGTTTTAACGGGTTTTCGAAACAGATTTTATTTAATTATCTACAGTGTTTGTTGGGATACGTACGACTTGTGACGTGATTGGATTGGCTTTGTTATGGTGATTCTATTTGTTTTTGAAACCGACATTATTTTAAAAAATCTACATTAAAAAACCGCGTGAAATAATAATCAGAAGAATCGTAATTCTGGATTTTTTTCGTTTTTTTATTCTTTTGAATTTGATTCGGACCATAAAAAAAATGGATAGGTAGCTCGCATGCGATAAGCTTGTCCGTACGTATGAGTTATCAAAATAAGTTAGTTTTTCTTAAAAATGACTTGCACATTAAAACATTGTAGGGTTATTTTTCAATAATAAAAAATAACATTTCAGTCATTCTTAAGTGATGCCTTTAGCAACGAATGACATCATCACTTACCTTATTTTTCAGTAAATAGGTAAGTGTATGTACTGTTTATTAAATGAACTCCTCTCGAACTCAAACGAGTCATTTTTCTATTTCAATAAGTAAGGAGCCAATTTGTAAGCAACGTTCAAACGTACCTTTGTACCGGTGTAAATACCTCGCTTTAACGAAGGCACCGGTTGTACCGGTACCCGGTTGAAACGGTACCTCTTTGTATTCCGAGTACTCGAAAGTGGAGAGTCAAAGCCTTTACAAAGTAACCCGGTATGCTGTAATATAAGTTAGGTGACGTATAACAATTTACGTGAACGCCCGCGCCGCCCGCGCCTGTAGGTATGCTTTAGGAAGAGAGTAACAAACGTAGCTATTTAATACACTATTGAAACTTTACCGAGGACCATAAAGCATCCACTTCTGCCACGGTGGAACGAAATGTAAAATGGAACGACTCACCTTGGCGTCTTAATCGTGGTTAAAACAAATATACAAAGTTATTAAAAACGTAATTCAGTTTAAGTGAATCAGTTCAGTTTAATCAGTTTCCTGAGTCTTTCTTTCCTTACGGGTACAATTTTGGGGGTCTTCTTCTTTTTTACATCTTAGACCACATCGTCACCTATCATCAGGCAGTTGTTGGGCAGATGGGTCGGTACCCGCTGGTCTTCTAATATTCGTCCCCCGGAATAAAATTTGTAGATTCGGCCCCTATATAGGTGCCCATTGGTCTCACGCTAGGAGACCAGATTAATTTGTTTTACCTACGCGTGATGTGTTAGCGGTCAAACACTGACCTGTAATTTGTAAATAAAAAGTTTTAAAAAGTCCAACTGTCAAAATGTTTAGCTGTTTTATCTGATAGAAAACGTACAAATAAGTAATGTTTTTTTTTATTAGAGGTCCACTTAACGAAGAACACGGTATGCAAAAAGAAAATCGTATGATATATCGTACCAGTGTATATAACTGAGCCTTAAACTATGACTCTAAGTAGGTACACCTGTTTTAAAATCAATATCATACTCCCATAATACGTAGGTAATATCTTGACGTTACTGATAGCTATTCGTATTATATGTAACATGAAACGATTGCTTTCCGTCTAAAGGAAGGGAAATTACGAATCAATGTAATTTATTACGCGCTGATGAATTAGAAGTTCCTTTTGAATTTAACTAGAATTTCATATAAACGTGAATTTAGCTGTAAGTGGTTATTTAATAGAAAATGTTATGAATCTGAGTGTTTAGCAACAGATTATGGACTCTATTCCTCAACGGAACCTGTTTATATTAACATTTCATTTTGTAAATTGAATAGTTTTTGATTTTGTCAGTTATTACGTTTTGGAACACTATTTTAGTAAATACATATATATATTAACACGGTCATGCCGACTTGGTTCATTGGTTATTTTCCCTTCTAGCCAAGTGACCTGCTCCTCACTACTGAACCACCAGTTGGCGGAGACGTTATGGAAAACTTATTATTTTTTTAATTACGTTACAGATCACTTTGATCAAATAACATGTTCTTAAGGAACTAAGAGAGTTCAATAAATACATATTGCATAAATTTTAAACCACCGCGTTTATAGACTGAACGTGTTCTATTTTTATAGCTCTATCTCGCCATAGATAAAGTCGGAATACCCGGAACTCCACGACGCAACTACACCCCGTTTTACTATCGACTACGTAACGTGTAATGCTGACTCAACCGTGTTCTACTCTACTCACTCACACTGCTTGCTTTTACTGCTACGGTTTATCCGGTTATAACGCTTTTACAGATTGTAGCAAAAAAACTTGCCGATCAGCACTATTAGCACTCATAAATCTGGCAGTTTTGACCATTTACTATCTTGTTTTAAGCACGCTTTATGCTCAGGCTCACTCGGGTGTGTAAAGGTGCAGTCTGCGTACGAGTCTGCATCTTGCCGCTAGTATTTATGCCTGTGGTTTATCCTGATATTCCCACGGAATCAGGCCATGCACAGGCCCCAGCTTATTTCAAACAGTTTTAAATATATAATGCCTTAATAATTATTTACAAAAGCTTTGTTTTACACCGTTATAAGTTTAAATCATAATTTAGATCAGATTTAATAACCGTTATTTAATTCATTACTTTATGAAACCATCTCGTTTTAATTAAGGGAAGTTATAACACTCATAGATTGGGTGTAGTGAAATTATTAGAGAAGCAAATTAACTGGAAGCGTCGCAGTGAAGGTGTTGGGAAGTATTTTATTGCTCGAGTAATATCGGTCCCTTTTGGCGTTAAGCCAGGACATTGATGTACAGGTTTATGATCCGAGCATAAACTAGAACAGACCGAGCCGTGTTCGGGGGCTAAATGTATGAGTATTGGATACAGCTTTCCTAACCACTTATATTATAAAAGCGAAAGTTCGCGAGTATGAATTATGATTTTGGGTTTTGGTTACTGCATCGTGCAAGTGCGTGAAGGAGCACCTAGTACCAAACATGCACACACACACACACAAACATGATCTGTGTTCCCCTCCAATAAATAGGTCGTCGGTAAAGTTGTAGAAATGTTGAGGGTAGTTTAAGAAATGCAAACTGTTCGCCCGGATAGGTGTAATCAGAGCGGTGTCGGTGTAATTGCTTCGCAAATGCCATGTCTGGGCTTCTCTTGGCGCTTGCTTGGCGTAGCATGGCGCTGGCAAGGCGCCAGCTCTTTCAAACCTGAGAACTGTCGCAATTGGGGCTTTGTGGGAAATTGAGATGCCAAGTTTGTAACGAATTTATAACCGTGATATAACGATAGTCTTTTTCCTAAGGAAAGTGATCTGATGCACACTATTGTAATATAATTATTTTATGTTTTTTTTAAATCGTGTAGAGATCATCAGTTTAAAATAGACAACCCACCGCTTAAAACACTAATATTCGGAGAGGTAAATATTGTATAAGGATTATGATTATGTTAGTGAGGCAAAGGGAAAAGTATAAAATGTAATGTAATGAAGACTTTACTTTATGTAGTTTTGAATCATAACTGAATGCTGGCAAAATCCACCAAATCGGTTAAGTTAAATACTTAAATTTAATGTAGTTTCAAAGCGTAATTAGGCTTTAATAAGGTTGATAATTATGTTCGTTACGAATAATCCGCTTGGAAATTTTACATTCCGATAATCTGGGTACTTTTTGCAAAAACGTTCCAGTAAATTATGCTCGGTGAAACGTTCATGAAATGATCGCTATTTAAAGAAATTATGATCGGAACCTACCCCATCTAGAATAATTCTAATTCTTCATACAATGGTCCATACTTATGAGTACTTAGTTAGTTCGGTAAAGGCGGGTGACGTTATATCATAAGATCCCATTGTTCGTGCGGTATACCTTCCCCTCTCTGGATTTGTAGGTCAAACTTTAGGTGTCATATTTTACTTCCGTAAACCACACTGGGCTCTATTCATTACGACGTTATTACCTTCAGTTTAAGCTCGAAAGCATACTGTATGTACTAATCTTTTTAAAAAAATTGTGCGTCTCTCAGCTGTGAGTAGCGACTTGAGTTTACTTTTCACGGAGTAATATGTGTGCTGCACTCTATTGTCAGATACATATATTAGATAACATATCGCTTTTTAACAAAACATTGAAAAATGGTATTGTAGAAGGTAGGTTCTTCCATAATGTGTACAAATGTATTATATGTATTTGATATTATATTTTGAAAATGACTATAAGAACAAATCATCCGCACGCAGTTAAATTGTTTACCTGTATAAAGTGTCGTCTGATTAAAAATGTGTCGTCTGTAGAGATGCCTCAGATGTCATATTCAAGTTCCATAAACCCCAGAAGCCTATTTCATGACTTTCATTGACCAAACTTTCATGACAATGAAACTTTGAATATCTTTTCTTTTGAATATTTCTCTCCGTGATTTCGTTATTCGTTTGAAAGATAATCTTCAATCAGTCTAAATCAATCTCACGCCTGAACTGTCCTTATTTAATGAAAAAGTTCCAGCTTATGATGTTTTACTTCTTAATTCTTTTTTGTTAAGACGAACAGACTTTAAATCTGTCTACCGATATTTTGGTATGATTGTAAGATGAAAGTTTTGTGTCGTTTCGCACCTTATCTAAACCATCACAAACTCTAGTTTGGATTAATTTCGAAACAAAAATAATTATTTGTCTTAAATCCTATTCGCCCCAACTATGGGGCCAAAATAATTGACCCAGTAAATAGAAGACCTTTAAAATTACACAAAAAGACGGTAAATAACCATAATATTGGTATTATGTTCGTTGTCTGGCCACCATAACACAAGCATAGTTGCTTAGCTTGGGGCTAGATAACACTGTCTGCATTGTCCTGAAATATTCATTAATTATTATTTTAGTTCCCCCCAAATATGAGTCGGCGAACAGTGTCGGCCGGACTCGTCAACGAATCTAGTCTGCTGCCTGTGATCCGCCCTAACTTCCTAACTCAAATGTCGACAAATTCTTTTTTGTTCCGGTGTATTTTTCTAAGAAATAAGCTTTATATTTTACCTTTAATTAACTCAGGCGAGTGACTTCAGATGTTTGATAATTTTTTATAGAAAACGACGGACTTGTTAGTCGGAAGTTTTTCTTTCCAAAGATGACGTAATGAAGTACTTTTATTAGTTTTCTTTGTTGGTTTATTTATTTATTACTGCGTCCCGCGGTTTTACTCGCTTTAAGTTCGATATATCGGGATGAAAAGATATCGTATATTTTTTTATATGTTTTATGTATGTGTGATAGTTAACTTAATAAAGATGATCAATCACAATAATTATTAGTCGAAATTAAAATTACATAACAAGATAGACTAAAATAATCTATATGTTTTGTAATATACATAAACTTAAAATTTGATTAATGAAAGTTAACAATAACAAAGCGGAGTAATAACCCCCCCCCCCCGTCCTCCTCCCTACCCCCCTACACAAAACAATCTGTTAAGGCCTCGGGACATCAATCACAAGTAATCATAAGTTATAACTTAATAACTTTGTCTCGTCTAACAACAGCTCAAGATAAAGTAAATAAATCAGAGACGATCATTTGCAGGCCAATGTAATTAATGTTTAACTTAGATGGATGGTTGAAATCATAATACCTCATATTATTAATGTGATAGTCTGTCTGTCTAAATATTTTTTTCTCCGGGCAAATGGAATATGATAATAAATCTTTTTCTTTTCATTGATTTCTGTTATTTTTTTAACAATATTCAGTGCCAATTTGATTTGTTTCTATTTCGATCGTCTCTTGTTTCTTTTCTGTTTTGGATGTCGTAATGTTTTGCTTCGATCGTCTTTCATTTCTATTTTGATTGTTATTTTTGTTTTTTTTGCAATGGTCTTTAGTTTCAGTTTCGAATATCATTAGTTTCGATCTCTATTTACTTTTCTTTTGCTTGGTTGTTTTTCTGATGTGTTTCATAATTCAACACACGGATTGAACAATTAATTAAGAACACCAAAATATGAGAATGCAACATCCTCTCGTCCTAAAATAATTCTGTATCTTAAATGACTACAACCATAGTTGAGTTTTAATTAAAAGTTTAAACCACTGAATTAAAATGATAAACTCTTAACTTATAATGAACAAGCAACACGAAGTGACGTAACCTAAGTATCATCTACATCTGTTCAGACAGAGTGAGCAGAGTTCGAGTGTAGTGTACCTACGAGTGTGTACTGTACAGTGAGTGTACAGTCGTACTCATTATTAATTCATGACTACTCGAAGTACAGTCGTCACGTCGTCTCATCGTCAGGTTCAAAAAGCTAACGGCGATGTCGAAGTAGCGGCCCGCAAAATTTAATGTTTTATCCTTCTGCTTTTATACTCTATATAAATACCACTTTAGAAATCGAAATATAACATTATTTTGTAAAGCGTGCAGCTAAATCTTAATTCTAACTACTTACTAATTTATTTATTATACTTTGTAACTATCCCATAGTTTCGTTTATGAATTGGCCGTCAATACAGTTCGAAGCCTAATAAAGAATTTGGCAAGTTATTGGGAAATTATGTTCTCGAATTGGGTATTTTTTTGATGAAAAATTGTATATTTTTGATAATCCCCGGGAATACGGTATGAAATAGCCTTAACGTGCCTTAACTTAATACTGAAAATGCGGACTTGTTAATTAAAATTGTTTATTTGTTTGCCTTTGTGACACTTGCTAATTAAATTTATATTTCAGTTTACTGGTGACATATTTTGTAGAAACTCTTCTGTAATGTAAAAATATTATTTAGTATTTTTATTGTAAAAGCTTAAAAGTAGTGATGATACGAGTAAATGTTAATTTACAAGACTTTAGAACTTTGATGTAAATGAAAACTGCACATTACAAGATGATAATTTTGAAGCGTTCAGGCCGCGCCACGTTCATTGAATCTTAGAAAATAATATTATTTCTAAAATTTAGAATTTTAATATCGTGTGCTTGTATAATATCTGTTTTATCTGTTTTATTGCAAAAAGCACTTATTATATTTTCAATCAAAACGAATATCTTATTTCGTCCCAGCACTTGTACTTGTAAAAACATAATATCGTTGTGAAAACATTCCTTCAAGTTGGTTTCTACGTTATCATTTATAACGATGAACCATGTTTTAATAACATTCATTTAAGTAAGTACTTATGTTAATATTAATCTTAATATATATAAATCTCGTGTCACAATGTTTGTCCTCAATGGACTCCTAAACCACTTAACCGATTATAATAAAATTCGCACACCATGTGCAGTTCGATCCAACTTGAGAGATAGGATAGTTTAAATCTCAAATTAGAGTCGCAAAATCTACTATTTCTACGCGGACGAAGTCGCGGGCAATAGCTAGTATTCTATATTTTCTTGTTCTAAAGATTAAATTATATTAAAGGGGATTATTTTTCTGCAATCATATCACCTTCACGACATTTCGCATTGTTGAATTTTAATGTAAAGTATGCCTTCCCAGAGGATAAAATTGTGTAAATCACGCTGCAATAGTTGGATTGCACAGGTATCAGAGGGAAAAACGGACATATCTAGAGTAAACATTTTAAATACGTGACTATAAATTTATGTTCTATACTGCTTTTATAAGACCCCTAGACTCGGTTTTTTATTTAATTCTCTATTACAGACTTTTTGTCCTTTCTTCCTTTATTATAGGTATAGGAGATAGATTGCTAACACTCTGCTCCGTCCGTACTTTAACGACCTCCTTTTGTTATCAATTCTATGTGAAGTTTTCATACAATCTATGTTTTTGTTCGCGATGACCAGGTTCAGTTCACAGTCGACCCTCCATCTTCAAACCCTGCACTCAAGCACCTTCTTACCCTGGTAATACAGCAGTGACGTCACATTGATCACTTAAATGTCTCACCATCTCCTAACAACCAACTTGAATGCTAACTACTGTTGTAAAAACCACCATAGCTCGTACCTAATTAGAGCTATTTTGCAACGAGCGAAAGACAATTAAGTGTCGTTGCTCCTCGGAGTAGTTTAGATGTTGATGCTCTCGCGGTGTGCTCGTTACAACGATTGTATTACAAGGTGTTAAGGTTGTTAATGCTTTGACAGTGTTTAGAGATTTGCTTTAGGAATCCTGGCACCTGAATCAACTCATTAGAGAGTGGGTTTTTATTTTACTTTGTGTTTTCAAAATTTTGTGTCATTTTATAACTAACTAGCAGCCTCTGCGGTTTCACCCGCATCCCGAAGTATATTTAGATAAAAATAAGCTATATTTTCTTAGGAATTGGGCTATCAAATGCAAACTTTCACAGATTAGAGCGTTAAAACCAACAAACAAGCAAACTCTTTAGCTTTTATTATACGAAAAACTTATTCTTTATTTTACCAACTTAGATATATTATATGTTTTCTTAGATTTAAGACCGCAAATATCGTTATGTATTTCTTCCTTCAACCAGTCCAAGTAAGGTGCTATTCTTGTATGCACGTCAGGGAACCCAACCGCGCAGGGAATGCCCCATGAGACGAGACCGACCATCGCTGATCCTCTTAATATTGGACTTCCGGAGTCACCCTGAAATATAAGAGAGTTAATTTAGAGCGGTATTCTGATTTTATTCCGAACAAAACTAGAATTTTAGTGGCATTTTCCTTTAAATTGATAATCGGGAAAATTTAGGGGAAAATAGGAGATAAATAGTCACGGCAATTATACGGCAACTATACGGCAACATTTGCAATAGAGCAAGAAACAGGACAAGGAGCAAAGTGTTCGGTTACCTATGCTCATTGTCTTGCAACACGATTCACTTCTTCACACAACTTCAATTTTCCTCGTATCAAAGATCTTATCACGATTCGAATTCGTCATGTATTTCTTTTAAATTTAATTCCTTTTGAGTCATATTCATAGAAATTAGTTGTCAATTAAATACAGTCAAGATTTATAGCTATTTTGCTGGAAGTTAAGTCAACAGCGTATGACTAATACTTGGACTACCAATGAATTACTTACATTGCAAGTCCCTTGGCCTTTCTTTGAGAATGTACAAAACATTGTATCTGTCACTTTCCTCGTGTACCTCATGGCATATATACAAGTTTCTTGACTGAATACTGGTGCCATTAGCAATTTCATTGAATTCTCCACCGATGCGTTTACCTGGAATCATGATGTCATCGTTAAATAAACATACAGACATTCAGACAATGACGTCAACATTGAAATCATGATCTTCAACTGATAATATTGATGTTAAAATATGTTTATTATTTTGTGATTTCGACTTGAATAAATGGCAAGGAGACTTCTGGAACTGTTGTCCAGAAAAATCCTAGAAACATCCGACGCAGGAGATTACGGCAGGGAGTTTCTGGAATAAACCTGTTTTAGGAACAATCATTTTAACATTTTACCTGTTGTGCTCCAAATCCTGACAGCAGCACGATATCGTGTTCAACCAATAGTTCTTCGTCCATACTTATAATGCTTACATGGTCTAAGTCGAAGGGCGAACTAACCCTTAACAACGCTATATCGTTCGTTCTTTCTGTAAAGTTGTATTGTCTACATATTGTTATAGATTCTATGTTATGCTTCATACCGCCTTTACTTAGATTGATCGTCCCGACAATGGCTGTGATCTGCTCGGATTTAGCGCTGAAAATACAACGGTAGAAAATTATTTCGTTTTGTTCTTATTGGACAAGTATTTAACCTCACAACAATCAGGCAACAAAAGTAAAGGCTCACTGTAGATTTCTAAATTTGTTATTATTTTAGTTCAAAGTCCTTTAACCCAAGCAGGGATAAGGCCTGCTTTAGGTGAAGGAAAAATATTCGAATGATGGTAATTTTAGAACTCTACGGAGGGCTACTCTACACGTACTCATGAACGCAATGAGCTGCTGTCACAATATGCCATTTGGAAACTATAGCACCGCCACATACATGCAAGCCTTTCACGTTTTGCAACGACGCATGAAACCGCCCAAACTTAGGAGGTGCCTCTGACCCTCCAACGATACGCGTTGTTCCTGAAATCCAGAATATAATATGAAAACTAGAACAATACCTCCTTGATATTTTTTATTACACTGTTATCTAAAAATTTAAAAGTCAAAAGTTTTGACTGACTGACGAACGTGACGAATATCAACGCACAGCTTAAACCGCTGGTTCTACAGACATGTTTGGAGGTTATGTTCTTTGTGAAGAGTTTTTAGAAATTCCTTTCCCTATAGGCCACACGGGTGAAGCCGCGGACAAAAGCTAGTATGTACATACCTTCTGCTAAAACTGCAAATATACTGAAGCACACTATGAAGCTAAGAATATTTACAAAGTTAGCCATTTTATTAGGGTCGGTGTAAAATGTATTCAATATGTAGTTACATGATGCGCACTTGATTGAATTCGATTTAAACTGTGCCACGCTATTACAAAAGACTGGCTTTCATCAATCTCTGATTGCTTTAGTTATAATCGATTTATTGAATCTAATCTCCGATGGGCTTGATTATCTTAGATATTACTTAAATCGGATTGTTTTTCCACTTAGGTCACAAGCAACGATTGCTTGCATCTACAGCGGTTCCTTTGTCGGTAACTACTGTTCATTATCTTATCAGTACAATCATTTCTAACACAAATTGTTTACGCATCTAATTAATTACCTAATTCTATCAGTCTTAGATCTAAGTTTAGCATTCTTTTGATAAGGAGGACTCATAATTTGACAGTAATTAATAAAGAAACTATTTTTTTGCAATTAAATACTCTATAAGAGTTCAAAATATCTCATTTCCTGTTACTGATTTCTAAAGAACGTCTTTTTTAAACCCCTGAAAGCCTAATTATGCTTTGACACTATCCTAAAGTAGGTATATTAAAACAGATTTGAAAATGGAACCGTATAGGTCGCGGATGTTAATCATGTAAGAGTGTCGAAACAATGTATGGCTTTATGATGTGCGCCGCTTATTTCTCTCAGGACGTAACGACGAGTTCTTTCCTCTGAGTCTGGAGTAGTCTGGACACGGCCGACTAAGATATAGGTGCTGTACGTACTTCGAATAGCATGGATTACTGGCGTGTCTTATATATAAATTAAGTTAGATGTAAAAACCAACATTCTACATTGCATATTATTTAGAAATTGTCTAATTGTACAAAAAATTCCTGAACCATCCCTTCAGTCTAGGCGGTCCAGGAGTGGATGCGCACGTACGGCACGAAGCAGCCGAGGCGGTGCTCCATGCCAAGTTCCGGATCAACGAGGGAGCCCTGGTCACAGCCACCGCAGACGACCAGCTCCACCTGTGGAATTTCAGACAGAAGTCGCCGCAACGGCTGCACAGTCTCAAGTTTCAGAGAGAAAGGTAAGATGTACTGAAATTTTTTTTTTTATATCGTCTTTTGTTTTTTTTTCGATCGTATTATTTCCGTTTTGATCGCCTTTTGTTTACATTTCGATCGTCTTTTTTCCGTCTTTTGTTAACCACTTGGTTGAGTAGTTTGACTACGAGGAAATTTATTCCTTTTGGACAAACTAGTTTGACCAGAAAGTTTGATCAGCAGGAACGTAACACAATTTGACAAAGAATTCAAAAGTCTTTCATGCAATTGAAACTCCATTTTACTACGAGATACCTTTTATTCTATGACACGAGCAATCGATTTTTAAAGAATCGAACTTATTTTTAATAATTTTTATGTTGTTTACTGTCTTTAATTTTGATGTTGTTTAAACTTTCTTATCAATAATTAATAACAAAAATGAAGTCGGCAGTAACGCGGAACTTTTTTTTTGCAATATTGCGTTACGCCTCAATAGGACGTTCGACTCGCGGGCGGTCCGACGAACTACTCATTTTAAAAAACATAGTAGTCCAAACTCAATAAACATAAGCCCAAGTTCAATGACCTCTAACTTAAAGAAACAGCTGAATAACATAACCTTAACATTTTAGAAAGAAGTTCGATTTTCTAAATTCGTAAAACAAAAGTTGTTTGCCGTCTAGAACAATTCCCTTTTCGTATTACGTTACTCCTGTTGTATGTTTTGTTGTTGCGAACGAACATCGAGTGAAAGTTTCATCAAAAGTGTGACAGAACAGTAATTGAGTAATCAAACTACACACACGTATATATCCCTGTTGATAAATTAACTGTAATACTTGCTGAAATTCGTTTAACTTGTTCACTAAGTCGGTAAATTAGTTTAGAAATTGTTCAAAGTTGAAAGTTACAGACTAATTCGACCGGATAAGGGTAAAGTAAAACTACGAGAAAATCTCTGGGAACGGACTAGAGGGAGTCATTTTCAAGGGTCACAGGCACTCGCCTGATATTTTGAAACTTGTAACACCCTGTAACACCCATCTCATCTATGTCGTTCAATTTTAATTAACAATATGAAAGCCAAAATACTTAAGTTTTTTGCTATAAAATAAATACTTTAGATTTATTTTCATTTAAACATGGCGTTTGGTATACGGTCAACCAATTTGACATGTGTGACAAAGTCTTCTTCCTACCTGCTGGTTTTTGTTTGTCTGGTCTGACCCCTGGCTGCGGTCCTATGCCATTTTAAAATATTCTCTTAAGATTTCCAGAATGAAAATCGTCTAAACCAAAAAACGCATCATTCTTTCAGCAATATTATGGATTATTATATAATTCATTTAATGGATCAAAAGATTACCATTATCTTCAGTTCAAGACCTCTCTGGTATAACATACCACATTGCTGCAACTCCTTACATTCTATTCTACATTTACGTAACATATTCGGTCAAACAAAGGGTTTCCCCCCTAAAATATGTTTAGCGCTGTTTCGGGATATACATTTTTCTTAAAAAATATTAATAATGTTCCCCGGGTAAAACCTGGGACACCACTAGCCTATACAACCTATTTACCTTCCAATTACATTAATTTCTCCTATTAACCAACGTTAATCATTATTATTGGAACATTCCAATCATTATTAACGATATTGGTTGTCAAAGTGAACTTTGATCAAAGACCTCCACCGTATTGTTTCAGCTTCGAGCAAAACGTTTCACAATTATGTATGTATTGACTATTGGTACGATGTTATTGTCAATTATTGGAGCTCGTATTTCATTGATATTGAATTAATAATTAGATTTAGGTATAATTATAACATTTAAGGTTAAATGTTAGAGGTTAGGGAGTTTTCTGTGTCCTTTCTAGCAACTAGGAACAACTGAATTGGGAACATTGTGAATAAACATCACCATCTTTACCGTTAGTAACTCAACATTGTCCTGATTGGTTATAATTATATATGTTTAAAGTGTGCCGCTAGTCTAACTTAAGGGACTAACAGGAGTTAATGGTCGGTCACTATCGGAATGCATTTGCAGAGAGACATGCGGGATGATGCAGAAGTCGCAAGTTTTCAGCAATTTAGCCATTTTTCGGTATTCATCTCAAATTAAAGAACAATATTTTGGTAGTACAATATATTGATTGAAAAAAAATATATCAAAAAATGAATTTGATTGCTTACGGTTTTTTTATTTGGTAAAGTATTTTTTCAAATGTATTTTCTTTTCTATAGAATCAAAATAGTTGTATTATGTTTTAAGCACAGTATTTCGGTAGTATATTATATTTGTTTAGTTCACTGAAGTAAATCATGTATCTTTTAAGCGTTATAATACTCCCGTTTAGCTCATGTAGTCCTCTTAAGCTAACTAAATATTCCAATTAGTGGAACTGTGTCTGTAATTATCAGAATAATTACTGTTATATAATTGGAACGGAATAATTCAGTCGTTCCAATTATAACACACGACTAACGTAGGCCATTAACTAACACAGATTATTACGATTTGGTGATAATTACTAATGTCGATTAGTCATACCGTTTACGAATTAGTACTTACTTATAATAATACTATGTTGCTGACTAACGGAACATTACTAACTTTGGCGATGGCAAACATAATGCCCACTCTATAAATACGTTTAATCTCTTTAAGCTACTTACGTAAATTGTAAAAAGAAAAATGTTGCTTAGCGCTGTCTGCGAATTGTTCCAGATACACCATCTCTCTAAAATTGTCCACGTCTCAAATACAAGGGTAAGTTAAATGTTCGATGTCGCCTTCTTCACCGACAAAAAGTTACATCATTTTCGGTGCAGCATCTGTCTGTATTCGTTCCATTATTCTATCCCACTGGGATATTCATCCTCTTCTATAAAATAATTAGCCACACGTTCCCAGTTTATGTTTCATAAAACCTTCGTGGTTTTGTTGTAAAGAAAAAATCCTGTCGAATAAAAATGATTTGGAAACGAATTTCCTAAACACCTACCGTAACATGATAGTATTGTAGAAGTATATTCAATGTTGTTGTAACGTTGTATAATGAATGTTGTTAGCATGTTCGTAGAGGTACCTACATTACATTGTTGCAGAAACATACACCCTTGTTGGTTATTTATTACAAACTCAATAAGAATCGAGTAAACACACTTTATGTAAGCATTTACTTGGTTATATATAAGTTATTTAGTTAGTAGCTGAACCCTGCGGTTTTCTCTGAATAAATGTATTTCGCCTATTACTAAAATTGTTAATGGATTTCTTTTTGTTGTTAAGTTATCATTAACAACAAAAATAGTAATTAGTGTTGTTAAGTTGTTATCTGTACCGTTTGTAGACGAGCTCTTTACATTTTGGTATAATTTTAAGACGAACAATCCTTGTTGCTACTACGCTTATTCAAACTTAAGTAAGAAACAACATAAGTAGGTATTTTTGGCTTCTTGGACATGCTTAGAAACGACAAAAAAGGTCATTAAATTTTACCTAAATGAAGAGAAAGAAATATCACACAACAACACTTAATAACAATGTTCTTTGCAATAATCAACAAAGTTATCAGCGACAGGCATTTTGCGTTTTGTCCTTATTCTCACCTTAGAAAGTAGCGTTATACCCTTCAATACACTATCCTACTACCCTTCGACAAATTTTGACCAAAATCGATCGAGCTAATCTCATATATAATATTAAATTGAAATTCATTTATCTACTCGTATATAAAAATCCAGCTTACACATCCACACAGTTTCCAATCATTAAATAAAGCTTAAGATTCGCAATCATATAAAACTGTTTAAAAAGAGTAATATAATCATAATAAAACGTTCGTTGGAATAGCTTCAATAACCATTGGCAAGTCACGTCCGACCGCGTCCTCTATTGGCGATACTAACTACGCATTCTATACTGCCGTTTGCGATACCGACGTGACACATACACGAGACTTCTAACTTCTAATTAAGGACGGACGTTATACATCGATGGCTTCAATTAAAAATATTGTTTCTCTAACGTCGTCATTGTGTTCGGAATATTCTGGAATGGCTGGTGTATTCGACTGCAACGAATTGGATGTGAATATGTACGAATATATACCTATTTTCAAATAAAGTATTAAAGCACTTTGTATAAAAAAATTATAACAAACATTTTGCTCTCAACAAACAACTAAGTAACTTAAGGGACTACTAACATGATATTTCAAGCAGATACTACCATCACAAGTCATTAAATCATATAGAGAATTCCCTAACTTATTAACACAACTACTCTTAAAAGCCATTAACGACAACATAAAATAAATAACTTTAAAAAAACTAGCTGTCCCGGCAAACGCTGTTTTGCCATTAAAAAAAAAACTAAAATAAACAAATAAAAAATAGATGTTGGCCGATTCTCAGACCTACTCAATATGCTCACAAAATTTTATGAGAATCGGTCAAGCCGTTTCGGAGGAGTACGGGAACGAACATTATGACACGAGAATTTTATATATAAGTTATAAACCTACCTTAACAAACTCTAATAGTAAAGAACCCTTGGGGTATTCCTTTTCCAACAAACTTACTTTCGAAGGTCCTCCTTTCTCCTTTTTTTGTAGTCAGTTAAAACAGGTCCCTATCGCGGCAGCCCGCGCCCGTTATCTGCCGCCGCCGCCCGTTTCCCACAATGGAGGTTCTATTGCGCTTTTTGTGTTGCCGCCCGCCGCCGTGCCGGTGTGCCGGTATAGACCGCAGCCAGAGTCTGCCGGTTTGTATCGCTTCCGTCGCTTTTAATATAAGCATTTTATTATCTGATTCTCGAATAAGTGGGTTTGTAAGTGGTCTATTCAGAATTTTGTTTTAAAAAAATATTTGGAGAAAATAAGGCTTTCTTTTGGGGCTATACTATGGCTGGATCCACCAATTCGAAGTGTTGTGGTGTATGTGGTACATTCGTCGCTATTCGATTCACACGACTGCATACAATTTCAATTTGTGTGGTCGCCTTTCGCCTCGTTCGACTTTAACCAACTCATCCACCAAGCACCATTTTGTATGAATAGGTACTAGGGATAGGGGCGTACAGAAAAGATTCGTAAAAAAACTCTTAAAGGGTAATCTCAGTTGTATTTGTTAAACCATAAAAAGCAATCTAATATTATAAAATTGCGGTTGCGTGTTAGTATGTTTGTAACCCCTTCATGCATAAACTACTGAACTGATTGCTATGAAACTTGGTATGTAGATGTAGCTGAAGTCAATGATACATGCATGTTCAATGAAACTTTTCATCCCGAACTTACGCATCTAGTAATACATAGTTATAATGAATACAGAGCTTCCTCCACTTATCCCCGCCATATTGACAGAGTTCGTAGAAGCTTCAACCTTCAACGATCGCTTGCTAATTGTTCCTAATTGTTATCGAGCCAACATCTCCGTTAATATACATACGTTGTTGGTAGTTTAGAGCCGTTGCAAAGTTTGCCATTGTTTGTATTACAATATTAGCTACATCCGGTGGTTTTAGTCTAGAACCTGTGGGACAATCGGATTAAATTATAGCCTCAGACTTAGAGTGCATTCACGTAGTACCTAATTATAGCGCTTGCTCGCAAGAACGTTTATCGTTGATTACACATGTTCTACTTGATGTAAAGATCACCACGAGCTTCCCATAGAATAATACTATCTAATACAGGTTTACAGAGAAAAGTAGACAGAACTATGAAAACCATGAATATGTATGTTCTGGATTTTTTAAATTTGCTCTAGACTGGATTGTTTAAGTACAGACTTTTTGTCCATTCTTCCTTTATCATAAATATAAGCTGCGCCCGCGTTAGTTCCGATCTTCTACCGGCGAGAACATGTTTGAAAGGTATTTCAACTTTTATAAATACAAAAAATCCAGCGAGGCGTCTCAATGTGGCGGATTTGTAACTTTAACAGTGAGCCTGGCCATCCAGGAATGTAGCCAGCCTTTTAGGCTCGCTCCGTCGTTTCACCCGCGTAACTCCCGATCCCGTGGGAATATCGGGATAAAAAGTATATGTTACTCCCAATTAATCAATGTATCCTTTTACCAAGTTTTATCAAAATTGGTTCGAAAATTTCGGAGTAATTGTTACAAATATAAAAAAATACTCTTTTTATCACAGTTGCTCATAAAGTGGATCTTATTCAACGGCTTTTAGGCTCATAATCCAACATATTATGCACGCGTGCGTTTTAGATTTGTTAACTAGTGCTGTAAAGTTATCCCGATAAGTTAAATACGTATCTTACTGCTAATTACATGTTAGGTAGGTGAAACATTCTTAATTTATCTGGGTTATACTGTTTTGATGTATAAAAAAGGTAGATACCAAAGAGTTTTTTAGCTAGCAAAAATGGTTGTCTCTAAAGTCGGTTTACGAACGAAAATTTTACGTGATAATGACCTAGAAAACGATAAAAAATTGGGTTGTTTATTTTTTGTTTTTTCTTTACTTAAATATATTGTTTTTCCGTACCATTGTATTTTGTTCTTAACCCCCGACGCAAAACAAATAGAAAAAACCCTAAAAAATTTTGTATGTCAGACGAGGCTTTATAGGTTAAAAGTCCTGACCTTTCCGGAGCACAATTAACAAAAAAATATTGCCTTAAAAAATGTAAACATAGACTTATCACAAATATTTTGTTAATTATTATTTTGTTTTCTTTTCTAGTCTTTTCTTTTATTCGCAACTGTGATAAAAAACGTCGTACGATATACGTGTGGGATTGATCTTTGCATCTTGGCTTCTTATGACACGCTCGCTACCGCTCGCACGTCATAAACCGCCTCTATGCAAAGATCAATTTACCACACTTATATCGTAATGTACTATTATAATATTAGTGTAGACAAGTTGATATTACCATGTATAGTTCTATTATTGTTGTGTATGAATGTTCGTATAGTATTGTACCAGTGTAATTTCCCCCCAGGATCACCTGCCTCCACCTGCCGCTACAGTCGAAGTGGATCCACGTGGGCACGGAGCGCGGGAACGTGCACGTCGTGAACATAGACACGTTCGCGCTCAGCGGATACGTCATCAACTGGAACAAGGCCATTGAAGTGTGAGTACCTGAACAATCTCTCTGTTGTCTCCACGTCGGACATAGCCACCTATTTTTTTTTTCACAAAGCTTTAAACATGTTATTTTAATTTTTTCGTCTAAATACTATCTTTACAAGCCTTATTAGGATAATATTTGTGCAAAAAGTTACAAATATGAGGGTTTAATATAGGTATTAGGCAAATTAAACGAGTTTTGGTGTTAAAATCCTCACTCCGAAACTAACTATAAGATCCAGATACTCTAGCTTATCTACGACAAAGTCAAAGTCATACTCAAATTCTTACTATAATAAAACAATCACAAGAAAAAAAATATAGTATCGATAACTTAAGATTTCGAATTTGTAAACTAATACGAAGGAGTGGGTCGATTGTTTGGCGGCTAGTTTACATGAAGCCGCGAACTTATCAGCCTTCCCTTCTAATAACAACAGACAAATATAGTGTAACCACAACACGATCCCTTCCAAACTAACAAACCACCCCCTCCCCTTGAATTCGATATCAAGTGCCACGTCTCAAGTTCACAAACAAACTTACTCTATAGTCTATTACATCTAACCCTATAGATAGATAACAATCTAGATTACACTTCCCGAACTCCTATTAATTTCAATCCTGTATTAATTGGTTGAACAATTATTCAATATTCCCCGCGCGGCGGGAGTGGGAGAACCTTTGCGCATCTTTGGAGCAGGTTCGGTTGTAAGATATTGCAATTAGTAATATACATCTATAGTTCAAACCTAGATACTTAGGTTGTAGATAGATAGCGCAGTATTCAATATTTACAATGGTCCCGTGGATAGATCCTCGTAAATTCGAATCCCGTGAATGACAAAAAACGGAAAGCTGTCTATGATCGAATAAGTTTGTAAAGACGACATTGTATGGACGCACTCATTACCTATGACATGCCATACTATGTTTCTTTCCTGTAATTTATCTCTATCAGCAACATTATCGATTGGTATAAAAATATAGGATGATAATTTTTTTTGCAAAATCAACAGGTTAAATTCCTCGCTAAGGTAAAAACTATTTCAAAAATCTATTGAAACAAATATCAATTTTAGTTTTTGACAAAATCGGCCACGCAACTCCTTTCAGCATTTTTCGCTATCTCTTATAGTTTGGGATATAAAAAAAACACCCTGTATATCATTCTCGTGAGCACTTTGCGAAGTATAAATAGGTCCAAACGAATCATACTCTGTCACTTACTTAATGTCTATAACTTTAACCGACAAGAGAATAAAATGACTATTCCATGAAAGATCAAATAAAATGAATAATAACAGTCATATTAACGAGTAAAAGCATAACACGATATTTATTGGAAACGATCAATTTTATGCCGTATTTATTATGTTACGTTTCTTACATAAAGATATTTAGACAAGATAATAAATAGAACATCTAAACCTCAAAAAATAAAAACTAATTTACATTATTTACTTTAAATATAAAAAATGTAAGAAAATAAATCAAAATCTACATTAATAAACAATGAAATAAAAATACCCGATCAAGGCCCGGTACAATAATGACAATGTTCTCTCTATTAGAGATGCAGTATATAACTATCATCGAGCTTGTAGTCGTATGATGGCTCGCGTGGCATTATAATCAGTTATGAAGCAATAAAACCACTCGGAGCTATCAAACTGGGTTTATAGTGGAGCTTTTAGGAACTCTAGGTCGTTGCTAAGATTATATACTACATCTTGATGTCATCTATTTATATTTATTTTACTTTTTATTAAAAATACATTCGAGACGCGAATCATAGCTAATTTAATCTGTGTTTCTAAAAGTTTGAAGTGTAAATTCGAATAGCTTCCTGCTCCCTTAAGAATGACCCCGAGTCTACCAACTTCTTAATTTCTCCAATATGACGACTAAAACCTCTGTGTTTTGATCGATGCCTATCAGAAAATCTAAATATTAATACCTCTTACTACCGTTTCACTGAACCAGATTAAAAGGTAACTGAGAAAATCTAATTACCGATGAAACTCCGTTCAACTTAGTTTAACTGAACCAGTTTTTTTAATTGTTTAGTGATCCTATAATTTATAAGAAATCCTATAATCCCATAATTTATATTAATTCGTGAATTATTCGTTTTCGAGATAATAATGTCTCTTTATCTCTAAATTCCCACGGGATTAGTAATTCTAGTGGTAAAACCGCGGGGAGGAAGTTATATGTTCCTTAAAACGGTTGTAACACTCTTCCGATATTAAAATACCGACCGAGATTCCACCCAGATCCAGATGTTCGAGAGATTCCTTCGACACGACCTCGTAAATACAACACGTTACAATATCATTACAGATCAGACCAGACTTACGTATTAGGTATCGTTTAAGGATCAACTTGACATAACCGGTACCTAATTCACCGTTGTTGCGAAAACGTAATGAACGAGCGACAAACTTAACTAATAACTAACACTACCATCGCTCTTTACCTAATTGAGCATATAATAAGTAACTAATCGGACAAGTTTATTTGTATACCTACGTATAGTAAGGAAAGCCTCGGTCTGTCACCGCACGCAACTGCAATGCCCACAATATTGTGCTTAATAAACATCTTGCTGACGGTATTTTAATTCTAAATCGTCATTTGTCAAGAATCTAGAAAGTAAGTTTCCCAGGGACGGGTCGCTTGGGGATCGGGTCGCTCTGGTTGTATTGGTCCGATTTTGATAAGATAAGATAAGATCATTTATTCGCCGGAATACATAGCATAAAGGTCTTACAAAACATATTAGAACATGTATTCGGTCCGCAAGCAGACGTGCAAATGTTAAAAATAATATCAAAAAATAATGTCAAAAAGATAAAAATTCTATTGTATTTTCTTATTACTAAATGATTTGAATTCGTTAAAGTCATAAAAACAGTGTTCAAGAAGCCAGATACATAATTTGTTTTTAAAAAGAGGTGAAACTTGCCATGAAGATACATTGAATCCTTGGCAGTGACATAGATCCCGATATTAATTCCCATGAGATCGGGACTTACCACGGGGAAGCTGCTAGTAATTTATGAAATGACATGCGGCTAACATATAACCGCCTACATTTTAGCACACTTTTACTTTGCTTCATACAACTGGGTTGCATAAAACGAAACTTTTTAAAGAATTCGTTCAATTCAAGGTTCTTAAAAATTATAGTTGGAAATTAAGTAGGTATAGGCCTAGGTATGTTACCGGTGATAAGTAACTAGGAGGTCGTAGCGCGTCTACGGAAGTTCCGTAGCCTAACGTAGCTCGTAGCACATGCCAGTAGACCGAAGTACCTTCGCACAAAGAACCGTAGACGTGCTACGACCTCATCATGTGCTACGACCTACGACGCTCTATGCAAATTAGGCCAGTAGTAGACGATTATGAAGGCATTTGGTTTTAAAATATTAGGATGTAATCCGGTAACCCTATTAGCGAATTTCTATAAGGAAATTTAAAACAGAAACAACTCGTTCATATAATGAAGGAATATAATTGTTTCTGACAACAATGTTTTAACGAAAATGTATAAGGAACATACGCTTAAAGTAATAAAGATAACATAAAACACATTGATAGCTTGAGAGCAAAGAATATCCAAGTCGTAGCTAAGATGATGCCGGCTCGTAAATTGACTTATTACGAAACTTGATATCCGAGATGGCGAAAGATATAAAAAACCGATTCCAAGCACCTAGGTACGAGACTTGCGAGAGGTGTGCTACGACTACATTTACGACAATCTCAGTGTCGCGACGCGTGGACACCCACCTGCGACTCAGAAGGTTGCGGGTTTGATTCCCGCCTCAAACTAATATTTTTTTACTACTATGTATTGTTTGTTTCTGTATATCAGTATTAATTATGTAAGTATTTACAAAAATAAGTATAAATGTCTATTCGTTGTCTGGCCACCATAACACAAGCCAAGATAGTGCTGTGCGCAAAGTCCTGCAATATTTATTTATATTTCATTTATTGAGCACTTAAATACTTTTATTAAATTGGCTATCCCACATACAACCTGTTTACTAAAAAGTGTTGAATTATTTGTAAGCGGCAGCTTCGAGAAGACTCAATGTGATTCCGCTATACCTATATTATTTACGATAGAACATAAATTCGAGGGCTATAATAACGATGTAAAACATAAAGTTTAAGATTAGTGTTTCGTAGATCTTAAACATGATATTTGATTTTTTAAGGTTTAAAGGGTAGAATTTCGTTTTGTGAACGGAAAGTAATGCGAGCGTAATTAATATTTAAAGTACACCTTTAAATATTAATTGCGCTCGCATTACTTTCCGTTTCCATAAGGGCCAAACGCAAAATGCTGATATCTTAAATTATTAATTATTGCATGATCTTTGTCGAGTGTTGGTTTGTGTACCATTTGTAGATAAAATCTTTTCCTACATTTTAATATAATTTAAAGACGAAAATTCCTTATTGTTTCTAAGCCTATTAAAACTAATTACATTTATTCCGCTTTTTTCGTCGCATTAATTTTTGATGTATATTTTCGACTTTATTTTTTAGAGTTTCTCATTAACAATTTTAGTTAAAGGTGAAAATAATTTTGCTTTTACCTCATGTATGCGCCTTAATAAAGGTAGCATTGATATAAATGAAGCTGAATCACACAATATCTGCACACGTACGGTAAAAACACAGATTATTGAACATAACAATTAAAACACGATCAAAATATAAACGAGTACCTAAGTAATAACAATGTTATGAAACAAGGTAGGTAACGTACATTATCATAAGGTCGACAATTTGTGCCGCGGGTAAACTAAGCTTTTCGCGCTACCGGTAAATATGAAAATATCCGTTATTCCCTTAAAATGACACCTATTTACCTCTACTTATAAGCACTCTTCAATCTTCAACAAAACGAAATCATCGTCAATACGTAGGTACCTACTTATATTTTAATATATTTTACGTGTAAAAGAACCTGTATAATAAATAAGCACGTTGTACGACATTTCACACAGCGCCATATACGCTAATACTAAGCAACTAAGCTTGTTAAAAGTTATATAAGCACATGAGTAAATAATCTGTAATCATGTGATATAAGTACCACCTCTGATAAGTTTTTACTTCACGGCCTTTATTCAGATTAGTTTTATTTTTCTAAACAGTTCCGAATCGATCAATGGACTAGGGTTATTTATTAGCCCATACACCCTAGCGAGCTCGTAACACACATCGTTGATATTAAGGTGACCATAAAGACACGTTTCAAATTTTTTATCAACCTGGGTCTGACATCGGCCTAGACATCTAGAACTAGCCCTTTCTTTGTAAGCGTATTGTAAATACCTTCTAATTAAGCTTATCATACGCAACTTGACATAACATAATACCGGTATAGACAGCATGTTAGACAGATAACAGTAATGTCACCGAGCTGACCGGATACCGGTACGTAGAGCCGGCAGTACCCGGTTATCTCGGCAAGTGTGCGAGCTCGCCTTACGACGACACATTTGTATGCAAATATGTATCTTGATAGATACTGTTTGTCTAATCTGTGACCGTTTCATGGGATTCCGTTCTATCTCTTATTATTATGAAGATTCCTGTTTGTTTTGATTGCAAGTCAATACAAAAGAATTGTAAAGAAATACGTTAAGCTTATTACTACGGAAGAATACATCCTATATATATCGCTGACCGAAATGGCGCTGTGATCGCGCGTAGCACGTGTTCCACTGAAGCTGCGTTCCTAATACAGCCTACCCTAAGAGTCCGCACTCCTTCATCTGGTAGTTCACGCGATGGAACTAACTAACCGTCCCTTTTAAATATCTAGTACCTGGTTGAACGAGCTTTTCTCGGTTTTGAATTAATAAATTTCTAAACAGAAATCCAATATTTCAAAATAAAACCGGTATCTGACCTACAACTTTCAGAGCCGCAGTTTTGACATTGACAGTCAATGAAAGCAATTTTTTTTTAACAATAACAGCTATTATTTATGAAAGGATTAACTTGGAGAAAGAGATTTTTACTTTTTATCCAGCGTTACCCTCATCGGTCATATGGCGGTCATTAAAACACGGTTTTTCAAATGCCTATATCTTGGGAACCGAGCTTGTCTGAGACCTGGAACCTTGATAAATCGATTCCTTGAGCCGACAACCCCCCGCATACTAAATTTCATGAAAACTGTTGGAGCCGTTTCTGAGATCCTGATTAAATATATACAAGAATTGCTCATTTAAAGATATAAGATAATAGGATTAGTCCTGGAAAAATTAAACGTACGTCAGCGTTGTAAATATGAATCAATGTTAGAGAGTCTTTACTAGAGATATCAAATCACCCCTGCAAATATTGAGAACAAATAAATCCCTGTTTAGATATATTTTAATATAAAATAACATCATAGTTTCGTTGTAAAATACAATGTATCAACAAAGAGCTGAGAGAATGTAATATGCTTGTTAACAAGCACAAGGTAAGGTAGGTAACAAGCTAACGCCAACGCGAACGTCAATAACCACAATATTATCAAAGATATAATGAGACTAGAATATTACGAGAGAAAGGTAACTTGATGTATCATATATGATACAAGTATATTATATGATACAAGTATATAATATGATACAAAGTTGGTAACACCGACACAAGGAGCTCACTGTTGTTGCATATTTAATGAAGATATATTGTTGCCGATATGTGATGTGATATATTGGATCGTTGTACTTTGTACACTTTATGTATTACATCCTATTTGTGGGATTTTTACACGGACTGAAAGACATAATAAAAGAAAACAATCGTACGTATCATAGTATCTCTATACAGTATAATTATAAGGTAGTTACGGGTAATAAGGTCCACCTGCCACCTTGATTACTAAGTATTTCGTAAAATTAGGGGTAACTATTTGAAAACAGGTCATTAGATATTTTTTTTTGTTTTATTGTCATTCTGAAAAACAATTCATTTGTTTATTATCTTGATATTTTGTGACTAATAATCAAGGTTTTTAATAAACCTTTAGTGACCCTTATTACCCTAAGATAGTTCGATTTTCATCCCGAAAGTCCTGGGTTCGAATCCAGGCCGGCTGCGCATCAATAGATTCCCCTAATTTAAAACGAGCATTGGTCTTACGGTGAAGAAAGACATCGTGATGAATGAAACCAGCGGCTTGACTAGTTATATAGTACAAAAGTATAGGTGCTGGGCAAGCCTACTCCACCAAGCCCCAGGCACCGCAGCTGCTCTGTATAAATTATGTAAAAAATTATGTAATAAATGATGTAAATATTGGCCATATTCAAATTATTGTAACTGTTAAAATAAGCGTAGGTATACCTAATAATGTGGTGATGTGTTGTAATGACGTTATACAATGTTTATTAGCTGTACGTTTGTATGAACCTTGCTGTTCGAGTAATATTTGAACCATGCACCTACATGTACCCGAGGCTGGCGAGCGTGAGCACTGCTGGATGGACGTTCACATTCTTACCAACTTTGCATTCCAGAAGTTCCAATACACCATGCAACTATGTAAAGTACTTTTACACACTTCATTAGCACAGATTTGTTTTTATGGCTTTTTCTTTATAGGTACATATTGAACTTTTTTAAATGTAATACTTTGCGAACTGTATGGTCTGGTGGATTTAAAAGTTATTTTTGTGACTATCTACAAACACATATTTCTGGTAACGTATGTATTCTATCTGTTGTCTGATCACCATATTACAAGCCTGGTTGTAATATGGTGATCTTAGCTGTGTGTGTAGTACCTGTATCGTAGCTTTTGAAAGTATGTTTGAAAGAAGTTACAAAAGTTCATTATTGTTTGTATCTTCTGCAATAATTTAAACGAAAACTTTTATAGTATCGCAGTCAAAGTTTTTCGTATAGAAGTAAGATGTTACCTGTTTTGTTCGTACTCCGGGGAAATTCCGGACAAATGGAACTATATAACTGGTAACACTCACTCTGAGATACTCCGGACTTTATACGGGAATATTTGATTTTATTAACTTTACATTAAATATGTTAATATCCTTTTTAAGTTATAACGTTATATGTTAATATTAGGTTGTAAGTTAGTAAATACTGCAAGTTCAAGTAATGCAAGTTCATACAATATCTTTACCGACCTAAGTAAAAGTATGATGCCTCTGTTATACTTATTCGCTATAGAATTCAGTTTGAAGCCTTCCACCACAATTATTGGACACGCTTCCTGTACATCTTACTTGGAACTTTCCAGGCATTCACCGGAGACAATCTGACTTAGATTAGCGCGCCATCTAGACTAGATTTTTTAGAGAAAAATAAAAGAGATTAGATTCCGATTGGAAAAGTTCTTGAACATTCTTTGAACTACAAATAATTCAGTATCACGATAATAGCATTCTTCACTAAATATTTGTTCGTTTGATTGAGTTTGTTCAACGAAGACGGCCGATAACCACTTTCTTATTGGAGCTGGCTGATGCAGACTACAAACTGCCAAATACATGCCAAGTGGACACTATGATACAGATAGATAATGTAATCGGGCGACCATTTAGTGTATTGTCTGTGTCTGCCTTTAATGTCGAATGGCGAGGGCAAGGTGAGCTATAACTATAAGTATCATGTTAGAGTTCGCATTCTTGTCTCTAACTCAGTATCTCTCTTTGATTTAAAACTTCAATAACATTCGGGAATCTGTCTGGCTTTAATACCAATTGAAGCAATATACATTATAACAAGGGTCTTCATGAACATATATTCTTATTTTTCTTGACGGCAACGATCTCTCCTGATTCCCTTGTCAATTTTTTTTATGTCAGTACCACCATTTTGTGTCAAGTTATTAGACGCGATCAATAATGTCACAACGTCGTCCAACAAAGTTAAAGGAGTGTAAATTGAAGCGAGTCGAGAGTATCACCGTTGCTCTATTAATGGAGGCGTCATTGTCGCACGTTTTATTTCGTAACGGTCCCCTCGAGATGAAATGTCATAAAATTTAATTACCGAAACTCTCGGTAATGACGCTCTTTGTAATTGTTTCGTTTATTTTATCGCCCGGAGACGCGCTCCGCCGCCGCCGCCGCCTGCCACCCGCCACCCGCCATCGCAGTCGCCGGTACCAGCTTACAAAGCTAGACTAATACTCTCTTAACATTATAAACAATGACTTTAATTGCCGACGTGTAACAGAGATACTGTTGCTAGATTCGCAGACAATAAAGGTCGTTATAACACGCCCTTCGGCGACACTCGCCAGCCCTACCGCCGAGCGAGACGTTCCCGATTCAAATAACGCGCTCTCATTGGCGAATCGTAACGAATTTCCGCCAATGGCGTTATCGCTACAATAAAACCGCCCAGGGTTGTCACGTACCCATTGTTAAATATCCTAGATTTGTTAAAATGTCGCTAGCTAACGACGTCCGAAGCAGACGGATACTACAAAAGATATCGTGAAAATTTAATAAAATCCGTGTTGCGAATGAAAGGCTCGTTTGTTCGTCGAGACTTATAATGATATAAATTATGAAAGAATGGTAAAGCAGTCACCGGAGGGAATAATGAAAGGTTCTCGTAATGTTTCTCCGACCGGTAAATTGCGTAACTCTCTTTTATCTCTCGCGTTACTTACTCTCTTTGTTACAAAAATATAATTTAACAGACAGTTGTTACGAATTCAAACAAATGAGTTTTGAGTGTTGTTGTATTTGTACATTTAATCTATGACAGATATTAGGCACGTGAAGTAACAAATTAACTGGTCTAATTTTTACTAAAAAATGTTAATTGACGCGAAAAATTAAATTGATGAACCTAGCGCCGATACAAACACCGATCGGTGAAGACCAGCACAGCGCACCACCACACAACACGTGAACAAACAGGCTTAAAACAAGTACTAACATATGAAATCTATATGTATAATTTTTATTATGCTTTCGAGATTTGTGTTTGCAAAAAATCAAACGGTTTATACTATGTTAGACTTACCAACTCAATATACATGAAGTATAACAGTGCATTGTTCGTCGAACACTACTCAACCGGATATATCTCGACATTTATATAGTTCGGCACAAAGCTAGTTACTGTCAGCTGTCACCTCGCATAACGGCTCCTTTGTCGGCAACTTCACGTCTCTGATTATAATGGAGCGTCGAGAGAGGTGTTGGCGCTCACTTCAGACATGTTTTATAATTCAACTCACTACAGGATATTACGTTTAGAACACTCAGATGCTTTATGCTACATAAAATTGTTCGATGCTTTGGAAAATTAAATGCATATCGCTGTAAACCTATTGGCTCAATATTTTATTTTGTTTCAAATATTTATTTAAAGTGTCGTAAATTGAGAATTATGGTATCAGAGGTAATGCACTAAACTGGATACAAAGTTACTTGACTCATAGAATGCAATCGGTAGTGATTACAAGTGTTGATAAATGCAAATTATTAGTTCTAAATTCATCAACTTATCGTACCGCAAGGTATTATAGGTCCTCTCTTGTTTTTATTATACCTAAATGACTTACAATATTGCACATTATTTCCTGATGACAAATCAATTGTAATCTCTTCTGAGCGTGAAAAACCTAATTATATTTCTGACATTATAAATACAATTAATTCTATTATGGCTTGGCTAAATTGCAATATTCTGAAAGCGAATATTTCTAAAACCAAAATCATTCACTTTTCTAATTATGGGACACAGTCTACTGAGCTTAAAAAAACCCCCGACACAAAATAAAAATAGTATGAACGTAAAAAGCCAAACAAAAACTATGAAAAAAAACCCTACAAAAAGTAAAAAAAAATAACCCCGAAATTATGATCCTACGTAAGTAGGTACATCTGATGTTTTTTGGTTAAATATTGTCGCGTCGGGGGACCGCTCTTTTTTTTGAGTCAATTTAATATATTGTAAGAGTCGTCGTTTTGTTTTAGCATTTATTTGGATTTAGTTTCGCTTGTAATACTTACTTTAACATTTTCGTTGAAATTTTAATAATTTTATTTTATGAAGGTGTTTTATAGGTAAAGAGCGGTCCCCCGACGCGACAATTTTTAATCAAAAAAATTCGGTGTACTTACTGACGTAGGGTCATAATTTCGGTGTTTTTTTTTTTCTTTTTGTAGGGGTTTTTTATAGTATTTTGCTTGTTGTAGGCTTTTTACGGTCATACTATTTTTATTTTGTGTCGGGGGTTTTTTAATTTTAAATTTAATTTTTTATTTCATCCTTTTTGTAGGGAGGGATTTTTTAATTAGCTATTTGTAATGTGCAAATCATGCCCTTTCATTTGATACCCTACTCGGATATATCTACTTACATTCGGTTGTTAATCTTGACTCTTATCCCCCATAATGTTTAGACGGCTAAACCGATTTCGATTAAACATAGCTATTTGTAACGTACGAATCATGCCCTTTCATTTGATACCCCACTCGAGCGTATCTACTTACATTCAGTTTTTAATCCTGACTTTTATCCCTCATAACTTTCAAACGGCTGAACCGATTTCGATCAAACATAGCTAAGAACACTCTCACCTACTTACAAACAAAAGAAAAAAAGAGTGTGTGTACTTATGTACACGCGTTAGAAGTTATACTTCTTTGGCGTATGGAAAAAAAATACCAGAATATACAACTTGAACATAGTTATCAATTTTCATACCACCTAGAACTAACTTCATGCTGTTAAATTTAGGTGTCGGTGTGCGCGCGCATCGTAAAAATTCACTCTCATCATTTTTCTCCATCGCGCCAAAAGAAGTATAACTTCAAAAACTAAATTTAAATCGGCTCATCCGTTCGGGAGCTACGATGCCACAGACAGACACACACACAGACACGTCAAACTTATAACACCCCGTCGTTTTTGCGTTGGGGGTTAAAAATTAATTATAATGTTGAAGAGATAGTGGAGGCCAACGAGACCAAAGTTTTAGATTTAATTCTCGATCGTAATTGTAACTGGAAAGCGCATATCGATCACGTTTGTAAGAAACTTAACAGATTTGTTTACGTGCTATATAAGTTACGAAATAGTTCTACAATTAATACAACGCTTACAGCCTGTCACGGCTTTATTGCTTCTATTTTAAGTTATGGACTAATATTATGGAGCAACTCTACTGATATGATTAGGGTTTTCCGAGCACAAAAAAATGTGTACGGGCAATTGTGGGTGTACCTCCTTGGGAATCGTGTAGGCCAGTATTCCATAAGTTAAAACTGTTAACGCTCCCCTATATGTATATCTGAGAAGCCGCAAAATTTGTTTAACAAAACAAAATATGCAATTATTTATCAAAACGCGGGATATACCTATTTCATAGATGCATCAGAAATCCCGACAGAATTGTATTACCTAGGATCCCCAAAACAGCTCTGTATCACAAAAGTTGTCAAACTATGTGTGAAATGATATACAATAATATACCTGAGGGCGTTATATCATTACCACTTAACTTGTTTATTAAAATATTGCGTATTTGGTTGATTGACAAGGGTGTTTACTCGGTGCAATCTTTTTTACATATCAACTTCTGAATCATTATTACGAAAATATGTTTTACTTTATTTTCCAGTTTTTCTGTTCCCATAGACCATATAGACTGTAAATGTCCGACAGTCGGTGTATCCTACATGTACCTATATACATAAATAGATAACACCCTGGTCGGCATGTGTCGGTCGGTCGATCGATAGGCAGGCACATCGGATGCGTATTGTCAAAGCTTATCTCTCCGTAAACACTTGTGTCAACACTCAACACTCAACACTCACCACAAGCTCACCACCCACCAACCACCAGCCGCTGTAGCCGTGCCGCCTCTCTCACATTGTCTCCACTCGGGTATACCTACCGTCTTAACGTCATCTCGCTGTCAATTATATTTCAACATTGTGTTGTATTTATTTATTTGTCGCACATGTTCCTTACTATATTTATTGCTGTTGGACAGTTATTCAAACTGACTTTTATTTGCTAAATACTCTATTAAGTTTAGTATCTGAAGATTTTATATAGCAACAGCAACTTGTAAAACTTTTTCAAACAGAGCGTTTTTTTTTTCAAAGTAAGTTTCCACTACCCCCACGTTGTATTCTTACTCATGTGCCCCCACGGCTAATATTACATACTATCTTTGTACCGCGGTATCACCCTCGCAAGTCCCGATCCCGTGGGCATATCGAAAATAAAAGCATATGTCTTACCACCAATGATTCAATGTTTCCTCATACTTACCAATTTCGATACAAACAAATCAACAAAAAAATCTTAATATTAGTAAAGATTAGTAGGAATGTTTAATAGGTATGGGATGGGCAGGGATGATTAAATAAAAGTAGGAATGCGCTGAAAGACAGGACGTCCAAACCCATCTCCAACCCGCAGAAAGCTAACAACATGACCCCGGCCACCGCCCGCGCCGCGTCCCTCCTCTACATCCACGACAGCTCCACTCAATTCTACTGGATATCTCTATTCAATTACCACACACACACAGACATATCTACACCGAGACTTTTAAAATCAGCTGTCTCCCTAGAGATAATAAACTTGCATTACAAAAGCTAGACCATCATTTCTTTGTCTAGTTTCTTAGGTGATTTAGGGTACTTTATATTAATTCAGCTTTATTTTATAGACACACAATTAAATTATTATATTCTGTAAATAGATTCCAATTTTTTTGTCCAGGCTAAGACAAATCTCATATATTTGTCTTTTACTTTATTTATTTTTTGCAAAGATATTTTGAAATGTATGAGGATAAAAGTAACGTTGATAAATAACATAGAAATAAATATGATAATATTTTAAGCGTAACAAAGTTATGGACATACATACTGGAGTAACTGAAACCTGTATTAATGGATGGGTACTCTCTACCGTAGCATTTAAACTCTACGGCTGTGTCAACTAGTCCGGTCAAATTAATGTAATATCCGTTGTAGATTCTGGTCATATTGGCGAGTTGTTGAGTGGTACAGAATCTAATCATTTTGCTTGCACTGTGTGTTATGTTGACAGAGGCTATTGTTTGCTGACTTATGGGCTTGTAGGTCGAGGGAGGAAGTAACTAATGGAATTATGTTGACGAATTATTTGGGTTTCTAATTGTTTGAATATGTTTTAGTCAGAATTGAGGGTTAGGGACTAATTACAGAAGGAATCTCAATCATAAATCAAGATCCCAGTCTTGAACATCTGTCCTATTAAAACATCTGATCGCCACAAATATTTTGGCTAACGACCAAATACCAACAAGTTTAGCAACAAGTTCCTTTCAACTTTAAAGTATATCGTAGATATCACAACAAACTTTTAAAACAAAACCATAGTGTTGCCCATTGATACAAATCTAAGTGGAACCTATTGAAACAATACCTAAGTATTAAATAGTTGAATGGACGAAGTGAAAGCTCTCCCTGCGACGTGTCACCTTTGTGGGACACCTCGCTCACGGTCCGCGTTCTCGCTCCCCTTTGTCTTTGGAAACGATTGTTTTCTTATGCTCTATTCAGATATATTTAGTTGGCAAGTATAGATGAGATAGCGAATAGGCAGCGCGGATGATCGCCGCATCACAGAATATACCAATCAGAGCACTATTAACTTTATTACATATAAGTAGGTAAACGAACGCGGCGTACACACCGACTGAGATGAGGTCAAATGAAAGCATATTTCACGTAAACATACTGTTTTCTTACTTGATATATCCTCTATTACAGATACTCATACTTAACTTTGATAACTTTTACAGTTTCAAACTGTCAGTGGACTATTCAAACGAAGTTCGAACTGTGGTAGCTGATAGATCGTGCTCATAGATTTTGCCCATAAAATCATACGAAGCACCTGCTTAACAATTTCATACATTACTAACGATCTGCCCTGGCTTCACACGGATACAGAGCATAAACGCCTGCATTTTTTTATGTTATTTACACAAATACACCTAAACTATTCTGAGTAATTGCTCCGTCCATTGATAAAAATCCGTTCAGTAGTTATTGAGTTTATCGCAAGCAGATAGGGGCAATGTTTTAGCATAAGTATAGATAGATCATAACCAATATGTAGTTTAATTGAACGATGCAAGTAACTTACCCGATACGAATGCGCCTTGCGATGGCACCGTAGCGTAAACACACCCACGACAAGCTTCCCCCTGCATCATTCTAATCTCCCCCCATAGCCCCCCCCCCACTCGGGCCGACCGGGAGGGGGTGCCAGGGCCGGGTGGTCCGCAACAAGTGGCGCCGCGACATCGTGGGACCACTTGATTGATACACGAACCGTATCCTATATTTAAATTATACGTACGTACGTAACTATAGGTTTGGGTGAAGTTTCCTCTCATTACTTTGGTACGTTGATGTAAATCTATAGTTTATCACGTCCGTCAGGGTCACTAATGTTAGAGCTCTAATGGTACGCCGTAGGTATTAAACGCTTGGGAATACAAATAAAATGGAAGAAAACTACAAAAAATGAGCTTTTGCTTTAGATTTACTATAAATACTACGTTTGTTTCTAGGAATGTATCTCTATCGGCAATACTATCGATTGATATAAAAATGCTTATAGGTGGATATTTTTTGGAAAAAAAAAACATGTTCGTTTCGGTAATAACTTTTCCAAAAATAAAGATGTAATTTTAGTGTTTGTCACGCGACTTGTATCCACATTTTCGCAATTACTTATATTTTAGGAATTTAGAGACCTAGCTAACAAAACCAGCTTCATACTTTATGAAGTTAAAGTACAGAATAGATTAGAGTCTAGAGGTCAGTTGTTACAGCAGGTCTAGCTGAAATAACTAACTTCCTATGACTAATTAAATAAATTCTGAAAGAAAATTGATAAGTTGATACTAAGAATATTAGGTTACTGTGAATCTTTAATATTCCTTGAAAACGTGCCGACGCGCGACGAACGTCGCCTACCGAACACGGAGTTCTGACTACATCGTTCCGAGTCAACGGTTCGCTGATTTTTTGAATAATTAACGTAAAACACCGTCACGACAGACTTGTTTAAATCATTTTGTGATTCAACGCGACGTTTTTGTTAAGAAATCACGTCTTTATGAATTAATGACATTGTTACGAGAAAACGAGAAAATTTCCTCAAATGTCCTTACCTACTTACTTACCTATTTGTAAAAGGAAACACGTTTTAAATAGGAATATATTTGTATTGTGTTCTTGTTGTTTCAGTACGCGATCAAATCATCCCGGAGCTGTCGTGGAAATTAGTGACAATCCGTTGGATGCTAGCAAGGTATATACATTTATATTGCATTTATATTGAATTACCTACACATCTCTCATGTCAGCTCAGGCAAGAGCTGTCTATCTCCACGCTTTTATTTCACTCGGAACACCGATTTCCGTTACTTTTTGCAGCAATTAGTATATCGGTAATAATGCGAAGAATATTGTCTTTCAAGACATATTTATTTTTATATTTGCCGATCAAAATCGTTGAGTTCCGTGATGAAATGAATGCCATTATCAATTGTATAACGATGTTACAGTTGCTGGTAGCGTTCGAGATAGGTCTGGTGGTGGTATGGGACCTGCGGGCCCGGATGGCGGAGTGGCGCGGGGCCCTGGGCACGGGCGGGCCGGGCGAGGGCGTGCGCGCCGCCGCCTGGCAGCACGACGGGAAGCTGATGACCGCGCACGTGGACGGCGCGCTCGCCACGTGGACCACCAGGACGCCGCGACCTTCCTCGCTCTCGTATCCACACGGTGAGCTGCTCACACATAGCTCTACGATTTGTTATACAGAAAGGCTCGAATCTATTCATTTTTATAAAACGGCAATAAATAATAATTTCAGCGAAGGCGAACAAAGACGGCAAGTTGGAACCGTGCAAACCTATCCTTAGGCTCGAGTGGAAGACGTCGAGAACAGGGTTCGTTTCTCATTTTTTTTTATCAAATATTTGTCTTTATTCATCCTCTAAGGCCCTATTTCACGCCAATCGCCTAATCTCTATCGCCTGTAACTATAAAAAAATACATTTTTTATTTTTGAATAACCTTAGTAACGATAAGCAATTTTCGTCTTCAAATTATTCCGAAATGTTGGAAAAGATCTTACCTAGAAATTCATTAAAAAATTACAATTATAACAACAATTTTTCATGCCATAATCAACAATTTAAGTAACAAGCTACCTGCATGCTTTTGACATTTGGCGTCATTCATGGCCCAGCCTTAACCTTACGAATTGATTCTAAGGAAGAAGTCGAGAAGCTTTATTAAAATCAAAATGGACAATGTATCGTTTAGAAAATGGACAAAAGGAAAAAGAGACGAGTGGTTAGAGTTATATTCTACACTTAATCAACATGTAATTACCTACTTGGCGTTAGTTTTATGAACTATCATTTATATCAGTAGATAGATAGATAGATAGATAAGTATAACTACACAGTAGTACCCTTATATATTGAACTAGCCGTTACCCGCGACTTCGTACGCGTGGTAGTTTTGTTATATTACACCTTCATGTCAAATCAATATTTAAAAAAAACCGCATCAAAATTCGTTGCGTAGTTTTAAAGATTTAAGTATACATAGGGACAGACAGACAGACAGAGAGGGAAGCGACTTTGTTTTATACTGTGTAGTGATAAGTATTGTATAGTTTGAGGGTCTGTATGTGAATCATTAGATAGTATAGAAATGTCCCAGTGTTGATAATATAGCAAAGAATGTAGGTACAAAGGCCGCGGCGCACCGCGCGATGACAACGTGACTCCGAGTATGGAGTGATCCGGTATTGAATATACTCGTTGATACGTAAACTACGAGTGTAACACCGACCACTGATTCCGTACATCACTTCACTTCATGTTACATTTCATTTATAACATTTACTGATAACAGAACAAATATTGGTTGGTTTATATTTGGTTGTTTCTTTTGTTCTCTTCTTCTATAACTTGCAGCGGTCTCCGGTTTTACCCGCGAAGTATGTCGATAAAAAGATTATGTTACCGAATCAACGAATCTTTAAACTGTTAACTGACTCAATTCATAATTTTAAAACGATTCTAAAGTTATTTTAGTACAAGTTAAATTTTAAATTGTGTTTGCTACATTGACTACTGCTTTATCGACTTACATTTGCAACATGGTGAAAGTTTTCCGCTCGTTGTATTCCAGCGAGAGCCTGGTGATATTCTCCGGTGGTCTCCCGACGGACAAGGCAGGTCGGACGCACAGCATCACGGTGTTGAACGGGAAGAGTACCACCGTCCTAGAGATGGAACATGCGGTCGTCGACTTCGTCACGCTCTGCGAGACCCCACATACTGCAGGTAAACAACGAGCTACTAATTATCAAAAAACAATGAAAAAATAGTTTAAACACTAACTATCGACTATCTTGTTCCGCGATGAGAATCCGGGAAAAATATCGGTTAAATTAGAATCTCCTACAAAGTCGAAAGACTGTTGCCATAATGTTGGATACTTAAGTTGTGTGTTTCCGTTGTACTTGCAGACTACCAGGAACCGTACGCGATAGTGGTGCTGCTCCAGAACGACCTGGTGGTGATCGACCTGCTGTCCCCCGGGTACCCTTGCTTCGAGAACCCCTACCCCATGGACATACACGAGTCGCCGGTCACTTGCTGTACATACTTCGCCGACTGTCCCTCGGACCTGGTGAGCTATCCTGACAACACACAGATCTTCAGGTCGTCTCGGTCATCTGAGACATTGTGTGAGATGTCGGTAATGCTGTTCCAGATTCCAGCGTTCTACAGCGTGGGCCGTCAGGGCAACAAGAAGGCGGGGTCGGCGTTCAGTGAGAAGCTATGGCCCATCGACGGCGGCGAGTGGGCGCCCGCCTCCTGCTCCTATAGCGAGATTATACTCACGGGGTATGTCGATAGCGCCGATAACTCGCCTTTTATATCACCATAGCGCCATCTTGTGCTGAAAGTAGGGGCAAATGGATCCCGAATCGACTCAGATGCTTCGGCAGTTTGGCAATGTCCCATTGCAGTCGATTCGTTGCTAATTATGTAATATGTACTCACTTTTAACGTAATTAAGTAGTTATACATAATGAACATATAATTTCAGGCATGCAGATGGTAGCGTCAAATTCTGGGACGCGAGCGCTGGGACCTTACAGATTTTGTACAAGTTGAAATGTTCTAAAGGTAAGGAAATATAGAAATAAATGAATGTCGGTCCAGCGGCGTATTGAAATACCACAACAGGATTCTGATGTAATATATCCTGTCGTGGTGTGTCAATGTGTCGGTGTACCTAGCGGATAGTCGATCATATCGTATGTATGTGTCGCAGTGTTCGAGCGTCGCGCGGGAAGCAGCGCGTGCACCGGCTGGGAGGAGGACAGTCCGCTGGCCGTGCAGCAGGTGGGTACTAGTCTAGGTGTCGTAGGTAAGGTACCTGTATCAGTGCGATACCTGAGCTGTAACGTGTGTACAATGTGTACGAGCAGGTGGCGCTGTGTGCGGAGTCCCGGCGGCTCGCGGTCGCGCTCCCGCACGGACACGTCGTCCTGTTCAAGTTCCGCAAGGCGGAGACCCACGCCGAGACACAGGTATATTACACGACACCCGGAGCACGCGGTCGACGTACCTTATCTATGATGATGTTCCGTGTTCCAGGTGTTAGATATTCCACTCATATCGGACACTCTAGAGGAGGAAACCTCGCCGGAAGCGGAAGGGGGGCGGTCCATGTCCTTCAGTAGAGGTGGGGAGGCCGAGGGGGAGAGTAGAAAGGTTAGTTTATTGTGTGTAGAGTACGATACTAATCTTGTAGGCCTGGCAGCATTATAGGTGTATGCTTGTTGTAGTCGGGCGTGTGGGCGGGCGGGGGCGCGGGGTGCACGCTGCGGGTGCGGGGCGCGGGAGGCACGGGCGGCGCGCGTCGGGCCCCCGGCTTCCAGCCGACCCTGGTCGCGCTGCAGCAGGGTCCGCCTCATCCCATCCAGGCGCTCACCATCAACTCGTCGTACGGCCTGTGAGTATACCTATACGAGTGTATCGGTGGGACTCGACGGTGCGATGCGATGCGATGTGACGGTGGTGTTCCAGGATGGCGTGGGGCGGCGAGCGCGGCGTGGTGGTGGTCGACATGATGTCCCGGTACGTGGTGTGCGCGCTGCCCGCCGCCGCGCTCTACCACGGCGAGCGAGCGCGCCACGACCGCCAGCGGTCCCCGAGCATCGACCAGGTACACACCCACTACACCATACTATACTATACTTACTGTACGCGACACGCCCTACCCTCTATTATGTTTCAGTTGCGATTTTATTTCTTTACTGATCGGTTGCTTCGGCCGAGGGGGCCTCCGACCCCGGGTCCGGGCCGGGCGCGGACGCTCCGCCGCCCCTCCCCCCACCACCTCACCTCCCCCCCTCCATTCATTCAGCTCGTTCGTTCGTTCGTACGTTTCACCCTCGTTCCGTTCGAGGTTGTAGAGTAGCGAGCCCGGCTTCTCCCCGTCTAGCACCGTCGCATGGTACCCTCGACCGCAGGGGCGGGGTGTAGGGCAGCACAGCGGGAGGGCGCGCGGGGGGGAGGGGGGTGGGTGGGGAGGGGCGCACGCGTCGCTCACCGCTCACGTTTTTTCCCCGCGCTAAGCCGGAGGAGGCGCGACCCTCGCCCGCCGCGAGCCCGACCGACCCCGCCACCGCCGGCGCCGAAGACACGCTCGAGGAGCCGCGCTACACCGCCGACCCCGCCGGCCGCCGCAAGTCCTCCACCTCATGGAAGACGTTCAACCTGAAGCGGCAATTGTCGCGCGTCGACCTCAAGCTGAAGGCGGCGTTCACGACGCCGGCCGGGGCGGGCGGTGGCTCGGGCGCGGCGGACGCGACGGGGCCCGAGCCGGGGGGAGGCTCGTCGCCCGAGAGCGAGGAGCGCGCGGACGGCGAGGCGGAGGCGGGCGAGGACGCGGACGGCCCGGAGGCGGCGACCTCGCCGCCGCGCGCCGACCCCTTCGAGCGGATGCACCGGGAGCTGCGCGAGCGCCGGCCCCCTACGGACGTGTACGACCGCATGCACCGCGAGCTGCAGGAGCGATGGCGCGAGCAGGCGTCGCGGCCGGACCACCTGCCGCTCGAAGCGGCGGCGCCGGCGCGTCCCCCGCGGCGCCGCGCCGCCGACCGCCGGCTGCTCTCTGTGCCGAGCGAGGCGGTGCGCGACCTGCGCCGCAAGCACCCCGCCGCCGCCGCCGGCCCGGCGCCGAGCCCGCCGCCCCCCTCCTTCGCCGGCACACTCATGCGCCGCTTCAGTAAGTATACCCCGACAAAACCATGTCCACGACCGCCGCGACCACTCCCGCCGCGCCATCACCTACCATCGTATCGCTGTGACGTATATACGTAGACCGTAGTGTTCATGTTCATCATGTTCACATCTGAATGGTACTTGGTTGGCGATATATCGTTCATTCATCATCGTTCACTCTCTAATCTAGTCTATGGTCCTACTCGTATGACGTATATACCTATATAGATGTCGGGCGTACCTACATAGTGTTGACGCTCGCGCTCGGCGTTACGTAGAGGTTATGGTACTCGTAGCTAGATGTTTTATCTAATATAAATTAATTAACGTTTATAATAAAGCAGACGTAATCGAGGTTGAACCTCAAATAAACTAACGTACGTAAACTAACGTTTTTCTATTTGTAGATATTTGAACAGTCGAAAGATGTCGCGTGTCGTCGACTACATGCTTTCCGCTTCTTGTCATATTTGGCTTTTTATTTAATTTATTTATTATTTACCCTTATTTTAGTATAAGTATAGTCCTAATAAATATGTAATATAATGTGACCGACGATGGCGTGTACGTGTACATGGATGTGCCCGAGTACGTGTATGTACACGTAAACGGCGCGTGTATCTGTTGTATATACGTGTATATACGTATAATATAAATATGATGTATCCGGTAATGTGTGAGTGTAGTGATGTAGCGGTGTGTAAAGTCACTGATGTTTGTATTTTCTTATTTCAAAGGAGAAGGAGTCGTCCGAGGAAGACTCTAACTGCCTTAAATATATATTCTCGGACTTCCTCGGTAATTAGAAATACAATGTGACGAATGTGTAGGAGACATTATATCTGTGTGTTGTCGATGTCCTTGTCGAGAGGCTCCCAGCTCCCGCTACCGCTACCGCTACCTACGGACACGGACACGGACACGGGCCCGGGCACGGTAGTAGTACGCCTCGTGTAGGTAGAGCTGTATGTAGCGATCACTCGCCCTCTCATGACGCTATGTCCCCAGGGCGGTTAGTAGCGCGCCTGTGCCCAGGGCCGAGCGGAGCGGGCGGCGAGGACGCCGTGCGAGTCGAGACGCAGCCACGGGCTCGGGCTCCGGCCCCCGTAGGTATATAACCCGGGGGGTTGTGTGTGTGTGTCACTAACCTGAGAGCGAGCCGGAGTGGTGGCGGTCGTGGGGCAGCTGTGTGTGTATGTGTGTGTTGTAGATGAACGGGCCCGGCGCGGGCGTCGGGGGCGGGGCGGGCAGCGCGCCGCCGCCGCCCGGGGCAGCAGGGCCGGGCGCAGGCGCGGCCGGGGCCGGCGGGGGCGGCGCGGCGGGGGCGCGCGTCAGACGGTCGCGCTCGCAAGGTACCCGCAAACTGCACAAGTGCCTGTCGACGGCGTCGGACGTGTACGCCGCGCCCCCCGCCCCGCAGCACTCGCTGCTGACGACGCGACAGTATTGCAGTTTTGGTAGTACAGTCACCTTGTATACCCACCGACCGACCTTCACTCGGCCTCGATCTCTCTCGCTCTCTCTATCTCTCTCTCCCTCCATCCCTTCTGACGCAGTCGCAATTTCTCGTCTTATTTATTTAACTTAAGTTTAACGTTTGCGAGTTACCGTCGAGTAACATCCGACGACTTCGCTTGTCGTGTCTCGGCACGTATGCGCGGGCCGCCATCTCGCTTCGTGCTGTGCACGTACAGCTTCTCGATTGAGACATATTAAATAACCGCTATTAATGTCTGCTCTGCGCGGCATCTCGTCTCTCAATCTCTCTTGTAACCTATATATTATTATATAAATGTTGATTGTTATGTTACATAGAGTTATCAACTCGAGTGGCATCAAGCCGCGAGCGAGTCACACGAGCCACGAGCTCTGGTTCTTGTATTTTGTATTCAGTTGATGTTTGTTTTGTTTTGTTTGGAGACACACTGACCTCCCTTCTTCTCCTACTCTTCCTTCCATAACTGACTACTCTCATACTGACCTATACATACCTACACATATTGTAGTTTCATATGAAATTAAAGATTGTTGTTGACGTTTTTATGCCATTTGATCAATATCCGTTTTATAATTTAAACATGATTCCGTTATTTATCTGCGGACAACTATAAGACGTTATGAAAATCTTTAATTTCATTAAAATAGTTGTACAATTTGAATCACTACATTAAGATAGTTACATTTTTAAACTCGAAATGAAGTTTGCTTGAATCGACAAAACTAACTCAAATAAAGTTTAAAATACAGAAACATTATCTATGCATCGCTAAGTACAATATAAGGAAATATAATGATCATCATCATGTAGTTAGTTTATACCTTTCTGTTTAAGCCCACCCTAGCCCCTGACCGCCCTGGCCCTGGGCCCTGCCCTGCTCCTGGGCCCAACACTCCCCCCCCCCCCGTCCTATCTTCATTTCGTACATGGTTAAGTTGTAATTCGTCATTATTTATTTGTTTAATTTCCAATTTCAGATCGGAATCATTTAATAGGTAATCATTTGAATTAACAAAGTACAAATTTCTTCGTATGTTCTACTATACCTATTCGTGACCAGTTTATTGTTGTGTTGACCGAGTAGTTGTTTATATTTCCGTTGTCATCCTCTCGTTATCATAGAATGGTTATATTGTATATCACTGACCTACCTAGGGAGGTGGGGCCCGGCGTCGCGTCGCCCGGGGCACACGCCCCGCGCCCCGGGCGACGCCGCCTCTCACCGCCCCTCTCCACCTGTGCTCGTATTACATTGTGGTTTTGTTTCTCGGTACAGAACCACCTATACCGCAGACTCTCGCATCTATGGAGTACTTACACATAATGCAACCCAATGGTACCCGAAACGTTTGCATCTTATGTTTTTATTTCTCCATCACTTATCTCTACTATAGTTTTGGTCAGTTTGTGTTGTATGTGTGTGCTTGTCACGTCACGACCACGACACGAGTCCCCCGAGTCTCGACTCCCCCGAGTCCAGACTCCCACGATCACGTAGGTAGTCTTTCCTAGCGAAATTGTGGCTGTCATATGTTTATGGATGTTTCACGCTCGCGCCCGCAGAGATGCGTCTCTACTGCACCCGTCTCTCTCTCTCTCTCTCTCTATCTCTATGTGAGATATAAAGCATGACTGTTAGATTAACTAAAAGGTGACTTACTACTCAAAACTATCCTGTTTTATCTTAATATAATGTATGACATGTTCGATGTTCCGCCGGTTGTTGTTGACTGTACGTTATATATGTGCATACCTACCTGTTACAATGTAAGCGAGGCTTTCCATATCGTATCGTATCGTATACACGCCGATCTATCTACATATATAATACATATGTATCGTATCGTACCTATCATTTGTTTTCTATTTATATAATTACCTTAGTATGATTTGTGTCACGTTATGCGTTTATTTGCCTCTCTCTGTCGTGCGGTAAGTCGGCGGTCGTGCGGTCCGGTCCGGACGTGCGGTGTGGTCTGGTCGTGCGGTCCGGTCCGGTCCCGTCCCGGGTGCGCCCGTCGACTCCGCTCGTTAAACTATTATATTCTAGTTTCTCTTTTTAACTCTCTCGATTACATGATTATTGTTTCTTTTTCTAGCCCGACCACAAAGCAAAAAGTTTATATGGCTCGTTTTTGGCTGCCTCTATATACGGCTGTCGTTATGTCTATGTATGCTTACTATATTATCTTATTATGAGCACTAGTTGATTGCATGCGGCTTGCGTATGCCGATGTGTAGCACCTCTAGCTGTCTGTCTGTCTGTCCGTCCACGCGGCCGCGCGCGACGCTTACATTAGGGGGGGGGGGCATGCACGCGCAGCCTACCGCTACCGACCTCTGCTCGACATCTAACCATTCTCATCACATTACAATCATATATTATTTGCTCTTTAACAATCGAGATTATGTTTGTATTGTAGGTACCTATGTCTCTGTGTGCTTCTCACTCACAATATAACATCGTCTAGAGCTGTCTGTCTGTCTGTGTGTGTGCTAGTCGTACGACTGGCACGTGACGTCATCTAACCTGCCGGGAGTACCGGGTGTTCGGTGTTTTGACTTAACTCGGGGTTTATATAGGTTTCACCATATTATATGTTACGTTGAACGCTTCTCGCTATTGTAACTTGTTAGTCAAAACATTAACCATCGTTTAAAATATACTTACACTAAAACAGTAATAAACAGATAGGAGAAGTTGTGGAAATAAGCTGAGATTGGACGGGCAATGGGCATGGCATGCAAGCCTCGGGGCACATTTCTTGGCATGATTATATTATCTACTCCTTAATATATAATGTCGGCACAATTATCCTTATAATAGCACGTGTGCGGTTGATTTCAGCGTATTTGACAACCGCACCGAGTGACACCGTGAGCTACAGCTAGCTTTAGTTGCAACCGTACCTACCTTACAGTAGACGTAGCTCGCGTTGCGTCTGAAGTCACGAGCCCGGCCCCGACCGACGCCGATCACAGGCGCCGGTGCCGTGGCCGGGCTCGCGACACGCGCGGTACGGAGAGAGTAATCTGTGTGTATTATTGGCAACGGGCCGCGTAGACAAGCTGGACAGCTCGTTCTCGAGGTCCCGCTCCAGCAGCATGTCCAGCCTGGAGAACATCTCGCAGGAGGGCATCCAGTGTCTAGCATTCGCCGATAGCTATATTAAGAAATCTGGTGAGTACTACATACACATGTTACCGCCCGCGCCGTCTAATATATGCCGCATACAGTATGAGGTCATTTCAATTTTAAACTATGTATATCAAGTATATTGTGTTGCACGCTACCGTCGCGCGTCGTTCCATATGCGGCATCTATGGGCCGAGGGGGACAGATGATACAATGAGAGTATGTCCGCAGAGCCGACGACCCTGGTGCCCACGCTGTGGATCGGCACGACCCTGGGCTCGGTGCTCACCATGATGATCGGCCTGCCGGAGCCGGACTCGCGGCACACGCAGCCTGTCATCGTCTCCACTACTGGTATACCATACCTACTAAATAATTACTAGCTATGACTCGCGGTTTTACCCGAGCCTGTAGGCATTTCTAAAAATATTTTTTTAGGGGTTTCTTAAATAAATATGCGAGCTGTCAAAATCGGAATATCATCGGTTATTCCCAACATTTTCACAATTCGTAGATGAATCCGACGTCAACACTACGACACCTTGACGCCGGGTTAGAACGCATTCTGTTACACGAAGCATTTAGTGCTCACCTCTGATACACAAGAACAGCCCTGCAAAATCCTAGGTTTCTAAACCCGGCGGTTTAGGTTGTATGTTGTCATCAGTCAATGAGTGAGAAATTACAGGTTATGTCAAAAACATTTTGTTCCAGGTGGACCCATATTTAGGTTAAAAGGTTCAATATTGACGATGTCATTTTTGGACTGCAACGGTGCTTTAATTCCCTATTCGTACGAAAGTTGGAAGGACGATAGTAAAGATGTGAGTACAATCATATTTGATAAAAACAATTGATCTCGTTTGATTCAAAGATAAAATATTGTATATGTGTTTGTGATTGGTAAGGTAAGAGATAGACGAGACCGTACGCCGACGAAGCAGCCGTCGTCGTCTCGTATGTCCCCCACCCCGACGGCGGGAGGGTCGATGGAGGGGACGACGACGGCGGCGGGGGACAGACAGTTCGTCGTGATCGCGTCCGAGAAGCAGGCGCGAGTGGTCGCGCTACCGAGCCAGAACTGCGTCTACAGGCAGCAAATCGTCGACGCTGACTTCGTCGTTAAAGCTGAAATTGTTAGCTTGAAAGGTAATCGAACTTTATTATATTACCAAAACACACGTCGAAATTATCATTGTTCCAGGTTGAAATAACAATGCACATTTAGCTATTTTCTTTGTGAATTTTCGGAAGTTCACAGTTTTTTTCAGTTTAAACACTTAGATTTGATCCACTTAGGATTAATAAGATATACGCAATGATGCGTGATGACCAGGTTGAGAAATGTCTGCGGTGGTTTTATAATATTTAAGAAGTGATATCTCAATATGTGATATATAAATTCCAGATAGCGTATGCCTAGTGAACTACCTGTCGACGGGTCACCTGGTGGCATACAGTCTGCCCTCGCTGCGGCCGCTGGTAGACGTCGACTTCCTGCCTCTCTCCGAGCTCAGGTAACCCTCCCCCTACCCAGTGACCACTCGACCGCCCACTGACACCTTTTCTAACTCGATCCAGTCTTGATGTGAACACGCTAGCTAGCATCCACAGCCTGACGTTTTGGTGCTCTGACATTCTAACGAGTCTCGATCTCGACTCGACTAGGACGGATAATATCGTGTTTACATGAAGGACCGCCGATTGACGAACGGAACCACTCTTACACTTCTCTGCACCAAACGAAGGCACTAAATGATAAACGGCTTATTTTTTACTAGAAGATTTTCATCTAGCTCCAGATAGCTTGTGCAGTTTTTAATCTATTATAGTATCGACACGAGGACGCCGCTCCGATCCGTCATTTTAACATTCATCGTCATTCGCAGGATTATGTTACGATCATTCGCTATTTTATCATTTGGGAGCCTATCGACAGACTTCCCGATCGATGTTAGAAATGTAGACCTTGTTCTATGCAAGCGCTCGGCGAGTCTCTCCCTCCCGCTACGCAATCAGTCGATAGATAGCGTAGCGGGACCCGGGCCTTGCGTCGAACGAGCGACGGTGTCATCTTCTATTTACGTCGCGTCGTTGCCGGCACACGCTACTAGAAGCAAATTGTGCTATTTCTGATCACAAAGTAGACAAAATTTTGCAAATCTGTCGAGCACCTCTGTGCTTCGGTATTTGGCACTCTTTCTGTGTTTAAGTTTGACCGGTAACAATTGGACATTTGCTATGAACACGTACACACTTCGAGACAAAATTTAACCGATTCTTAATAATGAAATACACAGTTTTACTTTCTAACAGGAAACCGTCTTTAGTGGTGCTAAGATACTTGTAAATACACTAAAGTTTCCATCCTATGATCTAACAAGTACCTACTCGTAGGTATCTATAATTTCTGTAACACTACCTACTGTACTGCCCCCAACTGTGCTAACTCCGACTCCGACTCCGGCTATGTACCGACTACTGACTACCGACTATCGACCCCTGCAATAACATTATGTATCTAACACTTTTAATTTTAAACAGTTTTATTTTGTTCGATCGATACTGGTTTTGTCTTTTCATCGTCACAGGGTTTTATCAAACGCAACAGTACAATTTACGTAAAGCTGACACCGTTCACGCCGAAGTAATAAATCATCCAAATACACGTCAAATAGTTTGTTTTTAAACTAACTTTTGTTTACTCGAACGCACTACAAACCGAAATACTTCATAAAATGAATAGTAAAATAAGAAATATTGCATAAATGTTGTGTTATAATTACGCAGTGGAGTGCGATGTATTTGATAAAACCCTGGATGTGAGTGAAAGCCGGTGTCGAACGTGGCACCGAGCTGACCGGTGCCTGTGTTCACGGTAGCTTCCAGACACAGTCCAAACAGAGGGGTATCGTAGACCCAATGCTCTCCATATGGGGCCAACAGCTAATTGTAAACGAGGACACGGACCAGTAAGTCCCGCCGCCGCCGTGCGCTAGCCTTGTACCGTCACACTGTTTGTGGAGCTCACTCCGCCCTCTGTTGCCATAGACTGTTCATGTTACTTGTTGATTGATCAGCTTCGATCCCCATACCCCTGTTGTGTTACTACTTATTTTCGAATCGGCTACGGGCAAATCATTGTACTTTACACTCGGGAGAAACACCGACAAACGAAAGCGTTTATGTCTATTTCTTTGCTGCTCTTTTTTTATATCTACGCTTATACTCTAAATTGCGTTTTAGTAATATTTATTTTGAATTGGGTATTTAATTTGAGTTGAAACACGACAACATGAAATGATGACGAGAGGATATTAACATAATTGTGATGATTTGCCCTTCCCCGAGGCTGCTTGCGAGTCTGCTTACCTAGAGTACCTATATCTGGACCACGAGCGAGTGACGACACTGTTACACACATACACATTACTCACCGACAACTCACCACGTTATCGTTACATTGATTATGATGATTTAGTTTGTTATTCTTCTTCGCTCGGCTGTTCAGCTGCAGATCTTCAGCAAACCGCTGGAGCAAAATTGTCTTCGAGTCATTAACACTCAAATAAATATGCCGCGATCAATTCAAACCACTAAGACTTACACCTACTGAAAATATTAGACGTTTTTGCTCCACAGTAAGTAAAGCGCTTCTCTTATATCTTACGCGAGCATGAAAGCTTCTGACTTATGATGGGCTTTCTTTATATCTTATATTCGCTTTTATCGAAACATTATTCTGTAAATAGATGCAATAGATCCATGTTAGATACGCTTCATGTTAGTTGTTAAATTTATCCTCTAGACACCGACTGTGGACTCAGGATCAATCAGGTGAGATAATTTTCTCAATAGATAACTCTTATCTAAACTCTCTCTTCAACTTCGAGCTTATTCTCAGTTCTCTCTAAATTGAACGTTTCAGAATTGAATCTATCGACGAAACTTCTCGCTATACTTATTAAAAATCTTTTTAAAAAAATCTTTAGAAAAAAGTATATTTTATCCAAAACTTTGTTTAAATCTAATATAACATTAAATGTGCGATAACTGAAGGAAACATTTGGCAAGCTGACGTTACAAACTACATATTTCAGGATAGCGAAGACATTCTGCTTCAGCAATCGAGGGCACGGCCTCTACCTCGCTTCGCCTACTGAAATACAGAAGTTTACTGTTGACGCTGAATTTTGGTGAGTTTCACACTTGAATGAGTGGTTTCCTATCAAAGTACCTCCACGATGTCACTGTAACGATGTCACCTAAAGCTAAACGAAGTGTGTATATAATATCTCGTGTATACGTTACAGTCAACAGTTGAACGAGATGCTGGGCGAGCTGTTCCTGCCACGCGACATGCCCGAGCCACCCAAGGAGAGCTTCTTCCGTGGGTTGTTCGGCGGCGGTTCGAGGGCACTCGACAGGGAGGAGCTATGTAAGTGTCATCATTCAGTATATGACAGTCTGCCCCGTTACCACTGAACACCCATCATATGATGTTACAGTCGGTGAGAGTAGCGGTCTGAAGCCGAACCGTACTGTGGCCAAGCACATCCCGGGCGGTGGAGAGGCGCTGCAGCAGCTCGGCGCGCGCGCCTCCACCGCCTCCAGCGAGGTGGCGCGCGCGCACCAGCTCGTGCTCGAGCGCGGCGACAAGCTGGGACAGCTCGAGGAGCGCACCGAGAGGCTCCACAACCAGGTACTGCTCTACTACGTAGTACGTAGGTACTCACAGATCGCAATCTAACCGAGTCATCATTCTAATTGACTCGTTGCCTTCGTTACAGGCGGGAGAGTTCTCGTCTTCAGCGCACCAACTGATGCTCAAATACAAGGACAAGAAGTGGTACCAGCTGTAAAGCGTCATACACAAACACACTCTCTCTCTATATCTATCTCTCTCTAGGTGCTAAACCGATAAGCCGATATTGTCGCCGCGAGAGCTTAGCTACACCCACGTAGTAGTGATATCTTATGAACTTTATACTTCTCTTGTAGGCGTGACTCGTTGACTCGGATGAATGAACGCACAAACTCGTCGTATATCTGTCCGCTTCCAGGCGGCGGCGCGGCGCCGACGGTAGTACTACGGGACGGTAGTACCACGGGACGGTAGGTAGTACCACGCACGCCACGCCGCGCTGGATCGTTCAATTATTTCTGTGCCTGTATCGTCGTCTGGTCGGGCTCGTCCCGCATTCATTCACGCGATGTGATAATGTAAATAATTCTTAAACATATTGTATAAAATAAATCTTAATCTTTTTATACGATGTAGTGTTACGGACACGGCTCCCCCCTCCCCTCCCCCTACATTCGTATCTCTACCTAACCTACATGTTTCGAGCGGCCATCAGCAGTCAGTAGTTGCGTTCATATTTGAGTTGTAGACGAATGATATATATTTATATACACATACATATAATACTGTTATGTTTGTTGGTTCGATAAGTAACGGGTTCTCGAGATTATTTACCTAATGTTGCCGATCATTGTGTTGTATAATACATACATACATACCCTAGTAGGTAGTTGGATAATGTAAATGTTAGATACCTACGATGACGTTACTTTAACTTTAACATATATATATATATATAATGTTAGTGGAACTACGTCGATCTGTATAAAGTTAAGTAAATAATGAAGAAAATATTATAAAGATTGAAAAATTAAGCATTGGATGACAATAATTTTGTTACATTTCTCAGTGGTTAATACTTTGACAATGTCGTATGTGTCGGGTTCCGGTTCAGTTAATCCCCCTCTCCCTCCCCCTCTCCCTGTGCCTGCCTGGCTGGCTGATGGCGCATGGCGCCTGTGGCGTCACCTCCTCTGCTCCTCATACTTAATTGATCTAGAAACGTTTTACATTCCCATCGAGACGAGACGAGACGAGACGAGACGAGCCAAACAAACGGAAGTAACTGCCGAGCTCTACTCGATATCATTTACTTGCTAAACATACGAGTATGTCATCCAATACTACAATCATATGCTATAGGTAATATATATATAGATACTAAGCCGTTCAGTAAAATAACCGCTTTTAAGTATGATTCCATAAAGTTTGCGCACTCGAGTACCTAACTACATACATAGTTACTACGTATAACAAAGTCATTATTTTTGTAAAATTGAATCGAATGTAAATGTAAAACGTTAGCTATTTATATGGTAGCTGTGACCTGCGGTTTCTCCCGTGTAACTCCTAAACCCGTGGAAATAAATATCGACTACCTCTGTGCAAATGATCGTGAAGAGGATACAAACTTTCGCATTTATAATGTTCGTTATTGTGATCGATCGAGGTAGGTAGGTAGGTATATAACCAGTAGGTGATACAATGATAGCAATACGTACAAGCCTGACCGATCGGTGCGCGATGTGTAGTCTCGATGTTACTACACGCGATAAATTACATTATAATAATTGTTTAAAGCTACTGTGTATATCGCTGCGTTAGTTATGTAAGTACCTAGTTAGTGGTATCGGTGTATCGCATGGCAATAATACTGTGTACTGGATCATACATACACCTGCTCGCTAGTCAGTCAGTCAGTCAGTCAGTCGCATCTCGTCTCTCCGACCGAGAACACGTGTCTTTAGGTACAATTGTCGAACGAAGTTGGTCAATAAACTCGGTCAGTTACTAATCAATTTGCTCGATTTTTAAGTATCGTTATTGTCGATGATCGTCGTTGTTTTTGTGTGTCGATTGTCAAATAATCTTTATTCAATTAGATGACTTCGCAGTGTTTTTATAACTAAGTTACAATTCTAATGATTGCCTGTTGCGTACATATTTACTTGATTTTTTACGATTAATAGGAACACGTTCGATCAATAGATAATGTGCAGAGTTCAAGTTTATAGGTAGCCCTCGTACTACGTGTCGCGTCGTGTCGGATGTCAAACGTTAGTACCTACTCTACTCTACTTGCTTATTGTTAATATTATATTATATGAGTTTAGGTATATAATACGTTAAATATCGTAGTTTCCTCGGTTTATCGCAGTCGAATGTCGAACGAAGGGAACCTATCGTACATATTTATATCGTGTTGTCATTTTAATCGGATTATTTTGTTATCGAATTATAGTTATATTCGAGATGAAATATTTTCGTACCGGTTTACCGTTTTAACTACATGATAGGTTTTAATATTTGAAAGTAACCTAGTCGGATGCCGTGATAATAGTTTTGGCTCGAGATCACCGTGTTATATCTGAGTGGCATATCAGTGGTATACATCACACAAGGCACCAAATAGCGAGGCTCGTTGTAAGACGGTATAGTTTTGAGACGCGGCTTTAGTAGGTACATCATGTTCTACATACGATGCCGTTTTACATCCGTAGTGTACATTTAAGATAATACGATCGAGAGTAGCCAACGTGGCCTACCTAGTAGGTAACCTCGCCAGGCGCGCTAACGACTAAGCTAGTACATGTACAAGGAACAGTTAAGTTTACTCAATTCTACGATTGTTAACTTAGTGGAGTGGAGGCGCTATACATACCCTACCTACATACGCTAGGCGTGATTCGATAGCCTTCCGCCTTCTCTCGGTTCTATGTATTCATCATGCAATACGTATATTATATACATAGATTATATTATAGCAAATGTTCCATATAACAAACGCTAACAATGTTTACTTTGGAAATTATGGGACTAAATTATAAATATAAGGTTTGTAAATAAATAATAAAACAAAAAAACTTGTGGCAAATTATTACTTGTTAATCTGTAATAATCGTAGAATTTATTTCAATATTATTTTGTATGTACTTATGTAAGTACGTATTAGACGAGCGAGATACATATAACAAATAAATACCTATTACTAAGTATACATATTGTATATAAATGAAATACTGTTGAATTATATTATTTAGTTTCGTAGATGATTACTATACTTAGTCATTAAGTATATATAAATAAATTATAAAAATATGAAAATAAAAATATATCAAACCATATTTATTTTTGGTTATTTTGTCGAATTTTTATTCGACCCCCCCCCCCCCCCCCCCTCCTGACGGTAAGTATTGAAAGTCCTTTTGGTGAAATTTATACGGAGAAAAGCTGAAAAGTATGCGCTCTCATAATAAATATATTTAGTAGAGCTTTGAAAACTACTACATCTCCCACTATCAACCAAATTTAAGGCCAGGTGCTAATAAAGCTATCAAAATCGACCTTTGTTTTAAGCAACTCTAAGTAATCAAATACTTCTATTGTTATTTGGATATAAATGGATATTGTAGTTTAATAACCATATTTTTGTTTATTGTGGTTGAAAACATGATGTGAACAACTTCGTTCGATAAAAAAATGTTAGAAAACAGAGAATTATTAGATCGTTTATCGGGTTTTATTCAAAAATAGTTAACGTTTGTTTCTAAAAATGAATCAAATGATAGGTTTTGACCTCTAGGAACTATATTTGTGGATAATAATGCTAAAATGTTTTGCATATCGATCAAATATAACAGTTAGCACGCAGCACGCTACGTCTTTGAAAACGGGGGCTAAGGTAATGTGAATACCTACACACGGTACTGGAAGAGCGCCTTAAACCAGAAATGATGAGTGGACCAGAATGACTAGTGTGCTAAGCGTAACAAATGAATGTGAACAGTGAGTATTGGAGTGGAGGGATAGAGAAACATTGATGAAGTTAGAGACGCTACTGTGGTACTATGTTGCCAGTTACATATACAATAACATCAATAAAAGTTAAATCTACCTTCTATATAGCAACTGTATATAGAAGGTAGATTAGGATATATATAGCATAGGATATAAAATATTTTGATAGTTACTGGGACAAATAAAAGATGTTCATATTGAGCAACTTTTTAATAAAACTTTAAACTATGATATTATAAATACAATAGAATACAATTACGAGCATTTATTATGTCTCGGGCGTATCAGGCGCGGGGGGGGGAGCATGGCGAGAGGGGGGCTACGACTACACCACATACACCGAACATCGAGTTGTACTCGCTACTCGAGAGGTACCGTATTGAATATTTTTCATTAAACTTAAGAGACTGGAATCGAACTTCTGATACCTTCAGATAGCTTAAATCAATATCTGTCTCTTTCATTAGGGTGACCAAATATTGTTTTGTGTAGAAACTAAAATACTGTTTATGTGTTGATTTCCATTCTAATCTTTAAGTTCAACGCCTCTGGCCTAAGACTCTGCCCCCCGTTTATCGAAACTTACAAGACTTGTATCAACTACAAATCTAACAAAATAAGGAACTTCGTTCCAAAAACAGACATTCTTGAGTGTCTGGCGACTCTTTACTCCATCAACAAATGAAAAGTACAGTCATACAGTTTTAGTATCAGTACATAAGCACTTAATAACATAAGAACATGTAGACTTGTAAGTTAAGCAGGGGGCTACATTTGGAGATGTGTGATGTAGTAGCAACTCTAATTAGTTGGGTAGTGTGGGTGATGCACCGCGCGCCCTCTGTCGCCACTATCGACCTTATACCGACCGTACAGAGTGGACTCTATTACGTCGGCAATAAGGTTGTATATCGTGCGCGTTATATAACATAGCATTAACCTATAGAAGCGTGACTCGGCCGGACGGTCGCCTTCACCGAATTATGAAATCCTTAAACGGGCCTTCAGGGCTATATCCTTAACTATAAGAGATAGCGGGAAATGGTGAAAGGAGCTGCGTGCCCGATTTTGACAATAAATAAAACAGCATAAGTAATTAGATTTTTTTTAAATCCATTACCTTAACCAAGAATCGATCCTGTTCATTTTCAAAATATATTATTTACCCTATATTTTTGTATCAATCGATAGTTTCGAATAGAAACAAATTCCTAAAAATAAACATAGGATATCAAATCAAATTATTTTTCTTATTTTTAAGTTATCATTATTGTGATATGGGATTTTATGCCTGAAATAAACATTTTATTATATTATATTATTATGATAAAAAAAAATCAAAGGAAATAGGTCATTTTGTAATCTTCTGGAATTTTCATACTACTATCCCTGTAAAAAATGCAGGGAAGAGTTTTGGCCTTTCACGTAAAAAAACTAATGCACTTAAAGTATGAACTGATTTTACAAATATGTAAAGTAGATAATTATACCTATGAGAACACTACTGTTTAGCCAGAGACGGAACAGAAAGGCAGAAAACTACAAAAATTAGCTATTTTCTTTGATTTGCCATTACATGTTTGATTCAAGAAATTGATCTATCAGCCACACTATCGATTGATTGATTATTTCCAAAAATCTTTTCAATTTTATTTTTTGTCAAAATCAAGAATACAACACCTTTCAGCATTTGTCGCAATCTCTTGTAGTTTGGGCAATGGCGCCCGAAGGCCCATTTAATGATGTCACCGTGTAAATATAGAAGGACAAGAATATCACATAATCCTGTACATTGTTTGTTATAAACGTTCTTATACACCTTGTTGTATATTTGACTACTTACTAACTCTAATTTATACAATGTATGCAACTCGCGCCGACCGACGGCGTCACCGGCGTCACCGGCGCCATCGGCCCTAGCGCCGTTACACACATCGTTATTATATCTATAATCGATGGAAAACGACGTACAATATACGATGAACGAAACACTAGTGAGATATAATTGAAACGAACACTTAATTATTACATTTGCTTTATATAAAATTTGACAACACTCAAAGGCAACTAATTGCACTAAAGTAGCACGCGAGGCGACACGCGTGACGACGCGACATGCGCCGGCGCAGACACGCGCGACGACGCGACATGCGCCGGCGCAGACACGCGCGACTTGCGTCGCGGGAAGACAGACACATCAACGTAAAGGATACGATCACAATCACGACTTACATGGCTGTAGGTACATTGTCGTACAATAGTCGGTACAACATTCACCAACATTGCTATATTACTTCAATATACTACAATCTATACATATATAATTTACATTTCGGTGCGTTACATTCATACATACATACAAGACATTATTTACATTGTATATCAAGTATATAGGGAATTGTCTTGGGTGGTCGGCCGGTGCGAGACGCGCCATTTCATTAAACCATTTATTTTTTCTCTATCAAAAATTCCTTATTTTTTTGTGTACGGAGTAAAGAGCGTGCCAGATATGTTTAAGAGCGGTGTTGGCTTAGTGGTAGATACCTCGACTTTCATTCTGAAGGTCGTGGGTTCGAATCCCGGCGTCCGTGCACCAATGTATTTTTCTTAAGAAAAATTTATGTGCGCTAATTGACATTGCTCTTACGGTGAAGGAAAACATCGTGATGAAACCCGCGGCTTAGTTGGCTCCAGAAATTGACAAGTTCTCTACTCTGGACATGGTCGACTAAGCTGAGAGGGTAGTAGGTGCTGGGCAAGCCTACTCCATCCTCACGCAAAAAGGACCCAATTAAAAAGGGTCCAATAGCGGAAAACAGCCTGTATACAAGTACAAGTACAAGTATGTCTGCCTACAATACAATATATTTATTGTGAAACTGTGTACATGAGCTGCACTCGCATCGATAGCTATAAACACCTCGCACACATTCAACACCCCCCCCCCCCCCTTATCTGGCACGAACTCTACAGAGTTAACAGTTAGTATTTGCTTCACTGCTGTTTCCGCCAAAACGCAAACAATGAACACCATGTTTTTGGCGGAAACAGCTTTACATATTAGTTTGACAAGTTGAACTAGATATCAACATCGAGTACCTATATTTAGCACCTTTACGAGAGACGCCGGGTGTGACGCCTACTCTATTACTGATCTTGATATATTCAACGGTCAAATTCGATTTTATTTTTCAACGCTTTAAAGTTATATTACGCCGAGCGGCATGAGCTCAAACGGCCTGGTCGGCGCTCGGCGCTCGGTGAAATATAAACAAAAAATACATCCTGATAAGGTTGTAATTTGAAGGCTCTCTGTAAAAGAATCTCGAGCCCGGCGCGGCGTGGCCTAACATTACACATCTAAAGAAGGAACGTCTCTCCATATTCTCTCTTTATGTTCCTTTGAATATTTCCCTTAAATTAAAAAATATTTTACCAGTCTATGTATGTTTGTTTATTTGTTCCTTTGTGGCAGTGTAGATACCAAACGCGTGGGCTTGTCATTATTATAATACCTAGGTTGGCTGTACGTACACAATACACATCTCTGTTTTTAATTTATTTCGGAAATATGGGATCAACGAAAACAGAAGGGCACGTGTACAGCAAACCTAGGTTTTATAAAAGCAATAATTGCCCTAAACTCTAAGAGGCCTTATGCAGGAAGGAAATAGAAGAATACGTGTACAAACAAACAATCTAACTATATATATATATATATAAAGTGCAACACTCAAGGCACTTGTCCCACTCCACTCAAGTAGACAATCATTCTATACTATATTGTTCTGATAACATACAGTCGGCCACATAAGTGCAGACACACCGTACAGTTCTGATTACTATTATTGGAATGTTTTCATTCTTATTACATTTGTCTAATAAAATAAGTTAAAGGACATTAAACTTTAACTCGAGCGGGGCCTTAGAATCCTGTTTGAGTTAAAAACAGTGTAATAATAGCAGTTTCAGAGCTCTAACGGTGGGTCTGCACTCTTGTTGCCTGATTACATTCGGGATTGTACTGAGCTATACCGGAATTATCATTTAAGTAATAGTTGAATTATAATTAGGGAGCTATGAAGACATTTTGTGCGGTTCTAACAATAAGTAGATCCGGGGCCTACTTCACCTATAGTGTACAATGTACATGTCCCAGGCACTGCAGGCAGCCTCTTCAATACCATGGATCAAAGTTGTATCCATCATCTAGATTACATGTAAAAGGCCAATATAATATGGGGTGAAGGGAACTCTAATCTAATTACTTATACTGTAATGGTTTTAATTACATGCCAAAATATTTTTTGTTTATTTTAATTCTTAATCTCACATTACCTAAGGCTGCGCTGAGCATTACTCGGAGAGAACGAAAAATAAACTTAAAAAAAAAGCCCAACTAAAGATTGAAATGTGTAATTTCTACACTAAATATTTGTAAAGAACACCATTGAAACTTTTAAAAGCGTAAAGGGATAATAATGCTTTGAAACGGTCAAGTTAAAGGCTAAAAGTAACATACATTTAAGGCAGTTTAAAGTCGAAAGCCGTATTAGGCTTCTAGGAAGTTCAGAATTATTTTCTTTACCAATAGTATGCAAAGAAATGATACATTTGTTCAAAAATGTAGTTTTGGTTCCCACCAAATTATGCTTTGGTCTGCCTTTCTTGTGGTATTATTTGAGTGGAAACAATTCGAGTTCCAACCTTTACCCCAGAAGTAGTAACAATAGCTCACTACCATTTAGAGACTATTGTAGCAGGTCGTGAGATCGACTCTCACCGCGGTCGTCTTCATTTACATAAACATATAATTTAAACCTACCTACCCCTGACTGCCCGCTGAGAGCGAGGAGGCCAGTCTCCTCTGGGACATTTTACCTTTGTTTTACTCATAAAAATTAACAAAAACAATAGTACAGGATCCTTTTAAGAAATACCTTCTCAGTTGACTTAATGGATGAAAAGTAGGTCAATATTGCAAATGGGTTGACAAAAATATCAATCCAAAATATGATTATATAACAATCTTACTTTTATTTTTTGACGTGATAACGTTTTATAAATCGATGAACATCGGCATTTACAAAAAAGTATGACGTCTTCGCTCACGTTCCGTTATGGACAGGCAACCATAGCAACGTACTATCGTTGCTATGGTTATGGTTGTTTTCTTATGATGTTATCACGTAAAATTATCGTCCGTGAACCGACTTTACAGACAACCAGTAGTTTTATTTTAAAACATTTTATTGGTTTGGTTAACAGATAAATTCGTTTTGATATAAAATACTTTTCATCCACTAACCATCTCGGTGAAGGTCGTCCTTAGAGGGATCTTAGACAACAACAATATAAAGCAACACGTAGTATACACTAGTTGCGTGTCAATACATCGCGTCACGCGTCACACGTCACGCGCCATACGTCACACGTCACGCGTCACGTTACAAGTACTTACATACAAGCATCGTCTAAACATACAACACAGTATATAGTATAACTCTAGATAATTATGATCACATGTTTCCACTCTCTTCAGATACAGATGTGTAATCCCTCTTGGGTACTTGGAGGTGTCGCTAATATATTGTTGAAAAAATAACAATAAAAATTGCATGAAAATAAAATAAATATTTAGATTTAAAATTCGAAAAAGCCCTTGAACTCACAGATTTTTTTTAATTTCTTTGGATATTTACAGTACTCAAATGTACCTGAGAGGTATTACAATGTTTTTGTTACACTCTGTATAATGAAACATAGATATAATATATCTATAATTCTATTGTAGAATAGAGAGTACATCAAAGTAACTGGCCCATGGAATCGGGACTCAAAAGATAAAGCCCATTTTCTTAAAAGATTTAGGCTATTCTTTCTTTCAGCCTTTATTATGTTTTATATTCTATAAACCATTCTTATTATTTCACCTTGGATTTAAATAATCTCATATTTTGTTACCCAGCAAACATCAATCGAAATATCGTTTTATTTTGATGGCAATGCCATTAGTAGTCAGGTGGGACTTTTATTGTAACGAATGACTAGTTGGCTCGGAGCAGGGCCGGTGCAATGGCGGAGGTTTCAAAAATTCATACAATATTATTTTGAGGACGATGGTTAAAAAAGCTGATACATTAACATTATTTTTAAACATAACAAATTTTGACATTGTACCATATATTTTTATTATGAATTCATTTATTTCAGGCAAAATAAAAGTATACAATAAACACCTAAAAGACTGCCATACATGTAGATAGGCTATCTTCGACCTCGCCTCCCAAGCAAGTTGCCTGCTTTTAGACATCCTCTTTTGCAAATAAAACTCTAGTGTACCCTCTATTGTAGTAATTAGTATTTTATCTCAATCAGTGTAATATGTGTCGGTTAAAACAAAGTCACATGAAATAAACCTAACATTTAATAAAAGGAATACACTAAAACAATTAATACTATTGATATATTCAAATATACGGATACATAAACAAGATATGTGACATCACAAGTATGTATATATATATGTATATTTTGTAGGTAGGTACATATAATGTAGGAGATCTATCTTTCATATCTAAATAACTTTATGTGATTGCACAAGCCAATTTAACAAAAAAAAATTGATTAAAAAAACAAGGTTAGGTACAATTCAAAGATCCTTCCCTAGAACTATAAGAAATCAAATCATTATAATGAGGTAGCTGCGCTCCGCGGAGTTACCCGCGTAAAGTCTCGTGTGAATAAAAAGCCTGTGTTCTACCTACATACCAAGTTTCACCGCAATCGGTTCGACTGTCTAAGCGTGAAGAGCTGCTACCACATTTATTATATATATTTAATAATAGTAGTATTCAGTTAAAAAATGTAAAAGTTTTGTCTATATGTACCTATATTAAATATTCACGTGTAAACCGATCAACTAATACTGATTCATTTTGGTATAGAGATAGATGATGGGACCTTGGAGATAGACATAGATCCCGGCGATCGAGGCTCGAGGCTCGAGGCGGGTGAAAGAGCGGGTCGCAGCCAGTGTAACAATAAAGAATCATAATAACTACAAGTGTAGCCGCCCTACGAAGCAATTAGATTCGCGGAATACCATTACTGAGATCTATAACCGACGTTTACTTGCAAAAGTAATCGGATCAAACAAATTATAGAATATCACAAAAATCATGACTTTATATGCTTTCCAATCATATAGAGACAAAATAAACAACCGATAGTGATGTGCCGATATTATATCGATATGTTCAATTGATATATTTTATCGATATGGTTGTACACCGGTATGTTTACTGCATTGCGGGATCGAGGATAACATTATTTAAGTAATTTAATGATTAAAATATACTCAGTATTTATTTATGTATATGAACGAGTGATTAAATTCGTGGGTTGTTTAGTCTGCTTTTATTTATCTAGCCATCTGTCAATGTCTGATAGATGAAACGTCATTTGTTTAATACTCGACGAAGCAATACGTTGTAGGTAGATAACCTCTAAACTCTCATCTCATGTATTATTTACAATGAACGAACACGTATAGAATACAATGAACACATGATAATATATAACACTAACTTTTAGTGCCTCCAAGCAAACACATCCTTTGATTTTATAACGATTTATTTTATAATATAACACGCTATATTTGAGATATATATAAATGTTTGCCAAAGAAAAACATTAAATAGCGTAGTGGAAAAGATAAGAAATTGACGATGCTTAGATCTTAGTTTCTATCGATATTGATATCGACAACTGAACACGCCCATCTATATATTTTTTAATAGAACACGTTATTTGCAAGACGAAGCTCGATCGTTACTAACATAGACTCTATGACCAAGGCATTATGATTCAAAAATCGATTGTAAACTAAATAAGTACCTTTAAGCTACAAAAAAGGAAATAAAGGACGTTATTGTTGTATCAATCTCATTGGACCCTAATATTTGTATATCGGAGTTAGAGTGTTGCTAAATTATTCATAAAAAGTGCTATCTTACAATGTTAATCTAAGTCAGATTTTATTCATCTCTAAGTACTTTTAGATTTTAAAACTGCTGCGTGACTAAAGGGATCGATTTGAAACCTCTTCGCATAAAGCAATAGAGTCGACCGAGTTGAAAGATGTATCGATCGATCGATTGGATTAATGAAATGATCCTGAATCGGGTATTATATATACGGAAGGTACAAAATACAAAAGTATAAAACAGTCCGAGACATCATCGAGGCAAGAACGCTCAACTATTGAATAATACCTCGAGTTTTTCATTATTTATTGCTATCAATAATAAAAAGTTTAAAATAAACAACGTGGGTAAACACTAAATGCGGTTATTCTTACAAATAACCAATCACATGAGAACCGGGGCGGGGTGCCTCGGGGACTTCACTGGGGCCATCGCTTTACATGACATACATACGAGACGGACCATCGTATCCGTCTCTCGGAGGAGGCCCATGTCCAGCAATGGGACCTCACGTATAACCGGCCTTACATTATTATATCAAATATTCAGTTCGTAGAGTATTTTCAATGATTGTTAATTATTAGTTTATTTTAACACAACAGTTAAACTGTAAGTACGTATATCAGTTAGAGCGATGTCAAGGGATCTATTCTATATTTATACAACTACGTGCGCTACTTCACTACGATCCATCATCTCTCGTTCATCTCATTCTCAACTACTGAAGGCTCATTCTCGATTGCACTACTAGATCCCGTTTCAACTTCCGACTTTACGTCTTCAACGCGAGGTACATTTTCATTTGTAGGTTGATTATCGTCTTTGGAATCGAGTTTCAGTTCCGTCGAATCGACTTTAGCTGCTTCGTTTCCCTTCGTATTTTGTACATCAGTTGTATTATCACCGCTAGAACTAGCTTTATTTCCTTCCCTACCTTTATCTGCTATTACGGTAGCTTGGCTTTTATCTGTACCGTCAACTGTAGGAGGTTTATTTTGAGCCTCATTTTGTGTAATATCAGAGACAGAAACGTTATCGCTTTTACCTTCCGTTCCAGTAACTACGGTCACAGCTTTGACATCTGTATCGTCGGGTACATTAGCTCTATTTCGAGCATTATCTGTATTTTGTTCAGTATTATCACCTTTGTTTTGTATACTGTCGTCGGCTAAACTGTTAACTTCAGAATGAGCGACGTTAGGAGTTTCAGTATCATGTTTCGGTCGATCGTCATCAGTCGAGTGGGGTAAGGTATCGATCGTATCGAGATTGTCGCCGACTAACCTGGCGAGCGCGGCGGGCGACATGCCGCTCATGGCCGTCAGCAGGTTGTTGGCCAACGAAGACTGTTGTTCTTCAAGGTGGAGGGATCGCAGTCGGTCCTCGAGCTCGAGGGATGATCCACTCTCTGAAGATGAACAATAATACATTATAATTCTTATGTGTGTCTGTGAGACAGGTCCTAGATAATGTAATGAATAACTTGACAGATATATCTTTAGTGAGTATAGGGAGGTGTCATCGTTACCTTCATACGGCCAGAAAGCGGCGAAGTCCTCGCTCGAGGCGGGCGGCTGCGCGGGCGACTGGGCGATAGCAGTCGCGGGCGCGGAGGGCGGCGCGGGCGGCGGCGTCGGTGCGAAGGGATCGACCGGCGCCGCGGTGAACGAGGCGAACTGCGCCCACTGCTCCTGCTCCTCATCGAGACACGAACTCGACCCGGCCGTCGCACCCGACCATGCTGTACATCGTATTACAATTATTGACGACACAAGCCTAGTTCATCAAGATGCCGCTGTGTAAAATGATGGCGCTGTCTCCTTTTACGATTCTTAAGTTTATGGAACAATGTTATTCACTGTATGCACAATGTACTTACGTGAGAACTCGTCGAGTACGTTCCCTCCCGCCTCCCCCTCCCCCTCCCCCTCCCCCTCGAGCTCCGGCTCCGGCATCTCGTCCCATATGCTGCGACACGAGGGAGAACATTCATACTCATCATCAAATATAATCATTATACAATCTCATGTAAAATGTTTTGTCCTGAATGACTGACTGACGGATCAACGCACAGCCTAAACTGCTGATCGCAGAGACCTGAACCTTGCGAGGGTGTGTTTTTTGTATGACGTAGGCATCCGAGATGAGAAAGGAAGTTCCGAAACTCTAACCATTAAGGGGTGAAAAAAAGAGGGCAAAGTTTGTATCGTACAATGTTCCTCGGTCTAATCTACTTCAAATTTTGCATAAACATTCTTTCGACTTCTACGCGGAGGAAGTCGCAAGCAAAAGCTAGCCATTACACAATTGTATTGGATATCAAATCGAAGTAATTTGTCAAGTGTGGATATTATACCAATGTCTACGTTTAATAATGGAATCTTACAATTTAAATAGTAACATACAAGTAACAAATGTACCATATGTTTTTATATTGATATTATTTTAGTTATTTATTGTTTCAGCAATTATTTAAGTTAAAAGTTCAAATCAAGCAGGATCTTTATTTTAATAAAAGCTGTTTTAGAACTCTACTATGGGACTTTTATTTGTTGATAAAGATCGATTTCCTACATGGAATTATCAAAGTAGGAGTTCTGCAGAGTAAACGAGACCGGGGAATACACTGAATATTTATAATATTAGAAGGGCCATAAGGCCAGTAGCTTGTTTAAGATCAGATTATACTCGAGTGGTATAAGCAATGTGATTCAGTTGTGACCGCGCTTACTATACAGTAGTTGGGTGTACTGGGACTTACTCGGCATCGAACCTCTGGCTCGCCAGCTCCAAGAAGTTACTCTTGGCTGCGTTCATCTGTAACGTAAACATACATACATTATATTTGTTACACTGTTTACAAGAATCGATCTCAATCAGCAACACTATCGATTGGTATAAAAACTTAGGATGATTAATTTTTTGCAAAATCAACAGATTCGATTCCCGGCTAGGGTAATTACTTTTTCAAAAATTGAATGATGCAGTTTTAGTTTTTGTCAAAATCGGGCACGCAACTCCTTTTAGCATTTTTCGCTATCTCCTATGGTTTAGAATATAGCCCTGAAGACATAAAAAAAACATCATGTATAATAATAAATATGTGACCTTGTCCTGGTTGTGATCGTCGTCGTGCATCAGTCCCAGCCCGGCGGCTATACACTCGGGGGAGTCCGTGTGGGACTCCGGTACTCCCATCTAGACACAATTCATGTAATATAAATACTAGCGGTTAGACCCGCGTCACTCCCGATCCCGTGAGAAACACAATATAAAAGTAGCCTTTGTTTTTATCAATGAATCAATGTATTCTCTTACAAAGTTTCATCAACATCAGTCCAGTAGTTTCGGACCTTACATATCGGAACGACCTAAAAGCAAAATATCATACATATCAATACGACACAAGATGAAAATGACCTAGTAGCAAAACGTCCTCCATGTACAGTAAGAAAAAATAATTAATATTATTTTTATACAAACACTTGAATAAGAAAAATAAAACACATCGATAACTAGTATTAAGCTTCAAAATTCAACGGTGACGATAAGCTTGCCAACGACAGGTTCCAGAGTCTGGAACATCATCGAGTGGTGGCGAGCTTGTCGGTCTAACGGATACATTCATATAATTAAAAAAAAACTTTAAAAGACTTATTACTCCGATTGAATTACTAAAAATGGCAGAAATAAAAATAATAATATTTGATAACTCTGAATTAGAAATCTCAATAGTTATCAAATGTTATTTTTTGATTTCTGCAAGTTTTTTCTGAGTTTTTGAAGCTTTTGTTTGTATTTTCTATCTAGACGGACGGAAAGACTTCATCTACGTAATAGGGTCCCGTTTTTACCTTTTGGGTACGGAACCCTAAAAACGAGTGGAGCATGTGGTGCAAACTGTTTGTATACATTACTTAATAATATTCATTCTTTTTTCTTACTGTACATGGAGGACATTTCGATATTAGGACATTTTGCCACTAAGTCATTTTGATCTTGTGTCGTTTTGATATGTAAGGGTTTCGGGTCCTATTCAATGCAAACAAGCTAACCAAAACAAAAAAAAATGTTTATAATATGTATTACTATAGAAGATATTTGTGACAATCAAATATCAGTGAAAGCTAGATCAAAATCGGTTCAGTAGTTCCTGAGACTACTTTTTATTAAACATTACCTCTAAAATAAAAACTATAATTCAATTTTGCACAGGCACATATATACATATAGTTTGATCACGATCGGTGCAGTAGCTACTAACAATCACACATAGTTTCAGAATAAGAATCAGAAAATATGTATTGAAGAACTAGATACAATATGGTGTTGGGGTTTTTACATGATACAGTGTCTAGCAGTTTATCCATTACGGATGTACAATAATAGGTACAATTATAAATATAGCAAAGTCTAGCATGGCGTGGAGTATGTAGGCAATCTATACTTCTATACTTATATTATAAAGCTGAAGAGCTTGTTTGTTTGTTTGAACGCGCTAATATCAGGAACTACTGGTTCGAATTGAAAAAATCTTTTTGTGTTGGATAGTCCATTTATCGAGGAAGGCTATAGGCTACTTTTTATCCCGAAATTCCCACAGGATCAGGAGTTACGGGGGTGAAACCGCGGAGCGCTGCTAGTATAGTATATGATCGTACCTCGTGTTCGTTCCCGAGATCGTCTCCCATGTCCTCCATGTTCGCCGTCGCGGCCATGTCACTGAACTATATCAATACAAACAAACATACATTACACGAATACTGAATCAAAGTCTTATGCAATAATGCCAGATAAGTTTTATTTCAACAAGATGGCACCACAGGTTTGTTTCATAAGACATTGACTAACAACTGCTACAAGCTTTATATTCTCAGCTCCTTACAGGGCACTCAAGTGTCGCCTGTGAGAACCCACCAAGCTCCTCTTGCACAAGATTTCTTTCTATTATCAATATCGGCAATCGACAAACTTTTTTTTGTTTAAAATAATAAGCCAACAAAAAGTCTTGCGTTAGAGAAAAAAAAATCATCTTATGCTAGAGTTTCATCTTATGCCAATTTCATACAATGCTCTATGTCAATTTCATACAACAAAATCTGTAGATTGGCGATGTCGCTAATGTAAAGTAATCTTGTCTAAGGCGAACAGGTCTTTACGAGTGGAATAGCCCCGATATAACGCATCGAAATAATGACAGAGCCAGCCGTCGCTCAACCTACACGACCGTACACTAGACCAGCTTTTATTCGATAACAAAAGGTGAAGCATGCAGTTAGTTATAATGCAATAACAGTCACCCAAGGTAACGTGTGAACGCGGATAAATGAATCGTTAAAGGAAGCGTAGGTAGGTACATAGTTAGTATGTAAGTGTCATAGAATACAATAATGATAGTGGTGACTCACGTCAAAGTTAGCGGCCAACGTGTCCATTATACAGTCCACCTAGAAACATTAAGGTGATATGTTACATTTACCATAGGTATGTATACCATACCATACCATACATTACTTACTATAATATCTACTCATTATATCACTTTTCTGTTCAAATGTTCCTGTAGGAAATCTGCAGATAAATAAGACCTTGAAACTGTCCTAAAAAACAATTGCAAAACGTCCAACAAAAATGACTTGTTTGCGAGGAGCTTAGGTTTTTGAATGAAGTTCCTATATGTGTAATGGCGTCAGATGCTGAATCTTTTTTCACAACTGGGTCACGAAATACCATCAATTGCAATGTAATCTAGAATTCGGTGGGAACAGATGAACATACATACTTACATACACGTCAAAAACATAACTCTCCCTTTTGGCTTCGACGTAGTCAGGTAAAAACGGAGAATTTTATTATATATTTTTTTCTATTTGTGTATATGCTCAAGTATTGCCTTGCCATCATTATTTAAAGGACATCACTATATAGTCTAAAACAAAGTCACTTTCCGCTGTCTGTCCTTATGTACCTATGCTTAGATCTTTAAAACTACATAACGGATTTTGATGCGGTTTTTTCAATAGATATAGTGATTTAAGAGGAAGGTTTATATGTATAATACATGCATAATACGTCGCGAGCGGGTCGCTAGTTGTAAATAATTAAATGAACGTTGGCATAGTCGCCATCTCGATTTTTTTTTCGATCCCTTGTGTCGCACGCTGGGTTCTATGTAATTCGGATAAAGGACACATAGATAAACAGAAAATATTTAGTCACATAATGTCCATAAAGCGTCACGTTTTGACGATATGAGCCAGTAAAGTTTGGAATTGAATTGCAATTTACATTTCCCACTAATATATGTATACATTGAAAATGAACTCTTTCTGTCCGCTGTCTAAACCGCTGAACAAACTTAGATGGATTTTGGTAAAGAGATAGATGGGGCCTTGGAGAAGGATACAGGCTACGTTTTATCCTGATCTCGATCCCGGACTCACGGAGGTGAACCCGCGGGATGAAGTCAGTACTTCATAATTGACACCCTACATTTAAATAAAGTGTTATTTAGGTTATAGTAGTTAACAAATTATGTTACAGATCCACTGATTAAGTGATTACATAATAATAGTGACTTATAATTTGTAAACGAGTCATATTTACTACATTTATTTCCTCAATATCGAGACCGTATAATGTGTACGACGTCACCTTAACGTTATATATAACGCTACATATGTTATTTACAATGACATAACGTTAGATTAGATTATAGGTATATGGAGATTGTAACATTTGTTTGTAGCTTACCTCGTATATACAGTCGGCGGGGTGAGTTCCTCCCTGTTAAACATATTTATATTATTATATCAATTTACATATTCCAGCTTCAAAATTCATATAATTTTTTTATCATTCGTTACCGAAAACATATTTGTTTTAAAAAGGCAGACGGTGTAGGTATGTTAAAATATGCGATTGTCTTTCCAATTGGTACTAAACAAGTAGAGAATACAGCACCGAGATACCGGATCCCGGCCATTATCTAGTTTCAAATATAGCTAGCTTATACAGGGTTATTGGTAATTATACTAGCAAGCCATCGAGGGCTACTTCTTTGCACCTTAACAAACAACTTTTGTTTTACGACTGGCAATTCGAAAAAATATGAAAATTTCGAGGTTATGTAAATTCTAAAAACAGCTGATTTTTTAAAACAAAGGTCATTCAGACTAAGAACAGTAGATAAAACTTAAAAAAATAAAAGAAATTTTAAGGTTAATGACGTCTCCGTGTATGGAACAGCTGATTTACAGGTAAACCTAACCTCAAAATTTTCAAAAAAATGTACGAATTTCCAAAATTCTTAGAAAAGTTGTTTGTTAAGGTGCACAGAAGTAGCCCTCAACGGCTCGCTAGTATAATTACCAATAACCCTGTATATAGACAGCTAATCTTGGTATTTTCATATTGCCAGAAAAAGCTCTTGTTTGCATTTCATTACGCATTGGCCGAGATTTCATTATTGGCACTTTATTACGACAAATAAATACGTCGATGTGAATCTGTCCGTCCGTGTAGGTCTGTTCGAGGACGCGATCCTGGATAGACAAGTAAGATATAATACAAACAAGCGGCGTGTCGAGCATCTGTTGCAGCTGCGCGACGGTCCGCGTCACGAAGTGTTCCCAGCGCGGCTGTACCGATGGAGGCACGGTGAGGCCGCCGGAGGTGGTCGCGCCGGCGCACACCGTCGCCAGCTGCCCGACGTGACCGGCGTGACCGCGTCGCGGACTCCGTCTGTATCACACACACACACACGGACTTGCTAGCGACAACTCCATCGCTCATGTATACCTACCTACATGTAGTACCTATCTATTCTATACATATATAATGCTTTGTCATGATTGACTGTCTGACTGACGGATCAACCGCACAGCTTACACCGCTGATCGTAGAGGCCTGAAACTTGGCGTAGGTATCCGATAAGAATAAGGATTTTCCGAAAGTCATTCCCTAACGGGGTTAGAAAGGAAGTTATGTAAAGGGGATTTGCTTCGACTCCGACTCCTAAGTGCTTTTGATTTAAAGTAAGTACATTTTATTTTGACACATTTGAAATTCAAACGAATTTTAAGTCAAAAAAAAAATCCTGTTAGAACTATTTTCAACTAGCTAGTCTATGTATATATGTACTTACTCTTTGTTTTCATTTTCTTCATACAGATCCATCAATCGGTTGAGTAGATCACACTCTACGAACAACTGAAAACGAAATTACAATTTACATGAACAAACCAAGTCACTTCCCTTGTTGGTATGGTAACGAGTGAGAAACGTACATGTTCAGCGTACTGCGTGCGGTAGACGGCGTTGGATAGCGCGTTGCGGACCATTGCCACGACTGACGCGTGCAGGAAGTTGTTCTCCGGGTACTCGACGAGGAGGTCGAACAGGACGCCGGGCGTGCCGAGCGCCAGCAGCGCGGTGCACACCTCCTGCACCGGCGAGGAGACAAGCGAGCCGATGAGGGCGGCGATCTGGAGCCGGGCGGCGCCCACGCCGCTCGCCGGGCTCGGCGGATGGGTGAGCGCGCGGTGCAGGAGCGGCAGGTGGGGCGCGAGCGCCGGCTCGACGGCCTGCAGCCGCGGGAGGAGCGTGGCCGCGTGCGCGACGGCCTGCGGGCGCGCCCACGCGGGCGAGGTGAACGCGCCCCCGAGCAGCATCGAGACGCCCGCGGCGCTGCCCAGCCGGCCGCTGAGCGCGAGCGCGGTCCGGGACGGCGCCGGCGGACCCTCCACTCCGCACCCGCTGCACACCAGCTCCACGAGCAGCGCGCACGCGTTGTCCGCAGACACGCGCGCCCTACGACGCTCGCGTCGCACTCGATCACCATCACATTCCTCTTTATTACCTTTACATATTATAATTCATTCATATACTTCTATGAGTTTTTACAAATAATAATAATATAGGTTAGATTTAACAATGTTGAAGTTTTACTATAGAATGTCGCGTAATTCTGAGTACCTCTTGTTTTTACAGATACATAATTTCAGTATAAGTGTCAATGCACATCACTTTGCAGGATGAAAGATTAAACATTCATGATGATATTTCAAATATTACCAACTAGTTGCGCTCCGCGGTTTCATCCGCGTAAGTCCCTATCCCGTGGGAATATCAAAATGAAAAGTAGTAATATTTTTTTTATTCGAACCAGTAGTTCCTAAGATTAGCGCATTCAAACAAACAAACTCTTCAGCTTTAAAATATTACTATAAGTAGATATACACGGTGTAACAAGGGGGATGGATCGTTGGTTGCTGGGGGGCTGTATGTTCTGCAATATTTAGCGGCTCAAAAGTCATTTGAGTTTTAGTGAAATTTTAGTCATTAGATTTACTAACTATCAGGTCTACGATTTTGAAGTTTTTTGTGAAACAAATTCAATAGTGGACCTTTTGGGCCCCTACACCAATCAGAATCTTAGATTTATAAAACTCAAAATAAAACCTTTAAGTCATGTTTTTTTTTTCAAAATCTAATGTTTACATTATTTTTGTATAGTTCTAAAAAAATATTTCACAAATTATTTTTTTCTGCAACCTATCTTAAAAACTACCGGCTTTCGGCTAATGTCGATTAATGGCACTTTTTAGACTATCAAGTACATTTTTCAACATGATGCCCTAGCTCTAGCCGAATGAAACTTTCAGGGGTTATTCCTCATGAAAGCCAGTAGCTTTTAAGATAAGTTGCGGAAAAAATAATCTAGGAAACATTTTTTTTAAAACCATTAAAAGATAATGTAAACATTAGATTTTGAAAATAAAAATTACTTCAAAGGTTTTATTTGAGTATTATAAATCTAAGACTCTGATTGGTGTAGGGGTACAAAAGGTCCATTATTGAACTTAATTCACAAAAAAAGGCAGAATCGCAGACCTCATAATTTGGCTGTAATTGCGAAGTTCAGGGTGAAATTTGATTTTGACTAAAATTTCATTAAAGTCCAAATAACTTTTGAACCACGAAATATTACGGAACATACAGGGGAGTTAAATCGATAGGTACTGAGGTCCCCCACCCCCCAGCAACCGATGATCCACCCCCCCCCCCCTTGTTACACCGTGTATATGTTTACCTTGATGATCCCTCTGCTCGTCCCCGCCCTGGTTGTGGTTGAGGTCGGGCGAGTCCCGCTCGGGCTCCGCCCTCTCGCCCTCCGCCACGTAGTTGCCTGTCACTATCTGGATCAGGGACTCTAGGAACTGATACTCTTCTAACCACTGGAAAACGCATGGGGACAATTTTTACTACAAGTGACTTTGAAAATGACAGAATTTTTTTCAAAAAAAAAACAAAAGAATTTGCTATAATCCAGTGTAGGTTAACACAGGCTAAAATTAAAGATAAAAATACCTAATACTAAAGTAGATCAATGACATCATGAGTGAATCAAAGGAATTTAGGTTTTTAGCAAAATACCTAGAGCAGACAATGACTAGGTATATAAATACAGACACAATAAATACAAGTATATATACATATAGCCAGACATATGAATGCAGAGATAGCAACGAGTGTGATAATGAGGAGTACACAAATTATATGCTTATTATTTATACAAATAACATTATATTGTTAAGGGACTTACAGGAGCTAATGGTTGCTCTCTGTCAGATTGCATAGATATCTAAGCCTGATGGTACACAATTTAGAACATTTTTTTTATATTGTACACATTAATTTTAAATAAAATTCAATCAAAAAACCAAAATGGTTGCATGTATTTTGGTAGGGTTTTTAATCATTAGATTACATTTTCGTGATGTTGTTTTCTATTGTTTTTTGTATTGTATATTGAAGACTATATATTGTAAAGAATATCATCACTGAAGTAAATGATACTTTAAGGTTATAATACTCTTGTCGTGTCCTGTAATCCTCTTAACTAGAACACAGAGAACAAATCATATTTGTTCTAAAATACTAGTATTTAACAACATATTGAAATGGTATACGCACTTTGTAATATTGTGTACAATTTACTATAGTTATTGCTAATAACATTCATCTTATTTCTACTATTCATTAGTAAGAACAGACCTAATTCAAAAGGTACAATATTATGTACTATTATCCACAAATTTGTCCTTTTTTCTTTAATATAAATAGGTATAGATGACAGATTTTAATTATAGATATTTAGCACATTAGAAGGGCAGGCCAATATCTTACCTCCATAACAATTTTATTGAACAAATCATCGAGCCTGATGAAGTATTTGAAGACGTCTGCGATGGCTGACGTTGAGATATGTCGGAGCAGGTTTGGAAGGAAGTCTCGACGGGATTTGAAGAAATCCAACACTCTCAAACATACTATGTGGTATAAATAACAGTCCTAAAACATACGCCATTATTATCTACACTGTTTTTTTTTGTTTGTAACAAATAGGCTCAGCAACTAATGGACGGCTTTTGATGAAACTTAGTATGAATACACATTGAATCTTTGAGAGTAACATAGGCTACTTTTATACAGATATTTCGCGGAGTTTGCATGTTGCACAATGTATGTGAAAACTCCACTGCGCTACCTTGCTCCGCTTCTGTGGACAGTCAGCCTTACACAGGTGAAACTGCAGGGTGCTGATAGTGTTTTTAAATTGGAAAGAATCATTAATTTATAGGTATAGACTACTATAAATTAAAGATACCTTACATGCTAAATATCTAAGTTTTGTAATTATTTGTATCTCTGTGGCACTTTTTTACAAATTTTAAAGTGGGATCAGTCTACTAATTTAAAATCAATTAACCCCACAGGTTATTAAATAATGAGTCTATTATAATTAACTTTAGTGAAAAAAATATAAGGGATACCTGCTTAGGACTCTTCTCTAGTAACATCTCAACAGTTTTACTAAAATATGAGGCCAGTAATGGGTTGAGAGGTGGTTCCCTGTTGACAAAGTCACAGAGTCTGTTCATCTGGACCGTGTCTGAGGAGAGTCTGTCACTGAGCATGGAGAGGTGGCTCGTTAACACTTCACATGCTATGTTCGCGTGACGGTACTGCTGTGAGAGCTCCACGTTCTTGGGGGGCTCCTCTGTTATTAGGGTTATTAACTCGTTCAGTATGTCTGGTCGTGTCAGGCTGGAACGTATATTTAACTAGAATTATTTGCTATATCATTATATGAGTGAACTTGTATCATATAAAAACCGCTGCTAAACACTGGTAGCCAATATCGAGCAGATCAAGATAAGGCTGGTAAGGAATTATATGTACCTAGATAGTATAGGTAGGTACTTGATTTGCAAACAAAGAAAACAGTTTCGGTTATATTCAGACTGTTATAATATAGTTTTTGACATAATACTTACAACAGCATGAGGGCCTTATTGTCCGCCTTGCATTCTTGCAAAATATCATCCGCTTCAAGCACTTGGGACAATGTTACGTTCTGAAACCAACATCTTGGTTTTTACACTATTACATACTACAACACATGGTTTAATGACCCCGTGCTCCATCGGGATACCATTAGAACACTTCCACTAACAGTATAACTTGTAAACAACTAGAAATAACCGAGAAAACCACCGAATCACACACTCCTAACCATCAATTTTTCAACAAAATACGCACCTCTTCCTTCAGGAGAGAATTTAGCTCCCTGACGGCAATATAGTTACCGCTCCAAAACATAATTAAAATTAATAAGTACAACTCGTGTAATTAATCTAAATCCATACAAAATTTATACTTATTTTTACAAGATTCTAGCGTTTTTACGAAGTGCAACGATCCGTTTTCTTTGACAACTTTGACGAGGTGTTGCCATGTGTCTCATTTTTTCTAGATTTTCTACTTATTTTCACCCACAGATTTTTCACAACAATTTTGCTACTGTGGACTCGAGTTAGCCTGGGCGCAAACGCTCGTTTTTCCGAATGCGGTTATCGCATGCGTTTCCAATTCGGAATTCCGCTCGCCTAGCGCATACGTACGGTTTTTATCCTGCGGAATATTACCTGGCCAGTACGACTAGCGACAACGTTGCGAATGCACGACAATGGAGGATGACGATTTATTGACAATTGCACTTCTGTTATCATCGAAAAATGAAATATCAGTTATTGGGTACATCCGTAAAATACTAGAGAACCTGCGAGAGTCAATTTTACTAAGAATTTATCAATTTATTAATTTAAAATCAATTTTTATCAGGAGCAGCGTCACGAGGGGCGTGGCGCGATTCCGATTCCTAATTTCCGTACGAGTGCTGCGACTGGTACAAAATGTATGGAAACGCTGCGTTGCGTACGTTCCGTATGATGTCATTAGGTTTTTTACGTACGGTTCGCTCCGAACGCAAGGGCTACCAATCGAAACGTACGTGCAGAATGGATTCCGAATAAAAAACGCACGTGTGAAGAAGGGAACCTGAATGCGTTCCGTATGCGATAACCGCTCGCGATAACCACATACGGAAAACGCACGTTTGCGGCCAGGCGGAGGCATCAAACGCACCCTGTAAACAATGAATTTTCTGCCAATGTCAACTTAACGTCAGATCTGTCAACTGTCAATACCTCGATGATTATTATTTTTTGAAAGCTGGCCGGCTTGTTATTTCGTTCGTTCGATGCATTTTCGTTTTCACTAATTTTATTTAGTTATCGGGGTGGTGTGGACAATTAAATACGTAGACGAGCTCAGTAAATTGTTTATTCAGCGACCTGATCTGCAAACGATACACCACACGGCGTAACTCGTGCGTGATTCTTTTAATATTTTTACGGTTCGCTTACTAATTAATTGATTTGATTTAATGAACGAAATTATCTCATTTGTATTTGCAGTATTAGTTGGTTGCGAGACTTGCAATAACGATGGGACGTCTACTGGTGTTTTTCCTGGCGGTAGCCGTCACCTGCGTGGCTGGCTTCCATAGGTAAGTACCTACCTATTTGCTATACTTGCAATATCATGAACATGGCACTTCTAACAGTGCCGAAATACCTGCGATCTAAAAAATAAAATAAAAACGTGAATAATAAAATGTTGATTTTGAAAGTTTGTTATGTTCATGTATTTTATAATGTGTACGTAGAACAGCTTAAGCAAAAGTTGGTGTTTAAGTTAGTATTGTTATTACAGGATCCCGCTGTACCGCATGAAGACAGTACGACGTCACTTCCACGAGGTGGGCACGGAGCTCAACGTGCTGCGCATCAAGTACGACGTCACCGGGCCCGCACCCGAGCCTCTCTCCAACTATCTCGACGTATGTATCTACTTACATACACACCACCCAACTTGATGATCACATAGTAATATACCTGCTTTGTGTAAAGAGGTAACAGACACTAACATTCACTCAGGAACTTGCACATGTAGGCAGACTTTGTTGAGTAGGTAATAAGCCGAATTTGAGATTCAAATAGTTGGCAGTAAGTAACAAACAACCCAACAACATCATAGTCTCTGGCAAGTGAGCTATTTAATAGGATAAATCAATAAGCTGCACTTATTGCTTTCTGCATAATAATGTTTTTATTCTGAATAATTGTTTTAAGCAATATTTTTTTTGTTTTTAATAAATTGATTGCTCTAGAAGAATGTCCCTTAACCTTTATCATGAAGTACTAGATTCTGCCCGCGGCTTGACCCGCGTGACAGGAAAAGGACCAGCAGTTTAAGCTATGTGTTAATATATCAGTCAGTCAGAATTTAAGGAAAATAATAAATAAGTTGTTTGTCAAAGAAAAGGCAAACAGATGGATATTTGTAAACTTAGGTTGATGCGTCACGTCGTCATCGTCGGCCTTCTGCTGCTTCTACTGTATAGTTTACACCTAATACAGGAGATGTTGTAAGATAATAACAAGTATTATTGCCTCAGGCAAACGTTTTAGCTGTTTATTTTGTAAATTCAAATGTTTTGGTATAGAGCATCGGCATGTGATGTGAGACGAGAGATAACCTCGAGTTATCAACTAGTGTATTATTGTCAATATAGAACGATTCTCGGTAGTCAGTAGGTACCTACCTACCTACATCTATCTACCTTATCATATCGCGTGTATACAGAACAAAGAAATTATTACATTATGTTGGTTTCACCCTACTTTTACCTACAACTATAAAACAAATGGTCATTAATTTTTCTATTATAATAATTAAAATAATGTTAATGTACCTATTATATCTCGTTGTTGATTTGATTGCATTTAAATAGCTCTAAGTAGTTGTAAACGATCGTTTGTAACCGATATAATTATACCTAAAATCAAGATAACTGCGAAATTCGTTATGTGTGTTTGTAATAAATTACATCTTATAATAACTCTAAAGATTTGCGTTGTAATAGGAAGTAGGTACAATCGTATTCAGTAGTGCAGTAACAAACCCATAAATCTTTTGGATGAATGAAACAGACTATAGTAGGTAGACTTCCAACCTTCTAGTAGGCGAAATATATAATCATAAGACAATACGTTTCTGTTTTAAAATGCACGCAGTCTCAAGTGCCATTCTCCAAATTAATTAAATAAACGTTATAATACTACGCACAAAGACACACTAGGGACGCTGCACAAGGCAAGGATGCATGGCTAAGCATATACGCGGTGCTACTAGACATATGATCCTTGAGTGTGTGGCCCTATGTGTATATAGCATGGTGTCGTTGTTGTTATGCAGGCACAATATTACGGTCCGATATCGATCGGAAATCCGCCGCAGTCGTTCAAGGTGGTGTTCGACACCGGCTCCTCCAACCTCTGGGTGCCCTCCAAGAAGTGCCATCTCACCAACATCGCTTGCTGTACGTATATCTATTGTACCATAGCGTGGTATATGTTATCACAGCACTGCAGCGCAGAGTACTGTTTGTAACGTGTTATACCTAATGTTGTACAGTGTTGCACAACAAGTACGACAGCGGCAAGTCGAAGTCGTACATCGCTAACGGGACGCAGTTCGCGATCCAGTACGGCTCCGGCAGCCTGTCCGGGTTCCTCTCGACCGATGACGTCACCGTGGGAGGGATCCGCGTGCGGCACCAGACCTTCGCCGAGGCCATGGCGGAGCCCGGCCTCGCCTTCGTCGCCGCCAAGTTCGATGGCATCCTCGGCATGGCGTTCAGCAGGTAACATGATACTCGAACGCGCACCCCTCTCCCCACACTCGGTACGAGATAAGTACCTTCAGTTGTTATAATGTTTGTGCAGCATCGCAGTGGACGGCGTCACACCCGTGTTCGACAACATGGTGGCGCAGGGACTCGTGCAGCCCGTCTTCTCGTTCTACCTCAACAGGTCCGTAACCTAACATTATATAATACAATACAATATAATACATCGTAGTAGCGAGTCGTTGAATATTGTGTGTACCCGGTGTAGGGACCCCTCGGCGGCGCAAGGCGGGGAGATCGTCCTGGGCGGATCCGACCCGGCACACTACGAGGGCAACTTCACGTACGTGCCGCTCACCAAGTCTACCTACTGGCAGTTCCGCATGGACCGTCTCGACGTCAAGGGGCACACCTTCTGCAAGGATGTGAGTCTACAGGCACCGACGCCACACGACGATGGAGCCCCGTCTGAGGAACACCTATAATGTTATTGTCGTGATGTGGCAGGGTTGTGCGGCGATCGCTGACACGGGCACCTCGCTGATCGGCGGTCCCACGGCCGAGGTGACTGCCCTGAACCGGGCCCTGGGTGGCACGGCGCTTCCCGGGGGACAGTATATGTTCGACTGCTCCATGCTGCCCTCGCTGCCGCCGCTCACGCTCTCCATCGGCGGGAACACCTTCAAGCTGCAGCCTACTGACTACGTGCTCAGGGTGGGTCTATTGTTTACATTCATCCAGCCTAGCCTATGGTCTAGCTAGGTACTCGGATCCGAGCGAGCCAATCGATAAGACATTGATTACAGTGATGTATGCGTATCACATCTCCTATCCGTCCTCCGTCCTCAGGTGGACCTCAAGGATCAGCTTCAGGTGTCTTTCTCTTTACGGTCTTTATTCATATTTATATTCATTCTAGATTATATGAAAGACTAATTCACACACGGTTCATCCGTTCGGGAGCTACGATGCCACAGACAGACACGTCAAACTTATAACGCTGAAAACGAATGTATTGGTTTATTGAATTTATTCGTTACTAATTTGCTTTCCAAAAATGAAATATAAACGATCCTTGAATAGTGATCGTAATACCCGTATCCCGTACCCGTATCCGTACCCGTCGTATGTACCCGTGACCAATGGGGTAATTACTATCGATACCGGCTATGTATTGTGTACTTAGGTAGGTAGGTAACCTACTTGTTATCGTATGGTTCGCCGCGGATTATTATTTCAAACATAAATAATTATCGCCACTTTCATGCTGATAATTATTTAGAAACGTTTAGAAACGCACACACATCAACAAATAGTAGTTTTTAGAAGAAAATAGTATTTACTGGGGTTTTGTCATAAGTGTCATATGATATGTCAATAGAAGCGGAATTTTATACTATTTTGAATGCTGTTATTTCATTAAAGGGTTGTCATAGAAAAAAGTAAATTTATTATGAAAACTTAAATAGTGCGAAATTGAAAACAAAACAAGTTTATTTAAATATAAAATCTATTTACAAGTCGAAATGTAAAAAAAATATACTCTTAGTAATTTTTAAGCCATCTGTTGGTCCACCTATAGCATTAGCGAAGACTCAGGCGTGACATACTTAGTATGGGGATATCAATCGCTGTCAAAAATAATTCTATTCTCTGAAAAGTTCTTCCTCCTTATTTAAATTTTGGGTTAAATTCCTGAAAGGTCTTCTGTGTCGCAAAGCTCACGGTAATATCGTGATATTTAACTCGCTGAACTCGTTCACAACAAGCCTTACGGTGTAAATACGTCCATTATATTGCATGAAAATGAAATCTTGGTCGAGCTACTGTCGGTGCTGAAATCTTGGTAAACCTCATCACGATATTGCTCTGCATTTCAAGTTTCTCGTGGCAAAACGAGATCTGTACCTACTCGTTTGGGCTAACGCACATTTGCGATAGGCTGACAATCAATGGCGCATGTGTTCTGGTTTCTAATGAGTATCGCTTCGGATGAAATTAACACAAAAACCCAAAAATATACTATTTTCCCCTCAAAAAACACTATTTTACCCTTGTTAGACTTTGTTGATGTGAATTTATAGAAAATAAAAATAATGAATAAGATAATGAATAAGAATGTGGTTTAGAATGTTAGTTGCATAGAATAGGAGCATAGTTGGAGCGTTTCGGAGTAACATAGTATTGAATGCAATATGAGCTTTCCTACCGTTACCTTTATTGTCAGATAATATCGTCTGTTATTTCACTTGCTTTAGTTACAGGTAACACGGGTACTTATTGTTTTAAATATACAAATATATTCCCCTATTTTCTTCCTAAATATTACGTCTTGAGCATTTTTTTTCATAGAATCTTTGTTTGCTATAGGACCCATGTACTCTAAGCAATTTAATTTTTATTCTATAACATAAAGTCACATTTCCTTTAGAAATAGTTGTTTGAAAAGATTAACAAAGGTAAATAAATATTCATTCCACACATCGCCATCTAGCCCCAAGCTAAGCAACTAGGCTTGTGTTATGGGTGCTATACAACGGATTTACTACTTATATACTTTTGTTTTGTAAATATATACAACCAGACCACAGACAAATATCTAAGCATAAAGACTTGCCTGAGACGGGAATCGAACCCGCAACCTTGTGTTTGGCAGTCCGGCATCATCATCAAAGGTGCATCATGTGTAGGTATTTATAGCAAATATAGGTTTTATGATCAAATAAAAAATATCATTAAATAATAATAGCTCCTCCATCGAAACCAGTTACGTAACGAAAGAACTATTTCGTAGAACGGCCGAAACGAAAAAATATTGATCTAAACTCTATAAGAAATGAATCAGCTAGTTTTAAATATAAAATATATATGTAGGTAGGAAGTGAATAAAATGCCCTCTTAATGTTCCATGTGTGTTAGATCTCTCAGTTCGGCAAGACGGTGTGCCTGTCCGGGTTCATGGGGCTGGATGTGCCGGCGCCGCTCGGCCCGCTCTGGATCCTCGGGGACGTGTTCATCGGCAAGTACTACACCGAGTTCGACATGGCCAACAAACGGCTCGGCTTCGCGCCCGCTAAGTAGAACACATCACATCACAATCGCTATAACCGATCGATTTACACGCATTCATTAAATAGGCCGATACGAACAATAGGTACGCTTCGGATATACCTATTGTAGGTAATTATATTGTTAAACGAATAAGTAGCTTATTCTTAAACATTACTCTCGAAACTTTATAATATTCCTGCTGAACCAAAGATAAGATTAACACTTTCACAGTCTCGGGTACTGCGGTAGACCAAGGCCCGCGGAACAATTTAACCTTTGTATGGGGACTGTCAGTGTTACATTAAAAATATAAAGACAGTTACGGTATCTCTCTCTGTGGAGTAGATTGTGTACAAGACTTGAACAATATAAGTCTCATATTTAGATCCTACACGGCCTACACCAAATACTGTCAGCTGTTGAACAAAACGTTGTAAATTGTCAGTGGTTAGACTAGAATGTAATCTACCCTACCTACCTTGTAGCAAGCGATACGTTACATATTCTAGCTTAGCTTAGTTTACTTAGCCAGTGATCTTGTTTTATTATGTCCAAGTAAATAATAATAAAGTAGGTACTTATTATGTATGTATGGAATGTAGTAAAGTTATATTACATTCCACGCCATCCATCATTGTTTTATTTAAGTACCTGTTTGTAACTTTTATAAAATAAATATTTTAGAAAATATTTGTGTTATCAATTATCAGTGAATACTTTCGTAGGTAACATACTCGTAACTCCCAGCAGAGTAGGGAACGTGACAATTCACATACTTATATTTAGTACATAATTAATCCTCTATCAGGCATTTTAAAGGCAAAGTTATTTGAGTCATGGGTGATCTTTAAATATATATTACTGATCCTTAAAACCTAGTTTAGGGAACACTCCGACCACATATGTAAGGAAATGTAGAGTTGCTTGCAAGCATGTGGTAAACCATCAGAAAACTCTTGTACTGAAGATGTTTTTAAGTGAATTAGAAATTTCCGCCCGTCTTTTGTTTCCTTTCATTTTCAGTGCAAAATGCAAGAGTGAATATTTTTTCCACATTTTGAAACTTGGGATGTTTTTTTCTCAATTTTTTTAGAGCGTGACATCTGCTCAAGAAGGAAACATCTAGTGTCCGCGGGCGGTGGGCTATAGCCATATCAAAAAAAGAAACGTGCGCCTATCGATACGCTAGGAAGCGTTCCGTATGCGATAACCGCATACGTGCGTTTTCCGTATGCGGTTATCGCATACGGAACGCTTTCGGGTTCCCGAATATTTCAAATTCATAGACTTCTTGGTAAAATCATACAAAATCTAAGTACAAAATGCTCTGTCACCGCACACATGCGTCGGATTCCTGATGGAATCGATTCCGTACGTACGTTTCGATTGCTAGCTCTTGTGTTCGGAGGGAACCCTACGAAAAAAACCTAATGACGTCATACGGAACGTACGGAACGCAGCGTTTCTATACATTTTGTACCAGCCGCCGCACACGTATGGAAATTACAAATCGGAATCGCGCCTGATAAAAATTGATTACTGAACTAATAAATTCTTAGCAAAATTGACTCTCGCAGATTCTCTAGTATTTAAAGGATCTACCCAACACCAGACGTTTCATTTTTCGTTGATAACAGAAGTGCAATTACCAATATATTATTGTCGTGCATTCGCAACGCTGTCGCTAGCCGTACTGGCAGGTTATAATCCGCAGGATAATAAGTTATAATTTAAAAAACCGTCTTCAAAATAACTTCAAAACAAAACCTCCGACTTCCAAGTATGTTTAAGTTATCTGCTGCACTGTCTTAGTGACCCGAAATGGATTATTTTTCACTTTTAGTTTTTATTTTCAGGTTTTTTTAGTTTTTGTTTTCACGTTATTTGAAGTCGGTTTTTTTAATTTTGATTTATTTTTATTTAACCATTTTTAATGCTGCTGTCACTGAAATTTTTACACCATGAGGCGAAACCGACTATTAAAATTTCTTCAAATTGCAACCTGTACCTAATCGTAACCCATTGAGGAGTTTGGTGATGAGAAGGTGGTTTCAGATGCTCCATTCATCGATACCTATTAGTATATGGGCCAATTCTTCTAGTGGAAATGTAAAACTGAGCAATTTGCTAAATCTCGCTGTGCAGATCTGTTCATCACTCCGAATATCGTCATCAATCTTCATTTAGGATAGAGTTCTCTATCAACATTCATTCAAACCCAGTCCGGCGAGACGAAAGTGACTATTTTATTCAAATTGTAACCTGTAATCGTAACCAATTGAAGAGTTGTCTGATGAGAAGGTGGTTTCAGATATTCCATTTATCGGTAACTATTAGTTTATGGCCCAATTCTATTGGTGGAAATCGAAAACCGAGCAATTTGCTGCACTCTTGAGGTGCAATTCTGTTCATCACTCCGAAGATCCTCATCAGATCTTCATCCAATTAATTCAATTTATGGGACCACCTGTGAGTTATCCCCTTTCAATAAAAAAAAGAATTTTCCAAATCGGTCCAGGCGTTTTCGAGTAATCGGCGAACATAAAAAAAAATATACACGGTGTAAAAAGGGGGGTGGATCACCGGTTGCTGGGGGGTGGGGGACCTCAGTACCTATCGATTTAACCGCCCTGTATGTTCCGCAATAATTAGTGGTTCAAAAGTTATTTGGGTTTTAGTGAAATTTTAGTCAAAATTTAGATTTCACACCGAACTTCGCAATTACAGCCAATCTAACACTCTACGATTCTGCCTTGTTTGTGAAACAAGTTCCATAATGGACCTTTTGTACACCTACACCAATCAGAGTCTTAGATTTATAAAACTCAAAATAAGACAATGTTTACATTATCTTTGTATGGTTCTAAAAAAAATATTTACTCCAGAAAAAAGGGAAAACTAGATCGCGAAAGAATATTATGCTAAAAATAAGTAGGTTACCTAGAGTTCCGGTATGGAACACTGAATAACAAAAGATCTCCATCCGAAGTAACCCGGTCCGGTAGGGGCCGTAGCTAACTACTACTGTAATAAATGAAAGTTAATGACGTTATAAAGAATCTATTTCATTTAATCGACTCTCGTACAACTCTAAGGACATTCCATAATATTTTAATTCTATCGTCAAAAAATAATAATGTAAAGTAAATATATAATTACATTCTATCCTTTATTTATTTTTAAATAAAACGTTTTTAAGTAAAATACATTTATCCGTATCATAAATTACAATAACATAAAGTGTTTGTTTGTATGTATGTTTGTTTGTTTGTAATTATGAGCTATTTGATATAATACAAGCGGTAGCGATGGCGTTAGCTAGGGAAGGCCGAGCTTGCGTTTTTTCCTGAACTTCTTGACGTACGCCTCAACGAGCGCCTGGATCTTGGTCGGGTTGATCTCGCCCGTCTTGTTGTGACATATCTGTAACACGGCATGATGCATCAGCTGCGCCCTCATTGGATATCGATCACGCGATACTCTCTGCTCTACGCAACGACAGAGTTAACTAAGATTGCCTTAATATCATTGTATTCGTTTATAGCCTACGGGGTAACCTCGTTTCCTCAAGAACAACACGGTCAGGTGTATTAAGAATGAAGGTGTCTGCCCACTATCCCGTAGCATACCATGACCGTGCTAGGAACGTATCCGGCACGGAAAGCAATCCGATACGCTCTATTTCGCCCACTGAAGCGGGCCGACAGCGTTCTGAACCCGTTTACAACCCGTATGTAAACCGTATTTAATCTGTATGATGCCCGTATGTAACACGTTTACAACCCGTATGTAACCCGTATTTAATCTGTATGATGCCCGTATGTAACACGGCAGGAATCCTTTCAATACACTCGTAAAGCATCGGTTCATTCTCGTACAAATATCAGTGTTGCGTAGACGCGTGTGGTGGAATATTGAAATAGTTATGGCTATAAGGAAACTAACGATTGAACAACTGGCAATGATTGCTATCATTTTGGATGAAGAGGAAGAGGAATGCCCAAAAAACACTCGACATATTTACGTACACATTCTATTAGTTTTTCGTCCTCCATTTTTACACATCTATACGCATTCACGCCTCTCGTTGAACTAATGAACGGACTAGCAACAGAGCAACGCTGCTACAACGCAGTTGAAACGGGTTTAGCCGCCTGCGCGCAGCGGTCTGGCAACGTCGCGTGCCATGCATGTAGCGTATCAGCACCGGCAAAATATTCCCTCCGACCAATAGTTGACACGCTACGGTGTTGGCCGATGACGGAACGGTCTAGTGGGCATACTCTCATACTTCTCAATACAAACAATAGTTTTTTGTCTGAAACGGTCCTAGTACGGTCATGGTATGGTACGGGATAGTGCAGTGCAGTGCAGTGCAGTATGTGTATAGTATACCTTGGGTACGGCGCGACGCAGGATGTGCTTGTACTCATCCTTGGTGACATGCTTCTTGTTGTAATGCGGCTTCAGCACCAGCTTCACCTCCTCCACGACGCGCTCCTGACGGTTCAATTTCTTCAGGAACTGTCACACATTACACCGTACGTATAGATTATATGTATACACACAGTTACATACATACATACCACATTGCTATTATATATTATTTTTTATCACAGTTGCTCATAAAGTGGATCTTATTCAACGGCTTTTAGGCTCATAATCCAACATATTATGTACACGTGCGTTTTACATTGCCAACCTAGTGCTGTAAAGTTATCCCGATAGGTTAAATACGTATCTTACTGCTAATTACATACTGTTTTGATGTATAAAAAAGGTAGGCCTAAAAGCCGTTGAATTTTAGCTATTGCTTTTTGTTTTGGTATACGGTGGTAAATGTATATTGGGGGGCTATAAGACGTATAAGTAATAAAGAATATAATTTGATGTGAGCCTAACAGTAAACAACACTATAATAGTACATTACGATATAAGTGTGGTAAATTGATCTTTGCATAGAGGCGGTTTATGACGCGCGAGCGGCAGCGAGCGTGTTATAGAAGCCAAGATGCAAATATCAATTCCACACGTATATCGTACGACGTTTTTTATCACAGTTGCGAATAAAAGAAAAGACTTTAAAAGAAAACAAAATAATAATTAACAAAATATTTGTGATAACTCTATGTTTACATTTTTTAAGGCAATATTTGTGATAAAAAATACTTTTTATCACAGTTGCTCATAAAGTGGATCTTATTCAACGGCTTTTAGGCTCATAATCCAACATATTATGCACGCGTGCGTTTTAGATTTGTTAACTAGTGCTGTAAAGTTATCCCGAAAAGGTAGGTACCAAAGAGTTTTTTAGCTAGCAAAAATGGTTGTCTATAAAGTCGGTTTACGAACGAAAATTTTACGTGATAATGACTTAGAAAACGATTAAAAATTGAGTTGTTTATTTTTTGTTTTTTCTTTACTTAAATATATTGTTTTTCCGTACCATTGTATTTTGTTCTTAACCCCCGACGCAAAAACAAATAGAAAAACCCTAAAAAATAATGTATGTCACACGAGGATGTATAGGTTAAAAGTCTTTAGCCTGGCCTTTCCGGAGCATAATTAACAAAAAAATATTGCCTTAAAAAATGTAAACATAGACTTATCACAAATATTTTGTTAATTATTATTTTGTTTTCTTTTAAAGTCTTTTCTTTTATTCGCAACTGTGATAAAAAACGTCGTACGATATACGTGTGGAATTGATATTTGCATCTTGGCTTCTATAACACGCTCGCTGCCGCTCGCGCGTCATAAACCGCCTCTATGCAAAGATCAATTTACCGCACTTATATCGTAATGTACTATTATATCCAATTAATTAGGTCAATAAATATATTGCAATAGGGTTGGCTAAAAAATTGAAGTTATAATTAATTAAAAATTCATCGCTCGAAAGTATGTAGCTTATAAAATACGCAAACATTAGGATGATTATTTCTCGTCACAACTCTTGGGTACGCAGGTAAATTGATACAAGTCATTTGTAATGCTCTGGGTAATGAATTAAAGTTAAATTAAATTTAAGATTATGTATTAAATTTTAATAGTACATTACGATATAAGTGTGGTAAATTGATCATTGCATAGAGGCGGTTTATGACGCGCGAGCGGCAGCGAACGTGTTAAGAAGCCAAGATGCGAAGATCAATTCCACACGTGTATCGTACGACGTTTTTTATCACAGTTGCGAATAAAAGAAAAGAAAATAATAAATCACAAATATTTGGTGATAAGTCTATGTTTACAATTTTTTCAGGCAATATTTTTTTGTTAATTATACTCCCGAAAATTAACCTATACAGCCTCGTCTGACAGTAATTATTTTTTAGGGTTTTTTTCATTTCTCGGGGGTTAAAACAGAATATAATGGTACGGAAAAAACTATATTTAAGTAAAGAAAAAACAACACCAAATTTTTAATTATTTTTTAAGACGTTATCACGTAAAATTATCGTTCGTAAACCGACTTTATAGAAAAACCTTTATTGCTGGAGTAAAACCTCTTTTTTTGTACCTACTTAATTTTATTCATCAAAACAGTATAACCCAGATAAATTAAGAATGTTTCATCTACCTAACATGTAATTAGCAGTAAGATACCAATTTAACTTATCAGGATAACTTATAACACACTAGTGGCGTCGAGATAATGCATAACGCACGCGTGCGTTAGATTATGAGCCTAAAAGCGGTTGAATAAGATCCACTTTATGAGCAACTGTGATAAAAAATTAATTTATCTTTCTGGATACCCATTTTAATACTTTTTCATATAAACCAGCTAGGTGAAGGTCGTTGTTAAAGGGTGGTTTTTTTATGTGGGCTTCAGGGCTATATCCTAAACTATAAGAGATAGCGAAAAATGCTGAAAGGCGATGCGTGCTCGATTTTGACAAAAACTAAAACTACATCATTAGATTTTTGAAAAATTCATTACCCTAGCCAGAAATCGAATCTGTTGATTTTGCAAAAAAACAATCACCTATATTTTTATACCAATAGATATTTCTAACTTTTTAAAATATGTTCTAAATTCTCTACACGGAGCACTTAAAGTTTGTAAAAAACCAGTTTATGTTAACATAAACCTCACTACACTTTTTCCGGGAGTATGAAAATTACAGATGACGACAAAAATTTGCTATTACCTTTAATTTGCCATACTATGTTTCTTTCCAGCAAGACTATCTATTGGTATAAAAATATAGGCCGATTATTTTTTTGCAAAATCAACAGGTTCGATTCCTGAAGTAATGAATTTTTCAAAAATCGAATGAGGCAGTTTTTGTTTATGTCAAAATCGGGCACGCAACTCCTTTCACCATTTTTCGCTATCTCATAGTTAAGGATATAGCCCTGAAGGCCCGCATAAAAAAAATACCCTGTATAGTAATGTATGTAGTATAGGTAGGTACACATATAATGTAGTTAGATGAAAATGATCCTTACATCACTCACTTTGCTCTTGACTTGCATCTCTACAGCGGAGGAGGGGAGCTCCTCCAGCACCTTGAGGTTGTCGTCGTCCAGTCTCACGTCCACCACCGCCTTGCCTGCGTGTACGGTCATATACATACGTATATATACATACATATAACAAACAAGTACGGCAGTACAGCAGTACAGCAGTAGAGTAACGTTTACCTTTCTTTGAGGGCTTCGGTTTGGGTGTCACCTTGGCGGAGGGTCGCTTGCGGTTGCGAGGCTTGTCGAACAACACGTCGAAGGCGTCGCGCGAGGCCAGCGCGGGGGGAGCGGCGGCGGGCGCGGACCCAGGGCCGACGCCGAGCGAGGACGGGGGCGCCGGGGGCTCGAACAGCTCGCCGAAGTCGGAGGAGCCCGGCGAGTAGGGGGAGTCCGCCTCCGCCAGGGGGACCGTCGGCAGTGGGAGGGGCAGCCGTGATATCTTGGTCGCCTGCTGCATCGGCTTTATGGGGTCCGACTTTATAGGGCTCGGCTTGGCGAGGAACAGCTTCGGGGGCTGCTGCGGCGGCGGACCAAGCGCGGGCGCGTCCTGTGGGCCCTGCGGCGCCGGCGGCGGTCCGAGGGGCGGGTCCGAGCCGCGCGACGGGGGCGGCGGGTCCGGCGAGACGTCGCGCGTAGACGCCAGCAGGGCGAGCACCTTCTCCATGGGCTCGAGAGGACGCCGGTCGAGCACTTCGTCCGCCGAGAGGTTCGTCTTCTGCGCGGTCTCGAGCGTCATCGAGGGCCGTTCGCCGAGGGCGGGCGGTGGCGCCGGAGGCGACGGGCCGGCCTGATCGCGCCCGCCCCGAGGCGACCGGGACCCGGACCGGGACCGGGTCGGCTCGTATGGGTCGTACGCGTCCGGCGAGTCAGGCGGCGAGGGCGGCGTGTTCGGTCCGCGGCCCGGCCCGCTCGCAGCCACGGCCGGGCTGGGCGGCCGCGCTTTGCCCACATCGGGTGCCGGGTCGGGGGCGACGCGCGGCGAGGGCGGCGTCTTGGGCCCCTGCGGGGAGGCGGCGACGGGCGCGGCGTGAGGACCGAGTGGGGGTCCGCAGGGCGGCGCGTCTCGGCCCTCGTCGTCGCTGAGCACGATCACGTTCTTGGGCGAGGGCGTCAGCTCGCGGAACGGTGACCGCTCGAGGTCTATGATGGCGACCGGCTTGACGGCGGCCAGCTCCGACTCGACGGCGGCGCGACGCCGGCGACGCCGCTCTCTCCGACGCTCGCGGCGCGCCGCACTCTCCTCCTGGTCCTTGAAGCTGACACTCACCAGGATGTTATCCCCCGACGTAAACACCTGCACACACACACACACACACACGCGTTCCTTACTCATCATGTTATATCTATCTAAATGTATGTCAACAATATGAGCAAAAATGACGACCCAATTGGCACAAAGGTCACCATGCCAGGCTGCCAAACACAGGGTTGCGGGTTCGATTCCCGCCTCAGACAAGTATTTATGCTTAGATATTTGTCCGTAGTCGGTTTGTTTCTATGTATTATAAGTATATTTTTACAAAAGAAAAGTATATAAATAAGTATATGAGTTGTCTAGTGCCCATAACACAAGTGTAGTAACTTAGCTTGGGGCTAGATGGCGATGTGTGGAATGTCCCGGCAAACGTTGTTTTGCCATATAAAATTAAAATAAAACAAAAAAATTCATACAAATTGGTTCAGCCGTTTAGGTGGAGTTTGGCAACTAATAACACCGCGACACGATTTACATCAATATAAAGACGATACCGAAGTCAATCAATTGTTTTGCCTTCCCGGAACCTCTACATTAAAACTTGCACTTTATGATATGGTATTAAAGTTCAAATTGATTTTAGTATTATTACGAATCGTTTGTATGGGAATTCGTAGTATAGAAATGTGTTGTTTTTAGACATTATCTGGCAATTTTTTGAATTTTTCTCTCCGTAAAAACTATCCTCGTACTTCAAGGTATATTTAAAAAGAAGACTCAGCGAAATCGGTTCCGCCGTTCTCGAGTTATGCGCTTTATTTTATAGAAAATTTGTATGGGAGAATAAAGAGTGTTGTTATTAGAATTTTTCAGGCAATTTCTTAAATTTTTCTCTCTGTAAGAATCATCCGCGTACCTTATGGAATATTCAAAAAAAAAATTGCGAAATAGTTTTAGCAGTTCTCGAGATTTGCGCTTAGGAACACTTCAGCGATTCATTTTTATATGTATAGAAGATTGTAACCCACCTCCTTCGATGGGCCGCTGGAATCCCTCGCGCGTCGATGCTTGAGGCGGTCGAGGCGGCGGGGCGCGGGCGGGGGTGGCGCCGCAGGCGGGGTGCGTGGCGAGGGCGGTCGTTCCGCCCAGCCGTGCGGCGGCGGGGGCGGCGACCCTGCCCCCGAGCCCCCGAGGACGCGGCGCCGCCGGCGAGGCGTGCGCCGCCGCTGCTCGGAGCGCGCCCGCTTTTTCTTCTTCGCCTTCGGTTTGGGGCTCGGCTCGGGCGAGACGGAGCGCCGGCGCTTCCGCGCGCGCGTCCCGGACACCCGTCGCCGCTTGGGACGGGAGGGCGCGCCGTCGACGAGGCGCCGCCGGCGCCGGGGCGATGGCGACCGGCGCAACGGGGAGCCGGCACCCGACCGTGCCGGTGACACAGAGAGCCGACGTCGCGCCGCCGATACCGGCGCCGGGGAGCCGCTCACACGCCGTCGCGGCGATATCGATATGCGTCGCCTGGGAGACATCGATGGCCTCTTTCGGGGCGATATAGACGGCCGTCTTCGAGGTGACATAGACAGTCGTCTACGCGGTGACATAGATGGCCGTCTACGCGGTGACATAGATGGCCGTCTACGCGGTGACATAGATGGCCGCCTCCGGGGCGATATAGATGGTCGTCTACGGGGCGATATAGATGGTCGTCTTCGAGGTGACATAGATGGCCGTCTACGAGGTGACATAGATGGCCGTCTACGGGGCGACATAGATGGTCGTCTACGAGGTGACATAGACGGTCGTCTACGAGGTGACATAGACGGTCGTCTACGAGGTGACATAGAAGGTCGTCTACGAGGTGACAAAGATGGTCGCCTACGAGGCGATAATGATGGCCGTCTTCGGGGCGATATAGACGATCGTTTTCGGGGCGATACGGTAGGTCGACGACGCGGTGACGCCGAGGACCTGGCGGGCGATGACGGGTCGGCGCCCGCTGCGGTCCCCCGAGGGGGTGACACGTCACGTCCGAAGGCATCCTTGACGCGACGTCGCTTGTCACCGACTACGGTACGCACATCGTAGCGCTCAAGGTCCTTGCGCTTGTCACGTCGGCGGCGCGACACGCGCGACTCGCTCGACTCGCGCCGTTCTCGCTTCTTGTCACGTTCCCGGTACGTCCGCTCCTTGCCACTTTTGCCTATCTTCTTGAAAGTGAGCTCTCGCTTCGGCTTGCGTCGACCGTCGCCGCGGACACCACGCTCCTGGATCATAACATATTACGATTCATAACTATACTATCTTATATAAGACTGACGATGATGATGATGACATAATACTAAGGAACTAAACTTGTGTCTATTAATTACTTACGCATTAGTTAAATATCGATCCATTTACCGTTTAGTGTCTCTTATAGAAATCAAACATGGTTCATGCTGTTTACACACCTTTTTTCTCTTCTTTTTGAGGGGTTGCGGGTCCTCGTCGCCGTCGGCGACGGCGGCGACGGCGGTTGCGACAGTCCCGTGAGGCGGGGTGACCCCGGGCTCGGGCTCGGGCTCGGGATCGAGGCAGGGGGGCTCCTCGTCGACGGCGGAGAAGCCCGGTGCCTCGTCCTCGGATATGAGCTCGGTGTCGAGCCCCTCGAGGCCCGTGTTCTCGTCGAGGCAGGGTGTGTAGCTGCGCTCGTCCTCCGTCTCCTCGCTTATAGACTCCGTCATCTTCTCAGGTGCGGGCGACGAGCCGACGCTCGGTGACCTCGACCGGGACGGCTCGCGCTCCTTCTCCTCCACCGCCTCCTCGTTGTCCTCCTCTTCGTCGTCCACTTGGCGCTCCTTCTCCTCCTCTTTGTCCTCCTCTTGTTTACCGTCATCGTTCTCGTCGTCGCGGTCGGCGGGTGTGGGCGGCGTCGGTGGGGTGGGAGGGGTGGGAGGCGTGGGAGGCACGACCGGCGGCGGCGGTTCCTCCTCGACGACGTGAGTCTTGTCGTCGGATGTAGGCGGCGCGGGCGCGGGCGCGGGCGCGACAACGGCGGCGGCGACCTCCTCCGGTAGAGCATCCTCCTCGTCGTAGAGGGAAACGTGCCGCTTGATGAGAGAGGGCGCGTTCAACTTGATCTTGATGGGATTGCGAGGGCTGACGGTGATGGGACACCGGCGCGTGACGCGCTCGCTGTTCAGGTCACGCGGCTCCTCGTATGTGGCCGCCGTAGAAGCGATGTGCACCGACGTCGCCGAGTATATAGAGAAGTTGGGACAGTCCCCGTCCTCCTCGCCGTCTTCGTCGTCGCTCGCCTCGCCCGACGTCGCCGCCGCCGGTGCCAGCAGGCGGTGCTCCTCGAGCACGGCGCGCACCGCCGAGTCGAGCATGCTGGTGGTAGGGGGGAGCGGCGGGGGCGGTAGCGGGAGCGGGGTCGACACCGGCTCCTCACACGACGGCTCGGGGGACGCGCTAATAAAACAGAATAGGTAAGATAAGTTAATAGATAAAATCAAAAATTGAATGAAACTGAATAATTATGATATGGTGATAAGTTTAAAAGACTAACTATGAAGCGTCTACGATGGTGGGTGGATGTCCCTCGGTGTCCGGTGAGATGTCGTCGTCGTCGTTGGTAGGCTCGGTCGGGTCGTACTTCTCTGTGTCGATGACTAGGTCGGGGTCGCTGCGCTCGTCCTCCGACTTGTCCCCCCCTCCTACACACCCGCCGCCACCGCCGTGACCCTCGTCTACATCGGGAGGCTTCGCGAAATGGAACGAGGGCGGCTCGCGGAGCGGCGGGTACGAGGGGGGAGCGGGCCCGGGGCCGGGAGACGACTCGAACCCGCCGAACGAGTGGCGCGCGGGGTGCTCGGGCCGCGGTGCCCAGGGCGCGCGGCCTCGGCCCGCATCGCTGCGACGCCTCTCGTATGGCGCGTCCCCCGGCAGAAAGGGCGGGCCCCGGCGCGGCGGCCCGTAACCCCCGCCTTCGAAGTCGTCGGGGTGGCCACCGTTACGCCGATAGAGAGGCGGGGGCTGGCGCGCCGGTGGGTACCCTCCGTAGCCGCCACGCGCGTAGCTGTTCGCCGTCTGCTCGCGGTGATAGGTCCCGCGGTAGCCGCCGCCCCAGCCGCCGCCGCCACCCCGCCCTCCGCCAGGGTAGGCGGGCGCTTGGCGAGTACCCTCGCCGCGCCCGGTAAGGTCGAGCCGGTCGCGAGGCGGGCCACGCGACGCGGGCGCCGGTACGGGGTCTGTGGAGCGCAACTCGCGCGGCGCCGGCGACGGTCGCAGCTCTATGCGCAGGGCACCCCCGGGTTCTACGCTGGCAACTGCTCGCCGCGAGTGCAACAACGTCTGACTCTCGAGTATGGAAGACACGAGGTCGGGCGCGACGCTCGCCGGCGACGGTGACGGCACTCGTAACATCTTCCGTCGAGCCTAAAACGATGTTAAGGATTAGCATTCTCGCTTACACGAAAACCTTTGATCGACTGACTGACTGACGGATCAACGCACAGCCTAAACCGCTGATCGTAGAGACCTGAAAAGGATTTTCCGAAATTCTACTTCTTAGAGAGTGGGGGGGAAAGTTTGTATGGGACGTGACTCCTTGGTCCAATCTACTTCAAATTTTGCATAAACATTCTTTGAAAACGTGTTCCGTATTTTACTAAAATGTATCCAGTAACGAAGTTAAAAAGGGGTAGAAAGTTTTTTTAGGGGTGATTTGCTTCGAAATTGATATCAGGGAAGATATCAGAGTTTGAAGCCCGAGACGTAGGCGAGGACTTCATTAATACGAAACAGGCAATTATTGCCATTTCCGCCATATATAATGCTTTTCTCAAAAAAATGCAGGAAAATAAAATATTGTCATTATTTTCGAGGAACACGCGAGTTGTTGAGTATCTTTGAGAAAATTAAGTACATTTTATTTTGACACATGTTTGAACTAATTGGAATGTCTCGAATGTCACTGTCTGAACCATGTCTTAGAACCGCATTTGAAGGTTTCTAACGCGGACGAAGTCGCGGGCAAACGCTAATCTGACATAAAAGTTTGACTCGCGAGATCTAGTCTATTTTTCGGCCGAGATCATAATCAAAACAAAGTCGCTTTCTCTGTCCCTATGTCCCTTTGTATGCTTAAGTCTTTGAAACTACGCAACGGATTTTGATGCGGTTTTAGTTAGGAAGTAAAAATGTAGTGTATGAATTTAGATATTCCAAAGATAGCAGGAAATCTTCATGGTATAGGGAAAGGGGGATTGTTTTACTCCAAATTTAACGCGTGCGGGCCACGGGCAGTAATTAACAAATCAAAACTACTAAATCGATTTTAATCACATAGTCTATATATTTTATACCCGAGCGAAGCCGGAGCGGGCCGCTATGTTTTTATATACAACGTTCACAGTTTTTCTGTAGTGTATTTAGTATCAGCATTGCACCCGTGCGAAGCCGGGGCGGGTCGCTAGTAACGCCATAATGCAAAATAAGAAGCCGTTTAGCAGACGATTATTCGGACATTTGTAGGTCTTAAGGAACTACTTTCAAAACAATTAGTAATAATGGCGTGTTATGATAGCTGAACAATTCTTTTATTTCATTCATATATTTTGTAATTGATCTCTAATTTCTAATAGATCTCAGAGTAGGTATAGTTTTTTTTAATTGATAATAATATCTCAGTTTATTAGTCAACTCAACTTGTGAGTTTCGTTTTAATAGTACATTACGATATAAGTGTGGTAAATTGATCTTTGCATAGAGGCGGTTTATGACGCGCGAGCGGCAGCGAGCGTGTTAAAGAAGCCAAGATGCAAAGATCAATTCCACACGTATATCGTACGACGTTTTTTATCACAGTTGCGAATTTTAAAAAAAAGACTTGAAAAGAAAACAAAATAATAATTAACAAAATATTTGTGATAAGTCTATGTTTACATTTTTTAAGGCAATCTTTTTTTGTTAATTATGCTCCGGAAAGGCCAGGCTAAAGACTTTTAACTTATACAGGCTCGTTTGACACACAATATTTTTTAGGGTTTTTTCTATTTGTTTTTGCGTCGGGGGTAAGAACAAAATATAATGGTACGGAAAAACAATATATTTAAGTAAAGAAAAAACAAAAAATCAACAACTCAATTTTTAATCGTTTTCTAAGTCATTATCACGTAAAATTTTTGTTCGTAAACCGACTTTAGAGGCAACCATTTTTGCTAGCTAAAAAACTCTTTGGTACCTACCTTTTTTATACATCAAAACAGTATGTAATTAGCAGTAAGATACGTATTTAACCTATAGGGATAACTTTACAGCACAAGGTTGGCAATGTAATACGCACGCGTGCATAATATGTTGGATTATAAGCCTAAAAGCCGTTGAATAAGATCCACTTTATGAGCAACTGTGATAAAAAGTAATTACTAGCAGCGGTACGCGGTTTCACCCGCGTAACTCCCTATCCCGTGGGAATATCGGGATAAAAAGTTGCCTGTGCTATAGCCTTCCTCGACAAATGGACCATCCAACACAAAAATAATTTTTCATTTCGAACCAGTAGTTCCTGATATGAGCGCATCAAATAAACAAACTCTTCATCTTTATATTATAAGTATAAAAGTATAGATTTTCCGGGTCTTTTAATCGCGTATTTTTTATTATTTAAAAGTTTATTTAAAATAAGTATTTAAAAAGTTTAGTTTCATTTTAGTATTTGCCTTTTTGTTGTTTTGCTATAAAATAACTGTTTTATTAAACTTTTGTTAGATATGAGAAGAGGAGACTGGTTGTTTATTTCATTTCTTATTTGATTAGATTCGTCAAACAATGTTAATTACATAAAAGTTTTAAAAAAAAATCGTAAAAATTAATGTTTATTTCATACTACCTATAATTCTCATAATTTTTATCCTAATTTATTTAAATTTGTGATAACTCGCGAGACCTGAGCCCCAATCTTACGAGATTGTATTTTTTAAAAATATTTATGCAAAATACCTGTCTGTATGCACTGAAGATGGCCGGTGTAGGTCTCGTGGCGAGCGCGATGCCAGCGCCGGCGCCGGCGGTGGGGCCCGCGTCTACGCCGGCGGAGGACTGATCCTCGTCCGAGAAGTATTCGAGCTGGTCGCGCGATCCGAACAAGCTAAGTGTGGGTAAAGCGGCGGCGCCGGCGGCCAACTCAGTGGAGCGGCCGTGCACGAGGCCGCCACGCGCGCGCAGCGACGCCAACTGCGCGCGCACGCTGGCTCGCACCTGCGTGCGACGCGCCGCCGTCCGCGCCCTACGCGACCTCGTCTACACAACACACAATCATACAATTAGATATTAACTCGCTGAAGCAATCTTATGTTTTTATAACATTTACAAACTTTTAAGGGAAACAAACTAACCAAACCCCATTATAGCTTACTTTTCGTTTTTTGACTCTTCGTTTGATCGTCTTTGTAACAGCGAATTTTCCTTTCTCCTGTACTTCATATTCGATGATGACAGTTTTAGTTCTCCGACGCTTGTGTTTCCTGCGATGCGTGCGATGCGTGGTGGCGGCGGGACGACGACGCGGGGCGGAGCGCGTCGCGGCGAGCCGGTCGGTGGCAGGCCCGGAGCCACGTCGCCCCGATGACGTGGACGGCTGGTCCGCAGGTGGCTGCCGACGCTGAGAGCGTCGCACTGGCCGCTCGGCACGCAGCACGCTAGGTCTAGGTCCCAGCGAGTCCAGGTCCACATCACCAATCTCAGAGAACAGGTCGTTCACCTCAGACAGGTGGATTACATCAAAGAGACCATCACAGTTGGGACACAACCACTGATCCACCGGCACCTTCAATATAATTATAAACATTAAATAACCACCTCCTACCAACTAAGATCTTATATTCAGTCACAATACTGACCTCTGTGAGCGGTGGAGTGAGACACTCCATGTGGTAGCCGAGGTCACAACCATCACATAGCAGCATTGTTTCTTCACTACTTGAACTTCCACATATCTAGAAAACAATTCATACTCTAATCAATTTCATAGTTATCCCCATAATCTAAAATATCGTGTCACGGTATTAGTTACCTACGTCCAACTAAAAGGCAGAACCGATTGGAATGAAATTTTTGGAGTTTACTCCTTAAGAATTGATTTTCATATATAAGGCGGTATGAGAAAAATCCGAGGGGTAAAACCTACTAACAAGTAACGAAAATCGTGTCACGTTTTTGGTGCGCAACTTTCTAATTTGGATGTGAGTGTATTGCGTATGGTTAGATACTCGTACTTAAGGAGTAAACTCCAGTCGTGTGTCGGAGCTGACACACACACTTTTTTTTTGTGTATATTCATTAGGTCTAAGAATCAAACAAAATCTTTTTTTTTTTCTGTAAATGGCCAAATAATGTATGCTGGGACCGCTAGTAATTTATAATATCGACTTGATTTGGCATTAATTAATAAACAAATACTATATTACTAAATTATGAAATATGTGAATGTACCTCACACACAGTGGGATCCTCAACAAACATCATATCAACAGATGAGGGTCGTTCCACCACCTTGACGGGTTCATTACGCAGCACACGGCCACCTACACACGTGCGCACCACGATGGAATCAAACGAGATTCTATCCACGGGACATGTGTTCACATTCTTGGACCACTCCTTTATACAATCTAAGCAGAATATGTGTTCACAGGTGGCGGGAGTCCCCACTTGTTGTTCTGTGAACCTCATCAGGCAGATGGAACACTTGTCAGAGTTGCCCTCCGAGCTGTCAGACGCGAACCCCGACGAGGGCTTAGGGGCACCCTGGCACGAATTAGGTTCCGGTTTCGGCGCATCAGAGTGATCTGTGGCCCAGCCGGAGGTATCGCTGTCTCCTTCCGAGTCCCTCAGCTGGGGCAGCGCACCCCGCCGCCGGCGCGCTCCGCACACCACCGAGCTACCGCTGCTTGTGTCGCTGCCTGCCTCACTCAACACTCGCAGCCGCCGTCTGCGCGTCGACGTGGTCGGCCCGCTGTCCTCCGATTCGGAGCTCGACGCGGACGACACGACCATCACCCTCTTGATCCTGCGCCGCGGCCGCGCCGGCGACTCCTCACCCTCATCGCTCATATTCGCCGCGAATGCCTCGAAGAGTGCCTTCAACTCTTCCGTTGAGACGTTTGCAAAGGTGTAAATGACCTTTGCCTTCTATTCGTCAAGACATTAAACTCGAGATTCGGGATATTCATCCAGCCAGTTGATAAAAGTGCCGCATTAACGGAATTAGCTGTGTATAAAATTACTGCATACACGGTGCAAAAATAATTTATTTTGACAGCAAGCCACTCTCAGTCGGCCATTTTCCTTTCTATTTTTTTTTTTTTTCAATCATAGTCAGTCAGTCAATCAAACTCAATCAATCTAGAAATGTTGCAAGCTAGAAAAAAACAGTTGTAATTTTTTTATCAATTATAACAATCAGCCCATCCCTCAAAGGAAATAAGAGTCTATGGTGGTCTGTGGTTTTTCCTCATGCGCGCGGAGTCGGTTTTTCGTTTTCTGCTTTTAGTTTTTACGAAATTATTTCGCAACAATTAAAGGAAATGACTGCTGAGAACGAACGGGAAATATACCACAAATTAGAAGCCATGAAAGAAATAAGGTACGATATTGTAGTGCATAAATATTGAATAATACGGCGGCACCTGTGGACTTGGATCAATAAACACTCGAGGGGTATAGATTGTGTTGTGTTGTTTAAAATCCATTTGTAGAGAGGTTGTGTGAGTAGAGTATATACCTATAGTACGAGATGTCAGGTACGGCGTGGTCGGGTTGCAGGAACAAGACGATAACGTTGGAGCGACTGAAGCGCAGCATAGTGAACGAGGTGCGCAGCGGCGACGCGGAGGGTCGATGTCTGGCGCAGTACAAGCGCGAGATGGAGCTGCTACAGCAGGAGAAGATGAGTCACGTCGAGGAGCTGCGGCAGATACACGCCGACATTAACGCGGTACCCACCCACCTTAATCTATTCTACCTATTTAATGTTAGACCTACTGTAGCTATTGAATATTATACCTACCTATACTGTATCACTCAGGTACAGCATTCCTACAACTATCAATTATTGTGTTTATTTAATTTAGCGTTTCAAACCAAGTTCTAACAGAACTGGCGAGCAGCACCATGTGTAACATAACACAAACCATTTGGAGCCACTTTTGATCCCCTCATAACTCTTGACTCCTCATGACTTATATATTAAGACTTGCGAGATACATAATTATATGTGCTCTAAATTTCATGGACAACTCAAATGGTTATTTAGATATTAATATCCAAAAATCGTTATTTTTATTATCACTGACCTACAGATCACAATTCTAACCCAGATATACAAAGTTCAATAGCTGAATACAAAGGAATAAATCCAAAACTAGTAATCTTATTTTTCTAGAATCTCATCATAAATACTCATTTATTAATTCATTTATGTTAACTACCACTTTATTGAGCACAAGAAAAACACTGCGTAGCTCTAATACCCATACTGTGTCCAGATACGTTTCACATTTATGGCACATATCATAGGTAAGGTAGGATAATTAGTAGACATTACAGATGAAATAATTGATGGTGGCTAGTGTATGTGTGTGTGTGGGTGATACTTACACAATCTATTGTTGGCACCATTCTAGTTGGTATGTTTGTTATTGTAGTGGGAGTTATAGCTACTCCAACCTGGCGCCACACTCACAGTTGGGGAACATCCTCTCTCATTTGTTCTACTGAGATGAATCCACTTACAAAAATAAACATATACTACTTGTCTTAAAATAACTACTTTTCTTTGTTGTACAAACAAATAATCTAATTTACCATATTTTAAGAATATTCAGATGTTCAATAACTAGCTATTATCCATGACTTTGTTCATATAAAGGTTGAATTTTACATTGTTTTTTTCCTAACGGATGCTGACGTCTTAATAGCCTTCTGTGTACAAAATTTCTATTGAAATATGAAAAATAATAGGTATGGATACGACATGATGTGGTGTGGTGTTTGTTTGTATACAGATGGAGACGGTGATAAAGCAGACGGAGGAGAGTATGTCCCGTAAGTTGTCAGCGGCGTCGCGTCTCCACGAGGACTACCGGCCGCTGAAGGCGGAGGTGGACCTGCTGCGGCGACAGTGCCTCGGTCTCGACCGGCTGCCGGACCTGCACGAGGAGGAGGGCAGCCCCATCACTCAGGAGTACGTACCTATCTATCTATACATGGATCACACACACACGTCGTGTCACGTTACATGACTGTATGTATGTGTATTACAGTAGGTTCCCACCGCTGCCCGCGACGCCGGCGGCCCCCCGCCCCCTGCCGTTCCTGGCGGCCCCTCGCAAGCCGCCCCCGCCGCCGCCCGCCTTCAGGTCTGCCCTAGAACAAGATTACATTACCGTCTCGCTCAGGTTCGATTATGTTCGTTTACTTTACGTTTCTCCTCGACTCGCCGATACAATCAACTTGCATCACACAACTTACATTATTTATCACTTCATTTGTTTGTAGTGGTACAGTTTACACCGATCATTGTCCACAATTTGAAAGATATTTGAAGGGTAAGGTTTTCAAAGGGTGTTTTTTTAAAATACAATAATTTAACAACTAATAGGATTTATCTTTATTCTGATAATAATAAAGGAATAAAAGATTCTTCATAACAATTAAATAATATAACCTTAATTAATGAAATAACCTACTTACTTTTATTTAATAAAAATCAAAAGTTCTATAAGCTCTAGGAAGTTCTGGCTAGAGTGATACCTTTATCAAAAATCTAATGTTGCAGTTTTAGTTTTATTTGAAATCAGGCTCGAGACTCCTTTAAGAATTTGTCGCTGTCTCTCAGTTGAGGATATAGCCCTGAACGCAGGTTAGGTATAGATATAATACGAGTACCTTATAATGTTGATTGTTGAAGCAAGTATCCTAACACCCGAGTCCTCCTCTCACCTTTATACTATCATTTATATATTGGTTTATTTATGTTTTATATTCATTTCATTATACTTTGAACACCTGTTTTCATTTACCTACATATTTATTTTGATCAAGAATAAGTTCTATGTGTTAGGTGTATGTCAGGTTACATTATGTGTTATATGTGTGTGTGTGTGTGTATTAAAAACTTTGTAGGTATTCGCTTCTGTTTTTCGTATATAAGTTTATTAATAAATAATTGTTTTAGAGTTTCATTTGCCCCCTATGGAATGCAAGGGGATAAAAGGACCATATCGTGTCTATTTATACCCATAGGGGTATACAGGGGTATAGTCCATTGAAATGTTACATTTTTTAGGCCTTACCTTGCGTTTTTCAGAGGACGTAATTTTATTTTTTTGATGTGTAGGGGGGGTCAGTGTAAAGCTAAAACCAAGTTTGTGGGGTCGCCACTCTTGTCCCACGGCCGCCATCTTGAAAAAGTAAAAAAAAAGGGTTGAAATGGTTTTTACGATATATCTCTTAAACTATTTATTTGATAAAAAAAAATTGTTATCATTTTTTGTTGCAAATTAAATTAAATTTTCTACAACTTTGGTCCAGTAACTTTTTATCGTAGAACTATAAATAAAAACTTTTTTCTACATTTTACGAAAAAAAAATATCTGACCATTTTTGTAGATCGTTTTTTGAGGAACAACTTTTGCAATATTACTGATAATTAATTATTGATAGTATTCCCCAATTGGGGAATACTATACCTATTGGAGATACCACATAAAAAACAACGCGCCTCCAGACTCTCCTCGTGGGTGGTGGGGAAAAGAGTAAATAATTAATTATCAATAATATTGCAAAATTTATAATCATAATAACAAAACAAATAGAAAAAAATATATATGATAACAAAATAAATAGAAAAAAAATAAAAAAAAATCTGATAACTCACTATTAGCACACACGTATAATATAAGTATAGTTAAGAGAACTGAAAAATAGTACTCATTTCGGAGCGCTGTAAAACCTTAGCAAAAATGTTGCGAATAAAAGTTGTTCCTCAAAAAACGATCTACAAAAATGGTCAGATATAATTTTTTCGTAAAATGTGAAAAAAAAAGAAATACTTATTGAAAAATATAATTTTTTTTCTCGAATGTCTGAACATTTTCGCTTACAACTTTTTTATTTATAGTTCTACGATAAAAAGTTACTGGACCAAAGTTGTAGAAAATTTAATTTGCAACAAAAAATGATAATATTTTTTGCTTTACACTGACCCTCCCTACACATTAAAAAAATAAAATTGCGTCCTCTGAAAAACGCAACCCCAAATATGGACTAGTAATATTACATTTACCAGAACTTGGAAGGCATCGATTTTAGCGAAATGGCCGCACACTGTGTTTGTCGACCCAGTTGGCACAATGGTCACCATACCGGACTGTCAAACACAGGGTTGCAGGTTCGATTCCCGCCTCAGACAAGTATTTATGCTTAGATATTTGTCTGTGGTCTGGTTGTTTATATGTATTATAAGTATATATTTACAAAAGAAAAGTACATAAGTAGTATATCCCTTATCTAGCACCCATAACTATTTTACTTACTCAGTAGTTACTTAGCTTGGGGCTAGATGGCGATGTGTGGAATGTTCTGCAATGTACAACTTTCACTTGTCACTCAATCGCCATGCTTTAGTCCCGCAATAACTCGACTAATTTTGATGTATTTTAAGTTGATGGATGTATGATTGACAATGGTACGTAAAGTAATGGTAAAGTACGATTGAGATGAACAATAGACGAGGACAACATCAGTCGGATCAGCTAGCTAGTAGGTAGGAGTAGGTGCGAGTACAATAATGTTATATGTATTGTATGTATATAGACAACAGCCTCCACCGATGAAGTCGTGCCTCTCGTGCCACCAGCAGATACATCGCAACGCGCCCATCTGTCCGCTCTGCAAGGCCAAGAGTCGATCCCGGAACCCCAAGAAACCCAAGAAGAAATAGTACCACTACACTACACTATACACTATTGTATGACCGCTCGCGACCGCGCCCTCGCCCCCGCACCCGCCCCCGCCCCCGCCGCACTGCTCCTCTACATAATATAGGATATATATATAATCATATTCTAGACGACATATTTCCTACTTACCTGTACATTTCTGATTGGAACTTACAAATGTTTGTTGTGTATATCTTATAGTTATCTTTTTTCTTGGAAAAAGCGTTGATTAAAATTGAAGACTGTCATATGTTATTCTCTGGCAGCTCACCATCATAGAGGTTTTGTTTTCCGGTGTAACTTAACGGGTTTAAACACAGTCATGGCTCCCACGGTTCGTTTATTGCAATTATACAAAAAAAAAACAAATAATTTCATAATATTTTGCAAAATTATAATATGTGCAATATATTGTAATGCAAAAGTAATATTGTAAAGTGATTATTGTCTAGCAGTGTACCATTGTACCAGTGTACCAATGTATCAGTGCACCAGTCCGTGTCGTTACAACTGAACACTTACTAATGTTAATAACATTAATATATCATGTCCGCGTAGCTCCGCGGTAAGAGAACCGCTTCGGTACAGCTGCGAACCCCTCTGTCCGCGTAGCTCCGCGGTAAGAGAACCGCTTCGGTACAGCTGCGAACCCCTTTGCGAATACATTGATGCATCGCGATAATGTACAACTTTATGAATGGTGTCACTAACACTAATAGTTTTACGTTATAAACAAAAATTTGAAACAGGTCCCTCATTGAACTGGTTCACTAAATACATAAAGAGGTAGTGAAATCTATATTTCGTTTAAATTATTTATGTTCTTTGATAGTTTCACGATCGAATGTTTTCTCTATCTGTTTGTAAGTAAGTATGTATTATAGAGTAAGGGCGACGCGACGCCGACGGGCACGATCTCTATATATACTTAGTAGGTCTAGGTAGGTAGGTACCTAAGTCATATTATATACCTAGTTATATCATAATCACGCGAACTGCGTGGATCTATCACCGAATTACGAGTACGATCTATTTACTAAACCTATGTAAAACGGGGACATTTACCGTGTTTGTGTTGTAATACGGTCCTAACTGCCGAGATGTACTTCCGTCTCGTGAACATGACGTTTGTAACACCCGTCGAAATATTGAACACCACAACATTTAAACATGATAAATATCCCGTTTTAAATAAACCTATTTGTAAAAATATACATATTAGTTTAATTTAAAACCTTAGACTCTCGTTCGGTTACTGTCTGTCTGTGTATCTTTGAAGAAAATAATATGATAAATGTTTGGAATGTTATAACTAGGGTCAACTAGCTAGGTGGAACATATTATTTGTGTAGTAGAGAGTATATAAATACAACAGTGTTGATCAATACTAAACTATTTAAACTCACACGATTTGTATTCATAGTAATTACTTCCCGGGTCTTAATCGCGTACCTACTTATTTATTTTTAAATTGTTTCTCATACCTCGACGTTTTGGACTACGTTACACAATAGTCATGGTCGCGAGGACACTGAAACAATACTAGCAACTCAAGTTGACAAGTTTCACTTCAAACGCTTGTAAAATGGAATGTAGAGCGACCGCCTTCGCCCTCGCTCACGCCCACCGGACACTCAGGATGTTCTTTAACATTTATACAACTTGTAAATTGCAAAACATCGTTTAATTATTTTAAAAACAAATTCCTAATAAAGTTGTCAAGTACGTAGCTTGTAATTTACACGGTTTACTTTGAACATTTCCCAATATATAAATGCTCGTCAAGTAATACAAGTTTGGAGTCAACCGAAGGGAAATCATACATTTGTTCCCCCCCCCCACCCCACCCCCACCCCCCTAGCTAGTAAACACTAGTTTTCCTCATATGTATTTGAAGCAATAAGTTAATCAATCTTCTAACTTATTTATATGAATATTCTATTTATAGTATAGTAAGTGTATGTAAATACTTGCTTAGTTTGATGTAGGTAGTATATATGTATATATATATATATACATAACATACAAGTGTGCATCTTGTATATGATGTAAATAGATTTATCTATATTTATAAAAATGAATTGCTGTTCGTTAGTCTCACTAAAACTCGAGAACGGCTGAACGGATTTATCTTATCTTAGTCTTGAAATGTTCGTGGATGTCTAGGGAAGGTTTAAAAGGCGAGAAAAAAATCGAATAATTTCCGGGAAAACCCTAAAAACAGCCCTTTTCTACCACGCGTACGAAGTCGCGGGCAACAGCTAGTATATATATATAAGTAATGAATGTAGTAGCATCGGATCTCGCGGGCTCGAGTGCTAGAGACCACTACATGACCCTAGAGTCGTGTACACGTGTACATGTACTTACGTGTACGTGTAGGGCCACCTTATGTAATGTTAGTATGTAAGTAGGTGTCTATCTATATTATTTCGAACCTAGGTAGGTATATATGTATGTATGTTTAGTGCCAAACTAATGTATTGTAAATATTACCTTCTCTATCGGACATTATATGTGTTGTGATCTCTATTCTGTTTTTACTTACTTCTTAACCTTACTTCTGCTTTCCTTTCCATCTTAGGGTGAAGAATAGATTGCCCCTAGTACACCTAGGTGAACTATGTAGGTTGGACCGTGGTCCAACCTACATATATATAATTGTACTGATATTTTTTCGAATTAAATTCGTCACTTCGAACTAAGCTTAAACTGCATTTTTAGTTTGTTTAATGAATTCGCATTATCATAAAAAAACCAATAGAGCACTCAAACTAAGTAAGGAGTGCGGTTTCGGAACGCGACCTTCCAATCGGAAGACACACGAAACTTATCGAGATGGGGATACGTTTAGGGCTAATCAGGCTAATAAAGTAGCTAACTGAGGTGGATAAATGAGAATTACATTAAGGAGTTACGCATTATAAATGAATTCTTTTGTACTAACATTGTATTGTAAAGTAGGTAATGTTTACATTTCGTAGGAACGATGACACATAGTTACTCGAAGACGCACGCGCACGCGCTGCTGTTGCTCTTTGGCTTGAGGCGGGTGACTCACTTTAATTATACGTAGCGATAGGTTCGATTGATTTGCATATATCATTGACTACAATGAAATGATTATCTTTTGTCCGTAAAGCAAATAGTGGTTTACGGAAACAGGTGACTTTACTCCGTCACGCAAATACTACTGAATCGATTGTGATGGCACCTCTGTAGGTAGGATAGTTAGAAATCGCGCTTCTACTAACGATATACCTACCTACTCGTACTCATTTGATCAGGCATCCAGCATTCATATCAAATGAACTTACTTATATGGTAGTACTTTTAAATGAATATACTTAAATATCCTTAGGTAAATATACTATCTATTTATTAAACATGAATTACATTAGATTTAGAAACTATCAATATATAATATAAAAATACATACACATTTAACATTAACATTTAGGTAAATTGAGATTAAATCAAGTTGTAATTAATGGATCATAGTAGCTCTCAGAATTAGTAAGCTGAAGTGGCAATGGGCAGGTCATATAGCTCGCAGAACTGACAAGCGCTGCGGAGTAAAGGTTCTCGAGTGGCGGCCGCGATGCAACGCGAAACGGAGTGTTGGTCCAGCTGCCCCGTGGTGGACCGACGACATTGTAGCGGTCGTGGGTGGTGGGTGGATGGAGGCGGCTCAGGACCATTTGGGGGAGGCCTATGTCCGGCAGTGGACGTGTATGGTAGGAGTACCTATAGGTACTATATGCTGGCCGAGACAAAATCATGAAAGATGATATCTGCCAGAGTAACGCACACGGTAGGTACCTACCAATGTAGTTTAGTGCCATACATATTTATAAACATTTGCGAATTTTCGTTCTTTTGTTAACATATCTACCTACGCATGACCGATAAGATACTAGGTGATTAAAATAATCGTAGGTACTAATCCTAGGTACCTACTATAGGCGCTAGGCGTAAAGGACGACGTAGTTAGAGTTCTCCCTCCGAGCTACGTCGCAGTAAGTATCTGCCGTCCAGTGACCTGTGACCCCCCGACTACCACGACGACCTACTGTGATATGATACTACCTACTCAGTCACTAACGTACGCCCACTGTTTGTATCCATTCTATATCGGCGTCACATCACATGACTATGTTTGTTTACGGTTCTACGAACACCAGATAACTATTACCAAAGTAGATACTTCCCGCAGATACCTCTGCTGAACCGACTTGCAATATAAACCTTATTGTACCAGAACTAGACATCCTGCTTTATTCTATCAAACACAACCAGCAACAACACTACATACCAACCTACCTCGTTGAATACGTACAGTTCTAGGTCCGACCAAATAAAAAAATCCCGTCACAAAATAACTCTAAATAGGTAGTCAATATCAACAAAAAATATATGTAAAACCAAATCAAACGTTGCTTGTCGCATTGCAGGATAAACTATAATCTAATCAAAATCGGTTCATCCGTTTAAAAGCTATGATGCCACAGACAGACATGTCAAACTTATGACACTCCTGTTTTTGTTTCGGGACGGGGGTTGATGCTGCGCGACAGGTAGTTCCAGGTACCTAGGTACTCATTTATTGGGTCTTAATGTTTTGAATCAAATATAATTTGCAGATAAATAAACTGAAAGTACCTTCCTAGTTTATTTACAAGTAACACCATCCACCATACCTTTAAACTCCCCCAAAAACTAAATAGGGGTCTTCCTTATAGTAGGAACAGACGTCCCAATATTGGTTGGGCCGATCAAATTCAAGCAACGTGTACACGCTACGTGTTGTGATCTCGTTGTTTGTGGCATTTGTGACTCGCTAGCCCCCTCGCAACTCGCATGTACGAAGTGGTATCCGGAAGACCAGCGGCTGTGTAAGCAAAATGTTGGTGCAGCTATTTTTCCTGAGGCAGAACCTTTTTGGAGGCACACGGCTCCTTAGATCTTATTTTTATTTCTTCTGTATTATCTTATCTTATTGTTCAGAGTTTTTTATTATCCTACTAATATTATAAATGTGAAAGTTTGTGTGTGCGTGTGTGTGTCTTTGTTACTCTTTCACGCAAAATCTACTGGACCGATTGCGATGAAACTCGGTATCTAGATAGCTGGAGACGTGGATTAACACATAGGCTACTTTTTATCCCGATATTCCCACGGGATCGGAACTTACGCGGGTGAAACCGCGGGGCGCAGCTAGTTATTTTATACTTATGTGTTTTTGTGTCAGTTGTTTTATGTTTCTTACTTACTACTTTTTTGTTTTTCTTGTGTCGTGTGCTTGTTCAAATAAATGTTTTCTTTCTGTGGTTTGTACGAAATCAAGAATTTATATAATGACCATTTAGGTATGGCCTGACATTCGATTTTTATTACATTTAATTGATTAAAATAGGTGGTGGTCAGATCTTCGGGCTTCGGTGGTGCGGTTACATAACGAATATTTTTCCATCCTCCCCCTGAGGGTCGGTAAGTGGAGGTGGAAAGTTATAACCCGAGTATCTGTAGAGTATTATGGCCTACTTCGCTATGTATGTAATAATATTATGTGATTATTAAAATAAAATCCCACCCCCCCCCCCCCCTACCGGCCAGCCAAGTACACACGTCGATTACGAATATTTTCGCCGTAGATTCGATCAGAGTTGATGGCTCAATTGATGGCAGGTAATATTTTGTTGAAGCTTAGGTTAAAATAAAAACCCAGAATTTGAATAAAATATTACATTTATTTAATATCAACGAACACACGTAAAATTAATGCAAATATCACATGTTTAAACTAATATATATCTTATATCTAACGAGACATTTTAGTTAGTACTCGCTTATTACTTAGTTATGCCTTAACATTAAAGTCGTTTGGAATGTATCTCTCTGTTACTCTACGTTCACACAACTATCTATTGGTACAGTACAGGTACATTACAATATCGAACTGGATCATTGGTTGGTCTTGGATCTAATGTCATTTTATTAACGTTTGATGTTGAAGTTGATAAGTTCGATTCCAGTGTTTGTAATGTAATGAGTGGTCTTAAATATGTACCTAGTTTAACTAAGTTGCCTTAATAAAGGAGTTAGATGCCTTATTTAACCCAATTCATTTGAAATCGATTTTCTATGGGGACATTATTCATTTAACAAAGGGAAAAATATATATTATTGAGGACGAGTTGGTACTTAACATAACCGATGATAGTGTTTAGTAATTAGGTAAGGTTAGGTATAGGTAGGTACAATAGGTATTATACAAGAGGGTATGAAGCTGCGGATGCGATCCCGCAATGGTTGTCCCTGTTGCGCGCCATCTTGATGTACCCGAGCTCGCCCCACGTGCGACCCCACGAGTTCTTCACCAGCCAGTAGTCACCGCCGTCCTCGTCCGTGCCGTATCCCACCACGAGGACCTGCATACAATACATTACTAAATATGACAACCTTCAATCCAAACATTGCATTGCGGGTATACTTACTAGTATGAAAATGACAGAAAACTACAAATTTTAGCTATTTCCTTTGATTTGTTATACTATGTTTGTTTCCAAGAATTTATCTCTACTAGCAAAACTATCGATTAGTTTCGATTTCTGGCTAGAATAATGAATTTTCCAAAACTAGTTATTGTCTAAATCGGGCACGCGACTCCTTTCAATATTTTTCCCTATATCATGCCCTGGAAGCTCTTTTAAATAATTAATCTGTATTGTAAGATGAATATTGATTAGTGCAGATTCTATGAAAGGTTTCAAGGTGACTCTATAATGTTATCAAATGAAGGTCAGAAGAAGGAAATAAACAACAGATATATTGAAAAATGATGTAAGGAGAACCCAGAACTCTGTCACCTTCTATATATGAACTATGATTATTTAGATGTTTGAGGTGCGTATCTTCCTCTAAATGAAATGTGCCTATATATATATATAAATACAAAAGGTCAGTGAATGAGACAGTGACGCCCGCGCGCCGCGCCGCACGCGCAGCCGGACCAGTAGGTAGGTACCTATCCAACAGATTACGACAACGAATTATTGTATAACATCCAGAACAAGAGGCGACGCGACGCGACCCACTGACATTCGATCCAGAGATATCACGGATTTATCTATAGGTACTATTCAACACTAGCTATCTATGCAAAGTTTATTTTGCAGTATCTTTACAGTGAAGTTTTTCAAACCGTAGAAATATACGGATCTTGTCCATCCTTCCTAACCTAGGATGTCGACAAATGTCCTGGTTGAAGGTGTACCAGAACGAATTGTATCACGGCTGCGTATGGAACACTGGGATAGTCGATGTAGAGTAGGGAGTTACCTAATCGATTGGCTAACATGTTATTATTGGGGAACTGTGGATGGAAGGTACTCACCCCATGGTCGAGGTTCTCCGAGGAGCAGTTCTCGTCGTAGTAGACTCCAGTGCTGTACAGCTGGAAGGACTCCTGGCTAGCGTCGATGGCGACGGAGACGGGGCCGACGGTGGCAACGGCCGCCTTCAGCTTCTCCTCGTCACCTTGCGGGATGTCGACGAAGCCGACGTCATCGGCACCCTCGTTACGTGGTTTGTATCTATAACAATATTATACAAACACGTGTCATTGCTTGGTTCGAGTCGAGAGCCACACACACACACACACACACACACACAGGGTATCACAGGGACTGACCTGCACTTGTCATCTATAGCCTCGTAAGGGTAGCTCTTCTCAGTGTCGACTCCCTTGTTGTCCTTGATGTAAGCGAAGGCGTGGTCCATGAGCCCTCCGTTGCACCCATTGTTCCCGTACTTGGTCGAACAGTCGATCAGGTTCTGCTCAGAGAGGGACACCAGGAAACCTGTCTTGCGGTAGTGTTGACCTTCTAGGGAACCCGTCTATAATAGGGAACAAATAATGTTAGACCAATACAATATGAACTATAAGGAATCCCGATTCCCGACCCGACCATACCTACTTGCAGAGCGGGATTCAATCTCGGTCTGTGCACTGTACTGTACTGTACATACAAGCAACGTCAACTATGACACTTATATTTGTTTACATCTTGATTTAAGCAATGGGTTCTAGTACAGACAAGTAACGCTCCGCGGTTTCACCCGCGTAACTCCCGATCCCGTGGGAATATCAAAATGAAAAGTAGCCTTTAGCCTTCCTCGATAAATGGACTATCCAACACAAAAATAATTTTTCAAATCGAATCGGTAGTTCCTGAGATTAGCGAGTTCAAACAAACAAACGCTTCAGGTTTATAATATTAGTATGTATAGATTTCACTATTTTCACGATTAGATATTTTGATATTGGGAATGGAAAGTAGATATTTGAGAGTTCTAAAGTATGGGTTTCTCTCCACGGATATAATACCACACGTTACAATACAAACCCCTTTCATCTAAATCTAACCATCTTACAACCGTGGTCATTACTCAACGAAAACTTCCACCTCTTGCGTCCCGAACGCGCGAACGTCGCGCCGCGTTCACCCGACTATATGCGGTTTAGTTAACTCATTATTTGACTAACATTTATTTTAATATACCCTTTTTTATATAAAGAGCATCTCGCTGGCTGGCCGCTGGCGTAACGTTAACTGCTAGGTACCTAAGAACCTCACGTTGTTGCCACACGCAACAACATAGCAAGGCGACTATGGTCACTGAATGCCGACATTGTTCCCTGCCATCTCGTACCTAACTAGGTACATCTAAAAAGATTAAATTCTAAGAACTATTCAAAGCGGTTTACAAATTGTGTATGACCGGTTTATGTCCGTCAACGTTTTTATCGTCAAATTCTCCGTATGCTATAGGATTGTAACACTATATTATTATGTTATTGTACCGCGTACTTATATACCTACATACATATAGGCAGTAGACCTGTATACCGGTTCACTCGTTTTACTTTTTGATTCTCAACTAACGGATCCCCTACACTCAAGTGAACTCCCACACTTACGTTTAGGTACCTATAAGAAAGGTCCCATTTGCTTCGTTCGATTGCCAAAATACTAAAATAATGACAACGTCATCGTCAGGGAGTGAGTCACACCTCGCCTCGTCTGTTCACGTATATAGGTACTTAATAAGATTACAGGTAGATAAGTTATCGATTGTTGAGCGAGTATGGCTACTATAATTTTCCTCGTAATATGATTGTGTGTAAGTATGTTTGTAAGTAATTCACGTTGAAACATTAGAGGAAACACTGCAATGGAACTCTATAAGTAGGCAGCTGAACTAGCCGGAGGTAGCTGAAGATAGCTGGAGACCTGCAGTATCCAGCACATACACGCGCTACTTTTTATACGATTACGCTATTCACTAATTATAGTAATATAATTTGTTCACGGTCAAACAGCTCAGCAGATTCGATTAAAATAAGTAGAGGAGTAGTCCATAATGTGGCTTACGTTTATTACGTGTCAAACGAAGGGAACGTAGAAGACATACCGAACTGAAAGCCCAGCAGGAGCCGCACTTGCCCTGGTCCTTGATCTCAGTGACGGCACCCTTCTTGCGCCAGTCGACCTCCTCGGGCAGCGTCACGTGAGCCGGTGCTATGAACGTCGCTCCCACTATCTGCTGATGTTTCTTGTTGAAAACACTCTTGTGATGCCTGCAGACAACGATTACTGATTAGCTCGTACATCTAACATATACATTTGGACCGATTTAGATAAATCTTAGTATAAATCTTACTTTGATTTATTGACAGGAACATAGGCTACTTTTTATTCCGTAATTCCCACTGATAGATTTAGTTAATTGACTGAAGTGAAATACACCAACCGAGCCCATCAATCAAAGAGCAACGACGTGATGTGATGTGACGTTTGTTTAGTGTTGGTTGTCTGTTGGTTTCGCTTCGACTTCGACATACATCATACAACGCAATTATACATAATAGGTACGTTATAAATGTGTATACCTACTGCGATATATTTATAAAATTATCATTAAACATTACCCACTTACCTAATTAGTTAGTAAATTATAATCAAATATTATTGAAAGCATATAACTAAGTATAGGTACCTACATTATTGGATTTATTGGCCAGATAAATTAGTTTCCCCTGTTTTATCTAAGTACAATAATAAATTAATAAAGACGTAAGATTGTTTAGGGTCTTTGTTTGTAATGAATAGGCTCCGAAACTTCTGAACCGATTTTGTTGGGACTTGGTAATTCATTAGTAGTAACATAGGCTACTTTCTATTCCGATATTCCCACGGGATCGTGTGTGTGTGTGTGTGTGTGTCGGTAGCGGTAATTGTACTCTCAAATAATAACATCTATGCTATAAGTGCTATAACACTTCGATTCATTCGACATGTAATTTATGAAAATGTATGAGTTACGTTTAAAATACAAACATAAGGTGTTAAATAAATTACCTTCCCGGGTGGTCGGGTAAAGAGTCGGCGACTTAATGCCGGTATACCGTAGGATTTTTACTATATTTAAATGGAGTACAAATAATAAATGATTGACACTTTATAACTTAGTGTAGTGAGGGTCGATGACGCAGCGCGAGCGAGCGGTCCGGATAATGCATCTTTGTCCCCGGTACCCCTGTACTGTACCTATATGTAACGATGCATCTAGATACATGTTTTGTTTCTGACAACAAACACAAGCCTAGTTGCTTAGTTTGGGGGCTAGATGGCGCTGTATAGGTATATCGTCCCACAATATACATAATAGTACATATATTGATGATATATAACATGAACTGAGTACTTTATCCGGCTCTGTCTGTCTGTCACGAACAGATAGGTGGAACAACTCCGACATCAGCATGATATATTATTTGGGGTCAAACGTGTTTGTTATTGTAGTAGGTACTTACCGAGTCACATGATCATTTAAACAATTAGTCACATCCTAGTTTAGGTATTCATTCACATCATTATATTTGTGACAAACAATGATTTACCTAAATAATGAGACATCAATTGAATCTATACTAAAATTATAAAGCTGAAGAGTTTGTTTGTTTGAACGCGCTAATCTCAGGAACTACTCGGATTGAAAAAATTTTTTTTTGTTGAATAGTCCATTTATCGAGGAAGGCTATAGGCTACTCTTCAATTCGATATTTCCACGGGATCGGGACTTACGCGGGTGAAACCGCGGACCGCAGCTAGTATAGTATAATAAGGTCGGTATGTCTGTCTGTACTGAATACCTCTAATATACCAAATATCGCATTCTTTTTGTGTAATCAACAAGCATAGGACTAGCATCTAGCGCCATACGACTAGCGCTTATCTATTGCATAGTCCATTGGGCTCCAAATGGGATATTGTACATAACATTCGAGACCTGTTTATGAATGAGCTACCACTCTTATTAATTTATGAATTAAATTATATTAAAGTATAATAAATATGAATTTGTTGAATTACCCATGCACAGTGGAGAGTTGGAGAGGTATATACTCACTTGGCAGTTCTATTGAACCCATTCATGGTCTGTGTGAACTCATGGTGCAGCATGTCAGAGTACTTGTTGGGCTTGAGGGTGAACGAGACTAGCCCCATCTCATACTTCTGGTTGTGTTTGGCTATCTTGTGACGGTTCTCAGCAAATATCTTCATTCGGAACCGATCCTCGATCTCCGTATAGTTCTTATGATGTTCCAACTGTACAAACAAACAGAGGATATTATATATTTGTGATATATACCTTATACCTATCTAGGGAACTCAAGTACAGGATTTTTCGCGATTTGTAGTTTTTAAATCTTGACTAAAAAAAGAGAACAAACTACTAGAGGAACAAACAAAATACTGGTAGGGCGTAGGGGCGTAGGGTCGTAGGGGCGTAGGGGCGTAGGGTCGTAGGGGCGTAGGGGTCAAACCATGGACGACGTCTGTTCGCATATTATTATATCTAAGGTAGATATAGATATTTACAAAAACATACTGAATACAAAATAAGTAAATAGGTGCACATCACTAGTACCGCCCCGCGGTTTACCTGTGTAGCCAACTCTGGGTTCCTTTACACACTTACTTACTTGCGAATTTATAATATTAGTAAGGAAGAAAGGATTATAAAACTACAAATAATTTTTTATCTTATTTTTATCAACTAGGTAACCTACCTAAGTATTTAGATATGAACAAAGACATAACTACCTGTATCATATTTGAATGGATATGTTATGTATTTTAGGTATATACCTAGTATATGTATGTGTGTATGTACCTTGAAAGTGTTCCACTCTTCCTTGACGAGATCGAAGAAGTCTACAGCTCCAACAGCCGCGACCGCCGCCGCCATCGCCAGGATCATCACGATGCACTTCATATTTGATTCTACAACAAAATACAATATTTCAGTATAGGTATTAGTGTAAGTAAGTACCTACCTCACCTACCAGACCATGAGACCAATCGTAATCGTACTAGTAACTTAGTCTTCGAATACATAATCAACAATATATAGTTATTATTATTAGGACTATTACTGTTAATTATTTGACCGTTTAAAATTAAAGTGTAGGTAGGTACAGAAATAAATAATAATAAATTTAAAAAAAAATCTTAACAATGTTACCTAGACTACCTAAGTATAATCAATCTATCCTCAAACTGAAGTTCATCGAAATCGGTCAATAGTTTCTAGTACTTATCCTATTCATTACAAGCAAAAGAAAAAACAAATTTTTTCCTCATAAAAAAAATATATATACGCGACGAATTGAGAACCTCCTCTTCTTGTTTGAAGTCGGTTAAAAATGTTTTTTTTTAGATAAGCTTAGACAAAATAAATTAGGTACATACTGGATGGTTGAATGTAAGAAATTGTACGCGCAGTTGAAGCCGCGGGTAACACTTATACCTACATAATTATTCTACTTAGACATAATATTTCTTACTGTAGGTATTGTAATCATTATAATATTTATACGTTTAACCGTCCATTTGATATATTAATATTACTTAAATTAACATCAGCAATTGTGATTTCAAAACAAAGAAAAATCTGTGCAGTCCTTTGTACTGCGCAGTGATTTAACACAAAGACAAGTTTGGGTGATCCAATATTATCCTTGCCACTTACCTACATGTTATCATAATTATTATAGCTTTTGTTCAATAATTTTGTATAACTCAAACAAAATAACAAGTTCTACACCAACTTACCTATGGTGTATCTGATGCAATACAAATTAACAAATCTTGTACGATGTATTTTTAGATATTAAACACGTCTAATCTTCTCTACGCACAAATCGTTTTTGAATTTCTTGAATGTGGTGAGATTTGAGGAAGTGTTGTTACGACCAATACAGATTAACATGAAGACAGTATAAAAAGAGAATCAACCAATGGAATAACGTATTGAACTTTTACACTTACGTGATTGGTTCTTCCCCTCTTTCGACATTCATCTTGAATCATGGAGTGCGGTCCACTTATCGACTATGAGTGCGGTCCACTTATCGACTACGTAGAACGTCAGCGGCGACCATAAAATCGAGGTCCACTTAAACGATTATCTTTGAGGGCGCTCTGTCGGATAAGGTGTAGAACGCCCTACGGTCGACCGGTCGATGAGAGCGCGTAATTAAAAAAATGGTTATCTGAAAAGTCGGTTTACGGACGATAATTTTACGTGATAACGTCATAAGAAAACAATGGTAAATTGAGATTTATTTTTGTTACTCTTTTATTTTTGTTACTCTTTTATTTTCTTTTTTCTTGACTTATTTTTTCCTTCAAAAGGTAAAAAAATATGGTGGACATTTTAGTTTAGAATGTGACCAAGGTAAGTTAATGTTGTCTGGAATATTAAGTTCTGAAAGTTAATTAAAAAGCCTGTTCAAACTTGGTTCAAATACAAGAAATGTAAATTTTAAAACAATTTTATTACCGGTGTTAGCACGAACAGCATATTATTCGGATAGTAGAACATCTACGCTTTTATCTGTTTCCGAATTATAGAAAGTAATCGTAACTGACATTATAAATCGAACTCAAGAACTTTTTAAAACTTTTCTTCAGTTTAAAAATAATTTGAAATAGTTCTGTCTGCCGAAAACAGAATAAAAAGAGCGCGAATGAGTCAGGTTGATGACACTTGCGTTATGAATTGTAATATTAAAAAAAGTCAAACGCCCACGGAGACCCACATCTTGCCTGCGATCGTTGAGGGCTTAATGTGAAGTTCGCGCGATTGCAAAGTGTGACGTCATTTAGCCCTGATCGCAACGATGGTCAATATGGGAGATTGGTATGTTAAGTTATGTGTTACGTTATATTTTTTTTATCACAGTTGCTCATAAAGTGGATCTTATTCAACGGCTTTTAGGCTCATAATCCAACATATTATGCACGCGTGCGTTTTAGATTTGTTAACTAGTGCTGTAAAGTTATCCCGAAAAGGTAGGTACCAAAGAGTTTATAACTAGCAAAAATGGTTGTCTCTAAAGTCGGTTTACGAATGAAAATTTTACGTGATAATGACTTAGAAAACGATTAAAAATTAAGTTGTTTATTTTTGTTTTTTCTTTTATTAAATATATTGTTTTTCCGTACCATTGTATTTTGTTCTTAACCCCCGACGCAAAAACAAATAGAAAAATCCCTAAAAAATAATGTATGTCACACGAGGATGTATAGGTTAAAAGTCTTTAGCCTGGCCTTTCCGGAGCATAATTAACAAAAAAATATTGCCTTAAAAAAATGTAAACATTGAGTTAACACAAATATTTTGTTAATTATTATTTTGTTTTCTTTTCAAGTCTTTTCTTTTATTCGCAACTGTGATAAAAAACGTCGTACGATATACGTGTGGAATTGATATTTGCATCTTGGCGTCTTTAACACGCTCGCTGCCGCTCGCGCGTCATAAACCGCCTCTATGCAAAGATCAATTTACCACACTTATATCGTAATGTACTATTTTATCACAGTTGCTCATAAAGTGGATCTTATTCAACGGCTTTTAGGCTCATAATCCAACATATTATGCACGCGTGCGTTTTAGATTTGTTAACTAGTGCTGTAAAGTTATCCCGAAAAGGTAGGTACCAAAGAGTTTATAACTAGCAAAAATGGTTGTCTCTAAAATCGGTTTACGAACGAAAATTTTACGTGATACCTAATGACTTAGAAAACGATTAAAAATTGAGTTGTTTATTTTTTGTTTTTTTCTTATTCTAAATATATTGTTTTTCCGTACTATTGTATTTTGTTCTTAACCCCCGACGCAAAAACAAATAGAAAAACCCTAAAAATAATGTATGTCACACGAGGATGTATAGGTTAAAAGTCTTTAGCCTGGCCTTTCCGGAGCATAATTAACAAAAAAATATTGCCTTAAAAAAATGTAAACATAGAGTTATCACAAATATTTTGTTAATTATTATTTTGTTTTTTTTTTTAAGTCTTTTCTTTTATTCGCAACTGTGATAAAAAACGTCGTACGATATACGTGTGGAATTGATATTTGCATCTTGGCTTCTATAACACGCTCGCTGCCGCTCGCGCGTCATAAACCGCCTCTATGCAAAGATCAATTTACCACACTTATATCGTAATGTACTATTGCGCAGCGCTGTGATTTTAGACGATATACAGACAACTAATTATTTAATTTTATATTTTAAATTACGCGCGCTCATCTACCGCGCGATCGACCGTGGGGCGTTCCACTACACCTTATCCGACACAGCGCCCAAATCGATAATAGTTTATTTTCCTCGATTTTGTGGTCGCCGCTGGCGTTTAACGTGGTTGATAAGTGGATCGTACCGCCGCGATCGCAACGACCGCGTCTATAAGCAGACAACGTTTGTGATCAAACATGTCGAAAAGTGGACCGCACCCTGCTTGCTTGATTGATTAAGGATTGAACTTAGGCCGTACGTCTACGACTTAGGAATTGAATGAGTCTTATGAGTTTTTATTTTTTTTGCTGTTAAGACTTCGCAAGGCTTGTGCATTTAGCCAGTGTAAAGTTATATTTTTTGCATCAAATTATGACCCGATTTTTCATAAATCGGGCCTAAAGTGTTTCAAAACAGTCAAAATCGTCATAGTCCGTCAAGTCAGGGGCTATAGTCAAGCGTTGCAAGTTTACCATAACCTTAGTAGGAGATTTGGAGTTGACGATTGAACTATGTAAATAAAATGTTGCCATAATGACATCATAATTAAGAACGAACAAGTTCTTTGATAAAACCTTTTTGACGTGCTGAAGCATCTTGCGTAGGAAGGGTTTTCCATGTCATTAATTTCATTTTTCCATTTTTGTTTAATATTTCCAAAAATATGTACATAATATTTTTGTTGCATTGGTGCATTGGTACAATAATATGTTTGTTGTTGATTGAGATAAATGGCTGGAAACAAACAGTACCTACCCACCTACCGCAAAATAAAGGAAATAGATGTTCATTGTTCATTTTTGCAGTTTTTGTAGGTTTCGGTTTTGAATCAATAACCTACAAGTAAGTAATTCCCGTTGACCTCAAACCTGAATTGGCAAAAGTAAGGTCAAAGCACACACAAGTAAAAGATAAATTATCTAAAACTAGCTGAGCCCCGCGGTTTCACCCGCGTAATAATTTTCTACGCAATATTCTTAACTTTTGACGTGATAACGTCTATTAAATTGATGGAACGCCTGCATTCACAAAAAAATGTCTGAAAAATATCGTGTGACGTCATGCATCCTGTTTCCGATGTGTGACGTCATATGTCATGGTAACATTGGGAAACAGAGTATTTAGTAATAATATCGCTCATCTGGGCTTGTGTTATGGTGACGAGTGACAAATAGAAGACTTATATAAAGGAAAAATAATACGAAAAAATCTTCTAAATATATATAAAAAGGAATAATAAAAAAATCTCAATTTTTCATCGTTTTCTTATGAAGTTATCACGTAAAATTATCGTCCGTAAACCGACTTTACAGACAACTGTTTTTTTTTTCTTTTGTAAGAACCTTTCCTGACATTAACAAAAACAACAAAAAAATAATTAGCGAAATCGGTTAAGCTGTTCTCGAGATTTGTTACGATTAGCAATACATTCAGCGATTCATTTTTATATTATAGAAAGCGATCTTCTATCAACACTTTTCTGTACAGAAAAGTGTTGTTTTTAGACTTTTTCAGGCAATTAAAAAGAAATTCTCCGTAAGAACCATCCTCATACTTCAAGGAATATTCGAAAAATAAATTAGCGAAATTGGTTCAGCTGTTCTCGATTTTTGCGCTTATCAACTTTCACCGATTTATTTTTATATCTTATATATATATATAAAAGAAAGTCGTGTTAGTTACACCATTTATAACTCGGGAACGGCTAAACTGATTTGGCTGAAAATTGGTGGGGAGGTAGCTTACAATCAGAAGACGGACATAGGATATTTTTTTCGATATTCCCACGGGATCGGGACTTACGCAGGTGAAACCGCGGGGCACAGCTAGTTATAAAATATAGAATAAAGCTGGAATAAAGGTTAAAAATGAAAGTTCATAGAACAAGGACATCACCGCACCGCAGAGCCACCTTTGTCATGACGTTGTGTTTGTTACGTAAGTACGTATATTATTAGAGCACTTTTTTATACTGGGTCAGACAGTGCACATACATCGCAAATATTCGAGAAATACTTCGTGATATAAAATGTGGCCAGTGGCCAGGCACTTTGCCGAGGATAAATCTTCCTAATAGGTATTTGCTGTAGATCAGGCGTCCTCGGCTTCCTAGTTGATGGCCGCTAACATTTTGTAGTTGTGTAATAGTACATTACGATATAAGTGTGGTAAATTGATCTTTGCATAGAGTCGGTTTATGACGCGCGAGCGGCAGCGAGCGTGTTAAAGAAGCCAAGATGCAAATATCAATTCCACACGTATATCGTACGACGTTTTTTATCACAGTTGCGAATAAAATAAACGACTTGAAAAGAAAACAAAATAATAATTAACAAAATATTTGTGATAAGTCTATGTTTACATTTTTTGTTAATTATGCTCCGAAAAGGCCAGGCTAAAGACTTTTAACCTATACAGCCTTGTCTGACATACAATATTTTTTAGGGTTTTTTCTATTTGTTTTTGCGTCGGGGGTTAAGAACAAAATACAATGGTACGAAAAAACTATATATTTAAGTAAAGAAAAAACAAAAAATAAAAAACTCAATTTTTAATCGTTTTCTAAGTCATTATCACGTAAAATTTTCATTCGTAAACCGACTTTAGAGACAACCATTTTTGCTAGTTAAAAAACTCTTTGGTACCTACCTTTTTTATACATCAAAACAGTATGTAATTAGCAGTAAGATACGTATTTAACCTATCGGGATAACTTTATAGCACTAGGTTGGCAATGTAAAACGCACGCGAGCATAATATGTTGGATTATGAGCCTAAAAGCCGTTGAATAAGATCCTCTTTATGAGCAACTGTGATAAAAAAATATATAATCATTTACCGTTACACCTGAAACAACTAAATGGTCTCCTTTTTCAAAAAAAACTAAAATCTTGGTTGATTTCCAAAGTTTTTTATAACATGGCTGAATTTTTCGAAGATGATGAAACATAAAAATACAGGTTAAACCTACAGGTTAAGTATGTACCTACAAATTTAGTATAAGTTCTACCTATGTTTTAATATTGTATGCTCGGAATGAGTAATCTGTTGACACTATATTAATTTTAAGACCTTTACCTATGTACACAGATTAAACAATAAATGATATTCTATTCTATTCTGTTGTTAACTCGTTCCCGCCAAAACTCTTGCATCAAATTATGACCCGATTTTTCATAAATCGGGCCTAAAGTGTTTCAAAAAAGTCAAAGTCGTCATAGTCCGTCAAGTCAGGGGCTATGCGGTGGCAGAGTTTTGGCGGGAACGAGTTAACAACATGTCGTGCTGCAGTTTTATTTTCATGAAACTTAGATGTAACCCGAGTTGAATTGTATAATTCTGGTGGAATGTTATTCAATTTAGTTCTGTGAAAGTGCACAAGTGTAGTGAAAGTAAAAATCAGTGTCAAACATGCAGTTTTCACGTTGCCTCCAAATCTCCTATTAAGGTTATGGTAAACTTGCCACCGCTTTACTATAACCCCTGACTTGACGGACTATGACGACTTTGACTGTATTGAAACACTTTAGGCCCGATTTATGAAAAATCGGGTCATAATTTGATGCAAAATATAACTTGACACTGGCTAAATGCACACGTGCGAAGCCATAATAAAAAAAAAAAAAAAAAAAGCGGTGGCAAGTTGAGGGGGTCGAAGGGGGTGAGGGGCGAAAGCTGAAAACAATGGCTTGTTTGTCAACGTCAAACCAAAACGTTGAACTTTCGGGCCTGCGACCGAAGGAAAAAAGCACGTTTTCATTTTTTGGTCCACGTGAATTATATTTTTGGCGTTTTATAACGAATTTTATTATTACAATGAAACAAAAAGATAAAGGGCAAGAAAGACAAAAAAAAGTTCAACTTTACAAACCTAGAAAGAAAAAGAGTGCCGAGGAGGACGCTGCCATCCAATATTTGCAGGCGCAATACGAAAAGGTAAACAAACCAATTGATTGCCCCCAACACTGCTAAGCTATAGGTACCTTACATACCTCTATGGGATTTATTTTATGTTATTTTTGTCTAGGTAATAGTAATTTACTTAATACCCATTTAATTCCTCAATTTATTTATCAAAACTGGCGTAAAAAAGTGTGGTTATTTTAATTTGTTTTTTCTTAATTTTTTTATTTACACTTCTACATCTACACTGAAGAGGAAATATTTTTTGTTTGTAACGAATAGGCTTCGAAACTACTGAACCGATTTATATGAAGATTGGTAAGTATGAGGATAAGAAAGATTTATACTTTTTGAATGGAAATCAGATGTGGTATGAGGATACATATGGTCGAAGGGATACATTGATTCATTGGGACTAACTTAGGCTACTCGCTAATCTCAGAAACTACTGGTTCGATTTGAAAAATTATTTTTGTGTTGGATAGTCCATTTATCAAGGAAGGCTATAATATATAGGCTCGGGATTGGGAGTTACGCGGTTGAAGCCGCGAAGCGCTGCTAGTTGTCAATAAATAAAATACCTAAATACAAGGAATATAGGTAGGTAGACATAAGTCATTTGAATAAATACTACCCAAACCTTATTCTCATTTTCAGATAGTTACAGATGAAGTCAAATCTTTCAAAGACCTCCCGTTATCACAGAAAACTCTAAAAGGCCTGAAAGATAACAATTACTTTACACCGACTGAAATCCAAAAGCAATCTATTGGTTATGCATTACAAGGAAAAGATATTCTGGGAGCTGCCAAAACGGGATCCGGCAAGACTTTAGCATTCCTAATACCCATATTGGAAAATCTATTTTGTAAGAAGTGGAGTCGTCTAGACGGAGTGGGTGCTGTTGTTATATCACCGACCCGAGAGCTTGCATATCAAATATATGAGACTTTACGGAAAGTTGGGAACTTGCATGACTTTTCCGCGGGCCTTATTATAGGTGGACAGAACCTTAAGTTTGAGAGGAAAAGGATGGATCAAATCAACATCTTGATCTGTACTCCGGGAAGACTGTTACAACATATGGATGAGAATCCTTTATTCGACTGCACCAACTTGCAGATCCTAGTACTGGACGAAGCTGACAGGTGTTTAGACATGGGATTCCAGCGAACCATGAATGCTATAATAGAGAACCTACCACCGGATAGACAAACCCTACTGTTCTCAGCGACGCAGACCAAATCTGTGAAAGACCTGGCTCGACTCAGCCTCAAGTTCCCAACGTACGTCGCTCCACACGAACAGGCCGACACCGTCACGCCAGACACTCTCCAACAGAGTTACATTGTCTGTGAAATCGATGAAAAGATGGGAATACTATGGTCATTCATAAGAAATCATCTTAAACAGAAGGTGGTAGTGTTCATGGCAACATGTAAACAGGTTAAGTATACCTATGAGCTGTTCTGTAAACTGAGGCCTGGAGTTAGTTTACTGGCACTCTATGGTACTTTACATCAAGAGAAGAGAGAGGGAATATATAATGACTTCTGTAGAAAGTCCAATGTTGTATTATTTGCTACCGATTTGGCTTCCAGGGGACTCGATTTCCCCAGAGTCAATTGGGTTATACAAATGGACTGCCCTGAAGATGTAGAGACATACATTCATAGAGCCGGTCGGACGGCTAGAGGAGTTCAAGGCAAAGGAGAAGGTTTATTGATGTTATTGCCCACTGAGGAAAAAATTGCAGATGATTTAATAAAGAGCAAGATTCCCATAAATAAGATACGAGTAGATCCATCGAAGGTGATCGCACCGCAGAGGAAGATTGAAGAATTACTCTCGGACAACACTGAACTGAAGCAGTCAGCTCAAAGGGCATTCGTTAGTTATGTCAAGTCCATATTTTTGATGAAAAATAAAGAAATATTTAAAGTTCAAGAGTTAGATACGGATGCATATGCCCGTTCCCTAGGCCTTGTTGTACCACCGAGAATAAGATTTATGCACAAATATCAATATAATAGTTCACAACAGAAAAACAAAGATAATGATTCTGATAGAGATGTAATTGACAAATTGAAGGGCAATCCTAATGGAGAACAGGAATCTGGTTATAGTGAACCAGAACAAGATCAATCTGAACCAGTTGTTGTAACAAAAGTATTCAAAAAGAATAGTAAAAGATTAGAGGCTTTCGATTTCCATAAAGATGAAGACAGTGATGATGATTTTCTACAAGTAAAAAAAACTAATGTTAAAATTGAAGAAAGCCCCGTAGAGGATGTTAGACCTCTGTCGAAAAAGAAAGCTAAACCGTTGACGAAAGCCGCCGTTGCAAAGAAGATATTGAAAAAGAAGATTAAAGTGAACACTCAAGTGAAATTCACGGAAGAAGGAGAGGCTATTGAAGACGAAAAGAAAGACGTAAAGTCAGAAATAGGTAAACGATTCGTTAACGAAGACGTCGGCGTCGGAGGCATCGATATAGAGGTAGCGAAACGAGTATTACAGGAAGAAGACAAATACGATAAAATTAGATTCAGAGAAAAAGTTAAAGCTAAACACAAGGAACAGAAACGGAAATTGAAAAACAAAAAGAAAGAGGAAGAAGGAGAGAAGGATGACTTTGGATCGGAGTCTGAGTCTGATGGGCCTGATCTCTCCTGGTTGCCTGATCCTGATAAAATTTATGGTGAGAAAGGTGACAGTGATGCAGAAGGGCCAAAACAAGATGATAACAGTCCACAAACACAGGAAGATCTGGCAGATAGTGATGACTGTGTAGAATATGAGAAATATCACAGGTAAATATAACAAAATGAATCCTTAATCTATCATGACAGACCAACTAACTGACCACCAAATATTATCACCAGTGGTGACAATCATTTCCTATCTGAACATTGGTGGACAGTTAGGAACAAAACACACAGTAAAATAAATACCACAATAGAAATAACTTCAGTAGTTATATGGCGGTACGGAAAGTGTTTTAGATGTAATAGACTTGGGTCGGAACTACTGATAATACACACATGTATGTATGTACATTGAATCCTAGACATAAAACTTGCTAAAACAAAAGACTAGTTCCAATAGGTGGCAACACCAGTTTGCTAGACCATTAAAAATAAAAGAAGCAAATCAAAAGTGAAGTTTATTATCCTCGGCTACTTTGCGGTCCTACAGCATGGGTGAACACGCGGACCGCTGCTATTACGATATTTTTACTTGTTATTAAGAATTATTAACGGACTTCAAATTGAATCAACTGGAAACAAATGATACATGTTCATTTAACTTCGTTGTGGTCTTTAGTCTGATTGGCACTCTGCCTTGTTAGAGATGGTTTTCTTCAATTGTTTTTAAATTAGAATAATGTGTTATTGTTTTAGACCGAGTAAACGGAAACTAATAGAGAGTAAAGGGGGCATGGTATGCGGTCAAGGCAGCAGCGTGGCACCTCGCAAGATGAACAAACTGCAAGATGTGTCGGCGGCGCGGGCGGCGCTCACCGTGCAGGAGGCCGAGGCACTCGCCATGCACTTGTTGGCCAATAAACTATGATCTATTTCATTATATTTACTATGTAAAGTCGATCGCTGTAATTAACCGCTTAGCCGCGCTGCGCACACATACTACGGATCTGTTATTTGAATATTTGCTAAAATTTGAATGAAGGACATTTTTAACCAAGGAGGTTCTCAATTCCTTCAGCCTGAAGGAATTGAATTGAGTCTCAATTTCTCAGGGCTATATCCTAAAAGAGATAGCGAAAAATGCTGAAACGAGTTGAAGAATCGATCTCTTTCAGCAACATTACCAATTGGTATAAAAATATAGGTGATCTTTTTTTTTGCCAAATCAACAGGTTCGATTCCTGGCTAGGGTAATGACTTTCCCAAAAATCTAATGATGTACATTGTTTTAGTTTTTGTCAAAATTGGACACGCAACTCCTTTCAGCATTTTTCGCTATATCAGATTAGGATATAGCCCTGAAGGCTCATATAAAAAATCAGCCTGTATGTATATCTTTTGTTGTCGATTATACCTATTATATGTATCTACATACTGTTAAGTCTGTTACGAATTAAATGTTGTAAATTTAAAGAAATAACATCTGTACTCATTTATTATAATATCGTGGACGCGATGGAAATATCCTGAAGTAACACATATTCCTACGAGGTGAAACTGCGGGGCGCAGCTAGGCGCGAGGGAGTGAGACTACACTATTCACTTTCACTAAATATTATTTATTATTGTAGGCACCAATAAATCAGTGATGTACATGCGCTGTGTAGTGTAGCGCATTGACTTACATCATAGTTAACATAGGTTAAAAAACAACAAAGTTATTAGTATATAACAGAGAGCAAGTACTCTACCATGTATACCTAGTAGGTACATACATACCTATCTACGCCGAGTTTCCCTCATTTAGTTTCAATACCGCCATAAATAAATCCAATGCAGGAGCATCGCTTTTTAAATAAAACATCACAAATGAAAATCACATTTTATTTCATCTAACAACAATTCCAACTTCCATTACATTAAAATATTTATGATTAAGCTTTATTGTATGAGACCTGTGTGACTGCGGTGCCTGCCTGGGGGTCCCGGGCCAGGGGGGCAGGGGGCCAGGGGACTGGTCTATTGGTGGCCTTCTACAGGAATTAAACACTAGTATTACAAAGCTTGTAAAAGTACGGTTTACTTCACTAAACAAAAAAAACAAATATAATATTTACAAAAATACAGTAATTTAAACATAATAACTATTTAGATTTGATAGAAAATGAAAATTACACGAAAAAACTTCTGAAAGTCTCAACGAGTAAAAACTGTTTTTAAAATATGTACTATCTACATGCAATGTGATATGGTATAATGACAATAAATTACAACAAAAATTAAAAACAATATTGTTGTACCGAACTATTTGAGATGAATCTCTCTCGGTGTAGTCCGACCGACGACCGACTAGAAGCCGTGAACGACCGAGCGACCGTTACACACACCCCTTCTACTTTAGTATAGTACAGGTGCATACATTGTGCAAACAAACATACCCCTCCCTCTTAGGCGGATACTTGAAACTAACTCCACCAATACTTTTGTATTCATGTCCTCTATACATTGCCATAGGTTAAAAGTGGCCGCGTATACTGTTGGACCATGGGTTTTCCGCGGTCCAACAGTATATATAAGCCGCGGACGTACCGACCAAAAAAATCTGACTTGCTCTCCTCCTGAATATTGTGCAGGTGGGGATAACAGTTTTCTCTACACACTATATGTAACAGTAGACAATATGATTGATTACATACAACATGTCAACGATCAGACAGACACACTGTGTGTGCTCGTATAAAATCAAACAACGAGAGCATTACTATGTACTTTATACTTACTCTAACAATATCTACGTCGTCGTACCTTTACATACATACATTTATACAGGGTTCATTTTTTATATAAGAGATAGCAATAAATGCTGGGAATTATGTGCTCGATTTTGACAAAAAACGAAAACTGAATCATTAGATTTTTGAAAAGTCATTACTCTAGTCGGGAATCGAACCTGTTGATTTTGCAAAAAATAATCACCTATATTTTTATACCTATGGATAGTCTCGCTGATTAAAGATCAATTCTTGTAAACAAACATGGTATGGCAAATCAAAGGAAATAGCTAAGTTTTGTACTCTTCTGTTATTTTCATACTAGTGTCCTTTACAAAAAGGCAACATTATAGCCTTTTTGCAAAATTAACAGGTTCGATTCCTGGCTAGGGTAATTACTTGTCAAAAACTTATGATGTAGTTTTAGTTTTTGTCAATATCTGGCACGTAACGTAACTCCTTCCAGCATTTTTCGCTTTCTCTTATAGTTTAGGATAGGTATATCCCTGAAGGTCCGTGTAAATAGTTCACCTTGTATATTATGTATGTATGTATTGTTTCACATCAAAATATTATATTATCATTACAATATTCACAAAATATTACTTCACTTAAATACTAATTTCCTTTTAGGATTACGTTAATAACATCATATTATGAATACAGGAGACGAGAGCTGTGCGCCGCGCCGCGTGCGTCATCGTATAGCAAGAGGCCTGGCACACACAGACACACACACACACACACATATAGCTACATGACACACAACACTATATACTATACAGTAAGTTACTCGCTAACAAGAGGACGGTTCACAATTTGTAGATAATTTAGCCGAAATGTTTGAGACACCTTACGACACACACCGGCCGACGTCTCTCTCTCTCACATACACACACACACACTACGAGGTTTACATTAATATAATATAAACCTGCTTCCACACACACACACACACATATCTAATATTACAGTATATGTACAGGTACAAGTGATGGCCCTCGCCCACGCCCTAGTTGCCCACGTTGGCATCGCTTCTGTGTCGCGTTGCAAATGCGGCGAGGGCCCTTTTACACTCACGTACAAGATGTCCCTACGGATAGCGGACACTGTGCCGGTTCAGAAAAATGTTAAGTTATGTTCTATGAAAGTCTCTCGGTACCAGAGATATCCGCCATTTAAAAAAAAAATCACTCCTTTCTCTATGTTTGATGCCAAAACTGCAAATCTGAAAAAAACAAATCTGTTTTTGGATAGTATTCCAGGATAAATGTGCTATTGAATGCAAACAATTATTTTTATGACACATCGAAAGTTTTTTTAAAATCAAACTTCATGATTTTTTAATTTTTAACCCTCTACTATATCCTTTTCCGGTGAAAAAAAAAATGGTCACCCTAGTGCTAAATTTACAAAAAAAGTTGTCTATTTCATTGAGATTTTGAAAAGGTATAATATGTGGTATTGCCAGCATTTAATACCAAATTAATTTCTATTAAAGTGTTTTTTCCATATTGAATTCAAGGATTTCCAAAACTAAAATTTCTTAGATTATTTTAAGTACATTTAAGTAATTTTTAGTACTACTTTTACTTCACAAAGAGCATGCTCTGGCTCATCATAATACAAATTAATTTGGTATTAAATGCCGGCAAGATTCGAGTTAAATCCTTTTTTTGTGTTTCATAAAAATATGATTAGCACATTTATCCTGGAATACTATAAAAAAAAACAGATTGGAAAAATTCCTAAATTTGCATTAGGAATTTTTAAAATTGCGGATACGGAGAGACTTTCATAGAACATCACTTCTACAGAGTGTGCTCTATCCGTAGGTGCCCTATTATTGATTAATTTCGGGACACCCTGTATACACATTGCATTACATGTATGTATAGTACAGTAGTGTAGCTAGCTACCCTTTAATCTACAACATAATTATATCATACAACATATACCTACCTCGATTATATACATACACTCTACAACACTCACTGTTTACTGTACATAAATACTTAATAACAATAACTTAACTAAAATACATAAATAGGATACCGCAACGGTAAACAATCATCATTATTATATTAATCAACTTATAATCCTGACACTGACAGTGACGGGACGACGACGTTACCCTTGTTGTTGTGGGGGGGTACGCGGTCGAGCTGCGCGGGGAGGTCACCTGGTTGGGGGGAGCAGGGCGTTCTCCTGCGCGGTGAGGGCCGTGTACAGCCGCTCGTCGGTGGACACAAGTCGCAGGGAGAACGTGTCGAGGGCGAGGGGGGTGGTACACTCGAGCGATATGTTGCCCGCGTTCGCCAGGAACAGGGTGGCGAGCAGCACGTGGGAGACGTGCTCCGGCCGGCGGGCCGTAGCCGCCACTAGCTGCGTCCAGGGAAGCGGCGCGCCCTCGCCATCGGCGGGTGATGTGGTGGGTGGGGCGCACGCGGCCAGCACGGTGGCGGCGAGGGCGCGGACGTCCGGCGGGGGCGGGGCGGAGGCCGCGAGCCGCGCCAGCCGCGCTGCCCAGTCGTCCCCGCCTTCCGACTCGACCGAGCTCTGCTCGAAGAATCCGTCGTCGTCCGACTCCTCGGCGACTGCCGCGACCGCTGTCACCGCGACCGCAGTCTCCGCGGCCGCAGCGTTCCCCTCCGCCACGGTCCACCCTCGGAATCCACCCGCCTCGCTGCACACATCGAACCCACGGAAATCTGTAAGGAAGGCACGTGGTGACGTCAGACACACCTCCTCCCCCCTACGTGAAAGTGTACTCAGTGTACTCACCGAGTAACGTCGGATGTAACATGTGCAGCTTCAACTTGCGTCGTATCGCCAGTATCGCTGCCTTCCTCCGACTGACCACTCTCTCTATCAATTCCGGCTCGATGCTGAACTCGGTACGCTTCATTAACTTCTTTTTGAGACCTGAAATGAGAAAACAATTTATATTTTTAATTAAACAACAAATACAATAGTAGGTACATTGCGCGAGTGCGTTTAAAAAAGCCGAGATGCAATGATCATTAGCCACAGAAAAAAAAACAAACCTCCATATTTAATCAAAAAAATTAAGATGTACTTACGTAGGGTCATAATTTCGGGGTTATTTTTTATTATTTTTGTAGGGTTTTTTTGCTTGTCTTAGGCTTTTTACGTTCATACAATTTTTTTATGTTGTGTCGGGGTTTTTTTTAATTTTATTTTATTTTGTATTAGTTTGTAATACAGAGGCTCGGAAACTAATGGACGGATGCGATAAATTAAACGTACTATCAGGATTGGACATTGATTCTTACACTGGTGAAACCGCGGGGCATTTCAAAAACTATTTTTAATATTTATAGGTCAAACAAAGATCTTTCTAGTTTAAATTGTACTAAGTCATTTGTAAATTCAGATCAGATAATAATATCATTTCATTCTATGATCTCATAATTTTATCATTATTTATGGTTACCCTACATTCTAAGAAAGTAATTTTTTAGGTAAAGTTACTTACTGAAAGAAAAAATCTCCACAATTAAGGTATAACATAAACTAAAAATAATAAAATAAAATAAAATAACTGGCTTTTGCAACAGTTGACAGAACAAATTTTACCCATACTAATATATACTAATACATACTAATATTTTTTCTTATGAAACAGTAATATTTAATATATTACTGTTTCATAAGAAAAAATATTAAAAATGAAAATGGCAATAAATATCGCTTTGAAATTACCGCGGATATCAAATCAACATGGCCGATGGGCCGCCGTTGCGTGTAAATAAATCCTACTATCACATTGACATTCGTTTTTTTTATAATTTAACAATTTTATTATTTGTGGGAATAAACAAATAATAGACAACTACAAATAAATAAAACCAATTCCTAAAAAAATCAAAAGATAAAAATAACCCAGATAACTTAAGAATGTTTCATCTTCATAACATGCAATTAGCAGGAAGACACGTATTTAACTTATTGGGATAAATTTATAGCACTAGTTGTATCATAGACAATGTAAAACGCACGCGTGCATAATACGTTGGATTATGAGCCTAAAGCCGTTAAATAAGATCCACTTTATGAGCAACTGTGATAAAAAACGAACGATACGCCCGTGGCTAATGATCATTGCATCTCGGCTTTTTAAGCGCAAGCTACTATAGGCAAAGTGATTTATTATCATCTAAACTTTAATATTTATCACACTGTCTGGGCAAATTGCAACCTGATCGTTGGGCAATGTGATTATAGAGATAGATTATGTAAGGTGCTATTTTTAATGTCCGACGCAAAAACATGCAGGACAGACAGGGTGTTATAAGTTTGACGTTCCGCTTAGCAGGTCAGGCCAAGGTTTCGGAGATATGTACCGCGAAGTACTCAATCGTACCCGATGTTCCACAGGAGAGGTCTGAGGATCGACCTCTGTGGAACACCGCACGACATGGACCACTGTTTCCAGCCCTCCCTGGTCTCAAACGAAACCGACCTGTCAGAGAGGTACGGTGCGATGATGTTTTGCAGGTACTCCGGGACTTGGTGGTAGAGCAGGGCCTTCTTGATGCAGAACCAAGGTAAGGTATTGAAGGCGTTGGCAATGTCAAGAGACACTGCCAACAACACCTCACCATTAGAACCCATACTGGTTCTCCGCAAGATTCGGCCCGACTCTCTCGAGGTGGCTGACCACGCGCGCTGTTATTATATGCTCCAGCAGCTTACACACCTCGACTGATAAGACGATAGGCGGTAAGCTGAAGGAGAGTCTCTCTCTCCAGGCAAGCACTGAAGAGGCTGCGCAGTCTACCACCAAGAGCGTCCATCGCAAGAGCCAACGCGCGACCTGGTATACCATCCGGCTCGGGTGCGGTGTTTTTGCACGCATGCGACGAACGACCATTTGAAGCTCCAGAACAGATCCACAAACTCATCCACCTCTTCAACATCCTCTGTTAAGGACGTCGTCGGTGGGGGAACATGTTCCACCCCATGCGGAAAGAGCGTGTCGATCACGGATGAAGTCTGTTCCTCACCATGCGCAATATCTAACCTAACCTCTGGGACCCAATTACCTTTTTTACCATTTCATAGTTTTTATTTGATTGGGAACGGGATAAATAGTGTGTATAATATTGTGTGACGTCATGCGTCCCGTTCCCATTTGGAAACAGATTATTTAATAATAATATCGCTCATCTGGGCTTGTGTTATGGTGTCGAGTGATGACTTATATAAAGGAAAAAAAAGTTTTGCATTTAAAGTGAATACAAACAGACACGGAGGACATAATGCCCGGGCATTATGTATAATGACCATTAATCACTTGGTCCATAACATATACAAGGGATGGGAGCGGGAGTAGACAGTGAACTGACCGTCGCTGATTAGAAGAAGTCCCCCAACGAGGTCGTCGATGAGTACGTCGCTGCGGCGCTTGCGGTCGCGTGGCGTCGGCGGTGGCGGGAGCGGCGGTAGAGGCGACGGGGGCGGGGGCGTCTCCGGAGGAGGCGGGGGCGGGGTCGCACCGAGCGGGGTGGAGGAGCGCGGCGGCGCGGGCGGGGGAGCGGCCGCCGCGAGCGCAGCCTGCAGCTCGACGAGCGGGATGGGGGGCGCGGCGCGACCCTCGCCCTCGCCCTCGACCAGGGCGCCGGCTCGCAGCCGCCACGCGGCGCGGAACTCGGCGAGTAACCCGGCCGTCTCGCCGGTGTGGTCCAGGAGCACCGCGTCGCCCGGGGCGGGGGTGCGCGGCTCGAGCTCGATGTAGACGCGCGGGAGGGTGGGCGGCGGGCGGGGCGGCGAGGGCGTGCGCCGCGCGCGGGGATCGCTCTCCAGCTCGATGTGCTCGAAGGCGGCTGGGTGGTGCCGGTGGCGGGCGCGGGCACGGCGCGCGGTGCTCCCCTCGCCCTCCACCGGCGAGCCCCCTTCGCCCCCGGGCGACATCTCCACCAACTCCACAGCTTCGATCTCCCTGTAACAAGTAACACGTATGATGCGACACGAGTCTCACAGCTGCTACGGTAGGTAGGTCTCGACACGCGATTCGGGCGGTACTCACAGTGTGCTGTTGTTGAGAGACACTCTGACTAGCAATACGGTCTGGTAGAGGAAGTCCACTTTCCGCCCATAGTTGTTGGCCAACTGCTGCAGCAACATGGCCATCACGGAGAAGTTAGGATCCGGCCCCCCATCCCGCCCCTCCGCCTGCTCGAGCGCGCGCAAACCCACCTCCGTCAAGTATTCTTCTAGAAGCTGAAAGGGAACACTATTACTGTAATAGGAGACAATCTAGGAAAATAAAAGTTCACAATTAACGTTTCTAAAACAGTTACAATAACTAGTTATCCTAATCTATAATATAAAAATGAATCGCAAAATGTGTTGGTAAGCGCATAACTCAACAACGCCTGAACCAATTTGGCCAATTCTTTTTTTGTTGTCTTTTATATTGTCAAGAGAAGGTTTTTATGAAAGAAAATATTAAGAAAGTTGCGCAGAAAATGATTACGCAGGTGAAACCGCGGGGCGCAGCTAGTAATGTTATAAATGTGAAAGTTTGTGTGTGTTTGTTACTCCTTCACGCTAAAACTACTGGACCGGTTTCGATGAAACTTGGTATCTATGGAGACCTGGATTAACACATAGACTTTTTATTCCGATATTCTCACGGGAACTTACGTGGGTGAAACCGCGGGGCGCGGCTAGTACAATATACAGGATGAAATTTAACTCAACTCAGAAAAAATAACTCATGTTTTTATCATTTTTAAGACGTTGTCACGTAAAATTGTCCTTCGGAAACCGACTTTATAGACATCCATTTTTGCTGGAGTAAAAACTCTTTGTTGGTACCTACCTTTTTTATCCATCAAAACAGTATAACCCAGATAAATTTAGAATGTTTCATCTACTTATCATGTAATTAGCAGTAAGATACCAATTCAGGATAACTTTTTACACACTAGTGGCGTCAAGGTAATGTAAAACGCACGCGTGCGTAATACGTTGGATTATGAGCCTAAAAGCGGTTGAATAAGATGTACTTTATGAGCAACTGTGAAAAAAATAATAATCTGGATCATTAGATTTTTAAAAATGTATTATACCTAAGACAAAAAAATTGCAAAGGGAGGTATGTACCCTTTGATGTTACAAACTGCTGTAAAATGTAAAGTAGAGAATTGAGAACATTTTTTTTTAAATATTCATAAAATTATCACTTGATATCTATGCCTAATCTATACTTATATTATAAAGTTGAAGAGTTTGTTTGTTTGAACGCGCTAATCTCAGGAACTACTGGTTTGAATTAAAAATTTATTTTGTGTTGGATAGTCCATTTATCGAGGAAGGCTATATATAGGCTTTTTATTTGGATATTCCTACGAGATCGGGCCTTACGCGGGTGAAACCGCGGGGCGCAGCTAGTACACAAATATTTTGGTGAAGAGGTAAAATATGCAGAAAAGTACAAGATTTTTCGTTAACATCATTAGTCAAACCTCCTACCTACTACATTTTTTCGAAAAGATGGTGAAGAGTTGCGTGCCCGATTTTGACAAAAACTGCATCGTAAGATTTTTGAAAAAATAATCACCTATATTTTTATACCAATCGATAGTGTTGCTGATATCAATTCTTGGAAACAAACATAGTATGGCAAATAATCCCTAGGATAATGAGTTTTCCAAAAATCAAATGAGGCATTCTGGCATTTTTCCCTAGCTCATTTAGTTGAGGATATAGCCCAGAAGGCCCATTTAAAAATGGTCATTGAACCTGTATATGCATCGATCTTCTCCTCATTTCAAATTGATTAAAAAGTAGTAAATAATAATAGCAGTATCCTTGGCGAGAGCGGAACAAAACCATGGCTGATGTTAACCCAATCATAGCCATGGTTGTCACTTTACTACTTAAAATATAATGTTGGAAAGATGAACTTAGGAATCATCAATACTAATTCTATCCAACAAAACGTTTATGTCAAGGTTAGTAGTTTATATTCCATAGTTTGTTCAATTCAACTCATATGTGGATTTAAATTGTAAATAAGTACATAAGTATTTTAATATATAAATAGATAAGTTCAGAAGTGTAATATAAAGTTGTAGCGATGAGAAATCATTGTGGTGCATGCCAATGTATAACAGTTGATCTAGTATATAACCCTGTATCCATCTGAAGGCCTGCAGTAGCCTGAATACGCTGCTAGCCTTCTAGCAGGACATGTGATAGAGTGACAAGTTTCTTACATTCTCATACGCACAATGGTCCTGATGTGGAGGCTAAGTGCGGAAACAGTCCCCATAGAACTAACTAAACCTTGTATATTAATGAGTTGGCTCTAGACGGATTCACAAGTTCTTTCCTCTGAATATGGTCGACTAAGCTGAGAGGGGAGTATAAGTGCTGGACATAGTCTACTCCATCTAATACAAGTCCCAAGGACTACAGTCCACTGAATAGCGCGGATTGAAGTTGCCGGTGCCGTACAAATCATCTAGATTAGATGCACCATCTATCCTACCAGCACTCGCACAATACATTCAAAGTTGGTTCAATCACATTCCTTTCAACATTCATTAAGTATGAGTTCCTTGTAGTCATATATTAATATCAAATGAATGATGTATTCACCTATTACACTGCTACCTTACTATACCTATGTATTTTATTGATTAACTAACTACATAGAACATTACTGCAGGCAGTAGGGTGCACCACATTTTGAATTCAATTAATTATTCAGATACCTACCTTATTTAGATTCAATGGTAGTCAAATAGAAAATTTGTTATCAGATATATGGCTTCTTACAATGGAAAATCTTTGAAAATGTTATGTTTGAACAAGGACTTAATGATACATTGCAGTTTGCTTTTGGCAGTAATTTTATCTGATTACTTGGAAAGTAGTGTTTGGGCGGGAAATCGAGGAAACTCGTCAAGGTAGCGAGGGAATATACCGCGGCGTTATGTCGATCGGTTGGCGGGATGTATTGTAGACACTCACCGCGCTCAGGTCCGTGTCGAAGCTGCTCCTCACGTCGCTGATGGGCCTCATCAGCTCCGCGACGATCTCTTCGAGCCGTTGGGAATTCATGCTCCACCGGCTTTTGCGACGGGATTGTATTTGATCCCTGAAAATAGCGTCCGATAGTTGATAACATTACTGAAGCGACGCATATACACTATTATATATCTCTATTTGCTCATTTTCATATCCCAGTGGCGCGAAACTTTCTGTCAACGACCCCGTTTTGATTTGCAAAACGATATTACGAAATTGCACTAAATCGAAAGGGCACGTGGTAAAAATGAATAAGACGACTTACCTCCGCTTCGCTTTACTATCGGCGTCCATTTTACAAACACAAAATTCTACAAATAGGAAGAACGTAATAACAACGGTGGCCATTTATTTACGTTTTTGTGGGAGACATTTCTCTTGCTTGTTCGCATTGCTGTCAAACGTTCGCGTTGTCGGCGCGCGTTCGCTATCTTTGTTCGTTCCATTGGGTTGTCTTTGATTAATTTTAAATAGCAAAACATTTGTTTGTTTTGTTTGATAGTATTTGTAAGAAGATCGAAACTTTAAATAATTATGTAAAATAATTAACTAATGTTTAATTATTAAATTATTCAATTACAAAAAAAAATTGAGGCTATAAATAGACAATTTTGTTTTTTTTTTGTCATTTACCAATAGAATAGCAGTATTTATTTTAAATACAAATTAGACCAATCACAAATTCACAATCCACTCTCACATTTTTTTTAACCAATCATTGATAATTACTAAAAAATGTATTGATTATAGTATATAGTCTTTCTCTTTCATACCTTTCTTTGAATTATAGATCTATCTCTATCTTGAAATATCTATCAAAATTATTGAATTGCCAGGCAATAACATACGTTTGGACCTTTTTGGTCAATTTTTGTTTAATCACAAATGGAAATATTTAATACAATAAGATATTTTCTTAAGTATTTTAAAACCTTTTTTAAAAGAATTGAATTTATGTGCAAAAATGAACATACTTTTGAAGAAAATGTATATTGAACATTACTTTTAACTAGTGTCCATAGAGGTCCCGTGTGATATGCAACGTAAAACGTGGTGATTATATCCCCTTTGGTGATATGGCAACACTAGATCAAGAAGAAAAATGGTTGTGTTGTGGTGAACACTTTATTTTTCAGTTTTTAGCAAATTGCTACTTTTCTTTCTGTTGGTGGCTGTAAAACTTGACAGAAACGGTTATAGTATACTCGAAAGAAACAGTACTGTTCCATAATATATTTCAATTAATTTGTCAATTGAAGTGAAAGAAAGAAATACAACGCGATCATGGGGATGTCAAGGTGTTATTCTCTTATGAAATGCCTGCTGATTATCTTCAATATTGTGTTTTTGGTAAGTGATTTGAACCGTTAATGTCTGTAGTCTGTAAATAGGTCGTAATTTAGGTTGTGTTTCATTCATAAAGTTGTTGAAGTAGGTTACAGTGGACTGATTGATATTCTTACATTAATATGTGCATACCTACGCAGAATATTGTATAACTCGAATAGGTAATTAGCTACTTTCATCTTTAGAATTTGGTAGGTAGGTAGGTACCGCTAGTTTTCTTTCTGGCTGTTTGAAACATTCCGCATGTTATAAAAAGCCTGGCAATGTTTACTGAATAAGTTTAATATCCCAGAGTACCTATATAGGTATGTACCTGCCTAATATAAACAAGAACATCTGGGTCATGTCTGTCGCTGTTCCCGGCCCGGGCCCCGGCTCTCTTCCTATAGACCTGGTTCAATATAACATAAGTACTTACCTATTAGTTTCTAATTACATGACACAGTTTCATCTCACTTTACTCAAATACAATATTACCCAATAAACTATAACATTAAACAAGAGAACAAATTAAATAACACAAATATACCAGAACTAGGAATTCCTGTGTTTCATGTTTCATTACATTACATTGGTACCTACATCATACATTGACTTACATTATCTTATAAAATTAATACAAATAAATTACATGCAAAATAACTGCCAAGGATTCTTTCTGTAATAGATTGTACTTAAATGAATTCTATTGGAAATATACATGTGTGATGGATTAGTTAGATAACATGTGAGTTGATGGTTTGTAGGACGGTTGTACATCACAGTAGTGGTCACTTGTACACACTTGGTGGCTTGGGTTAGTTAGCCAGCCCCCCCCCCCCTCCCTGCTGAAAACTATATTCACTAGTTGAAAAGTAAATTAGTCTTTAGTTAAATTGGTCAATATTAGATTTCAGCATGAACTTTGCAATTACAGCCAAACTATCGGGTCTCCAATTCTCTATTTTTTAAAACAGGTTCAATAGTAGACCTGTACCCCTACCCCTACACGGATTAGAGTCTAACGCCCAAATTCCAGAAAGTGACTTAGATCAATTAAAATTTCACAATTTGACAATGCGTTTTACAATAAGACAATCTTATTGTCTTATTGTAAAACGCATCTCGAGTCCAATGCATCATAATGTTGAGTGCCTCCTATGGTTCAACGTCGGTTCACCTACACCAGTCTGTTTTAATTTAAGGTTTTATTTAATACTATTCCATGTAACATAGACTTTTAAAAAAATTGTTCAATAGGTACAACTCAGAAAAGTAAATACATATTGACGAATTAAAAAAAATGCTTAAATTATTTAAAATTAGACCTAACTTTGTATTTTTTTTTTTAGCTATTAATTATGGCTTCGCATGGGTTGTGCATTTAGCCAGTATCAAGTTATATTTTGCATCAGATTATGACCCGATTTTTCATAAATCGGGCTTAAAGTGTTTCAAAACAGTCAAAGTCGTCATAGTCCGTCAAGTCAGGGGCTATAGTAAAGCGGTGGCAAGTTTACCATAACCTTAATAGGAGATTTGGAGGCAACGAGAAAACTGCATGTTTGACACTGATTTTTAATTCCACTACACTTGTGCACTTTCACAGAACTAAATTGAATAACATTCCACCAGAATTATACAATTCAACTCGGGTTACAACTAAGTTTCATGAAAATAAAACTGTAGCACGACATGTTGTTAACTCGTTCCCTAACTTTGTATTGATTGCAATACAAAGTTAGGTCTAATTTTAAATAATTTATGCATTTTTTGTTAGCTATTGAGCTAACAGCTATTAAAAATGATCTAATACAATATTAATATTGCATATATATTTCCGATTATTTAAGTGAACCTATTTCAATGTAATGTCCTGAGGTCCACCCGTGTAACCCCAACCGATGATCCACCATTGTTACACTGTGTATACATCACTATTACATACAGCTCGTGTTTATAATATTAATATCACAATGTAACCACGAGATGTGTGCCTGGTGTGGTAGGTGGTGGGCTGCGGCGTGGCGTCGTTCGCGGCGTGGGCGGTGTACGACGGGGCGGCGGCGGGCGGTGGGGCGGCGGGGCGGGCGGGGCTGGGCGCGCTCGGCGCGTGGGCGCTCGTGCTAGCGTGCGGCGCGGCGTGCGGCGTGTGGGGCGCGGCCCGCGGCTCGCCGCCCGCCCTCGCCGCCTCGTTCGCCCTGCTCGCGCTCAGCCTGGTGGCGGAGGGGGCGGCCGCGTGGTGGGGCGCCGCGCACCTGCCCGCGCTGCGCGCCGCCCTCGCGGACACGCTTGCGCGCTCCGTCGCCGAGGACTACGGCGCGGTGCCGGCGCGCACGAACGCGCTCGACGCCATCCAGCGCGGGCTGCAGTGTTGCGGTGCTCACGGGCCGCGCGACTGGCAGGCGGCGTCGTGGGCGCGGGGCGAGCCCGCGGCCGCCGCGCGCGCCGCCCTCGACCTCTCCGTCTCCGCGCCGCCCGCCTACTACTGGGTGCCGGCCTCGTGCTGCGTCTCCGCGGAGGAGACGGAGTGCGCGGTCGCGCGTCGGGTGGCGGCGGCGGGCGCGGGCGCCGGCGCCGGCGTCTGGGCCGCCGGCTGCGCGCCGCGCGCTCTGCACGCGCTCTCGGCGGCCGCGCGCGCCCCGCTCCTGGTCGGCGCGGCGCTGCTCGCCACCCACGCGGTCGCGCTGCTGCTCTCGCTGGCATTGACGCTGCGCGCTACTCCACCTTCTCACAAGGCGTAGGCAACGATTACGTTCGCTATACAATAAGAACGTCAGTTACGTCACCCTCCCCTCCCCAGACGCCGCTGGACTCCACCGTCATCAATAGATCTCCTACAACTGTTTTGTAACATAACAAGACTGAATATTGCATTTATAAAGAGGAATAAGTGAATCTTGAAATCTGATAGTATGTATAATCAATAATTTGATAAAAGTCATAGTAGTGGCACCGGTTAGCTATAGGTACTAGACGTCATCATGTCAGCCCATGCACGTCCACTGCTGGATATAGGCCTCCCCCATACGACGCCACAAACAGCGGTCCTGAGCCGCCTCCATCCACCGACTACCCACGACCGCTACAATGTCGTCGGTCCACCACGGGGCAGCTGGTCTCCCAACACTCCGTTTCGCGTTGCATCGCGGCCGCCACTCGAGAACCTTTACTCCCCAGCGACCTGCCCATTGCCACTTCAGCTTACTAATCCTGAGGGCTATGTCGGCGACTTTGGTTCTTCTACGGATTTCCGTATTTCGGATTCTATCACGTAGAGAAACTCCGAGCATAGCTCTCTCCATAGCCCGCTGAGCGACTCTGAGCTTTTGAACGAGGCCTATAGTCACCGACCACGTCTCGGATCCGCATGTCATCTACTAGACGTAGGTACGTATATAACATAGTGTTGTGTCGGTGGAGGTGGTATAGAGGGTCGGTGTCTGTAGCCAGCGGTGCCACGTTATGTATGATTAAACAGGGTGATTTTTTTATGTGGGCCTTCCTTCAGGGCTATATGCTAAACTATAAGAGATTGCTAAAAAATGCTAAAAGCTGTTGCGTGCCCGATTTTGTCAAAAACTAAAACTGCATCATTAGATTTTTGAAAAACTCACTACCCTAGCCAGAAATCGAACAAATTGATTTTGCAAAAAAATATCTAAGCACCTACCTGTATTTTAATCACTTACCTATATTTTTATACCAATCGATAGTGTCGCTGATAGAGATTAATTCCTGGAAACAAACATGGTATGGCAAGTCAAAGGAAATAGCTAATTTTTGCAGTCTTCTGTAATTTTCATACTAGTGTCCTTAAAAAAATGTAGGTATGGCTGATGACGTAGCCGACGGCTGCACAAAAAACATAATCTGTTTTTTTACTAATTTTAAGTGATGGAGGTAGAGAATTTAGAACATATTTAAAAAGTTAGAAAAATCTTTTTTCCCTTCTATGCCTCAAACGCTATTATTTTGCCAGAGACGGACAGATGAAAATTGAAAAAAACTACAAATAAAGGAGCTATTTACTTTGATTTGCCATACCATGTTTGTTTCCAGGAATTAATCTCTATCAGCGACACTTTCGATTGATATAAAAATATAGGTAAGTGATTAAAATACAGGTAGGTGCTTAGATATTTTTTTGCAAAATCAATTTGTTCGATTCCTGGCTAGGGTAGTGAGTTTTTCAAAAATCTAATGATGCAGTTTTAGTCACAATGAGGCACGCAACTGCTTTCAGCATTTTTCGTTATCTCTTATAGTTAAGGATATAGCGTTGAAGGCCCACATAAACATGTTCACCCTGTACGAGTATAACTTAGTTATAGAGTAAGATGTAACCAAATAATATGTTAGAGAGTAAGCGAGCAGAGCACGTCCGACGTCTGTGTGTTGCTATATGTCGTCGTGTCCTCACGCGTTCTACAATATTGCCATATCTATGTCATATTATAATTATATAATATATTTATTTGGGATAATAATAACCTGATAACATGATGTATGTATGTATGTATATCTAAGTACAACGAGGGGCAACTAGTTACATGACATAGTACATAATTATATAGTGTATAAGGTGTAACTGTAGTATATTTATTAGATATAGTTTGTTTTCTATGTGTTTTAATTAATGAGCTAATTGTTTGATGTGTTAGTGTTGATTGATTAACTCGAGGGCGATGGAGCACTCCGCTCGTCCTCACGCTTAACAAGAGACTGATTTTATTAACATTTATATACCAGTTTAAGTTGTGACAGTACAAATATTTAACGTATTATATAATTGTATTTAAGTAAGTAGGTAAGTAAGTATGGGTTTATGTATGTATGTATGTACATGTACATTAAACTGTCCGATGATATTGTGACTGTGTATTGCAGGTGTTACATACATACACACATACCTAGCTAACTGTTGTTGTTGTTGTGTATCTGTCTGTCTGTAGCAGCGGTCGGTAACGTAGCAGTGGTGGCAGGCGAGGTGGCGAGATACACTAAAATCGGGCCGCACTTGTGAGTCCGACCGACCGACGCGACGTATTCGGTCATATCCTATAAACAAATGAAAATGGTTAAAACATACAGAATTTAATTCGTACACGTAATATTTACATTATTTTTATATTTTTTTAAGCCTTGGTAGAGAAATAACCGCCGACAAAATACAAATGAAAAGTACAAAGTGATCGCTGATAAGTAACATATCTTATACAAACAGTACCATATCTGTACTCGGTTGCAACTCGTACGATGGCTCCCAGTCCAGGTGCTCATCTCTCAGACTAGAAGCATATCTGTTAATTGACAATTGATAAGTTGATTTATTTATTTATAAATAGGCACGACCAAAAATCGTAATGAACTGTCGCTATACTATACGGGCGATCGCGCTAAGTTCATGCATTTATTATGATATTTATTATTTACAAAACATTGGCACCCGGCCGCGCCGCCCGCTGCTCTACCTTACTGTTACTATGTAGTACCTGGTGTGTATGTGTGTGTGTGTTAGATGTATGTATGTAGGGGTGATGACTTTTCCGAAAATCTAAACATCCAGGTTTAGTTTTTGTAAAATTTGGCCACGCCTTTCATCATTTTTCGCTATACATATATCGTATATAGTTTAGGCAACAGCCCTGAACTTGGCTGTCCTGTACAACCGATCGATGCAGGTTCTAGTAGTTACCCTTGCCATCCCACCGCAGTAGCCCACCTAGTGGTCGTTGTCCTCTTGTACAGCTACTTGTACCGCTCGCGCTGGCTGCATGTTGTAGAAGCGGGCGCGACCTGCTTACAATATATGTAAGGGGTGGTCAGTCGATTGCTTTACTGACTAGTGTATTTATTGTACGAGTCATTATGTGTGTTTAGTAGTAGTCGAGCAACGCCGGGGGCCGCACTATGTATGGCCGCACTGCCTATGATATGCCTTCTATCATTAATGTATAAGTAAATGATTACCAATTGGATATAATATGTAATGGATGTGTTCCGCGGATACGGCCCGTGCGTCGCGCCGTGGTCCCACCGCACCACTGCACCACTGCACCACTGCACCACCGAGCGAGCGATACACGATAACCTCTGTACCTACATATATGTATGTACTACGTATGTGTCTTGGTTGGATGGAATGTATCGAGGTGGCGAGGTGGCCAGTTGGCGAGGGTCACCTCTCACAAACTGTGTACCTACATTGACTGAATGGAATGCTCTGTCTGTCTGTATGTATGTATGTGTCCAGTGTTATCTACTCTTGTACATGTATCATCGAGTCGGTACGTATACCTATATCCAGTATAGAGGCGTAATGTCCGGTCCGGTGTCCCACCTCCATCAGATAACTAGTTTTCTATTCATGTGTTTAGAGACTTTACGGTCAATGTATACTAGCGCAGAGTCGAAGCGTCAAATTCTTCACAACTAAAGCGAAACTGTAAGAATGGATCCGCTAGAATACGCGTGGATTCGCGCGGACGCGTGCGTCTGTGAGCGCGTCTTTTTATGTCTCTGAAGTAATATGAGCATTAGGTAAGCTATGGTTGAATTTTTTATATTTTGGATTGACGCTTCGACTCTGCGCTAGTTCGTATTACAATACCTTTGGAGATAGAAACACGTTGTAAAATCGATCCAATGTAATCTGTAAGTGTGTGCTCTGTACTCGAGTTACAAATCATACTCGTTGATATATTTCTAATGAAGTACTGAACGTCTCGCTTCCTTAAGTATGTCTGTCTGACATACTTAAGGAAACAAGTATGTCAGACAGACATACTGAGGGGGGAATAGAACCCGCAACCGTGTGTTTGGCAGTCCGGCTCGGTGACCATTGTGCCAAGTGGGTCGTCAAACCGCATTACCTCTCTACTGGATAGACTACTCGCTCGGTGACCGACAACTCTACGATCTATGCTATGGTATAATCGACTCACCTACTTATATCTAGGTGGGTACGGTCGGCTGCATAATTGCAGACCCACCGTAGAGGTATAAAACCTCTCTGTTATAGGAATGTTTTTAACAGCAAGCAAGCAAGGTTATAGGCACCTGCTTGTAGTTAGTCTTTTTCTACTCATGAATTGATCAAGAACACATTCCAATAGTAACATTAGTAGAAGTGTACGGTGGGTCCGTAGTTGTGCTGCCGACCGTACCGACATCGACACTACATATTGTAACAACAGATGTTATTCATCTCTTATCCAATTGCAGTAAGTAGGTACATACATACATAATGCCGCCCCCCCGCTCGATATTATACATTATGTAATCATTATAATTATCTTTGTATGTTAATATAACGTATATACCTACATAGGTACATACATTCATACCTATGTATGTACAGTCGGCAACAGAATTGCAGGCCCACCGTAGAGTTCTAAAATGACTATTATTGGAATGTTTTCAACTACCTACTGGGAGTAAGTAGGTTTAATATCATGTTCGAGTTGATTATATTCTAAAACATTGGAGGTGTACGGACGGACGGACGGACGGACGGTACATACCTAATTATAACGACTAGGTTATAGGTACTTGGTTCAGTTAACTATAGATTCGCCTGTAGTTTGATGTGCACAGTTCCCTTCCTACGTCTCGCCTGCACGCTGCAGTACGGTGACCGTCTGTAGTGTATAGTGTAGTGTATAGTGTGTCATATAGGTGTAGTAGTGTATTGCAGTGTAGTGTAGCGCGCGCGGTTCGCTTTACTTGTGCCATTTTAGTTGTGTTACACAAATGTTTGTATTCATTATTTTATACATTGAATAAAGTATAATATAATATGAGGTGTTGTTAATTATTTGACGTTGTTACTTTACTTATAGTAGGTACCTACACTAGCTAGTCATTGAACTCCGCCGACAGCTGCCTGGCTGTAACAAGTACCAGCTGACCTACTAGCCCTACAGCCCTACAGCCCTACACCCACACCTGTAACAATACTGCGCCGCATCTTGTTTGCATGTCCTAACTAACTATGGTGTATGTGTCTAGGTAGGTAGGTAGGTAGGTAGGTGTTATATTATATATGTACATACATAGGTCCGCCCTTAACGCAATCATAATATTATACTCTCATCTAATTCACATTAGCATGTGTCGCGTTATGTTGCATTCTGCTGATTGCACCACGAGTTGTGTCACCGTGCACCGTGCACCATGTAACCGTGCAAGTGGTGTAGGTAGGTAACTGATCTCTATCTATAGGGTACTGTATACCCAAATATGTGCCCAAATGGGCACGTGGCGGGTGTAGGTGTGTGTGTGTGTGTGGGTGTAACGTATTCAACCTGTTTGTACGTACATTGAATACTATTGACCGTACTAATTGTACGTAATTGTGTCCGATTGGTCTCCTCCTCCGTCGGTCGGTCAGTCGGTCGGCATCTCATTGATCTAAGTGTATAGGAGCATCGAGCACTGCACGCGCCTCTAGCCGACCGACGCCATCTTGCCATGGATGGACCACATTTAGGGTTATATACGTACACATAGTAGGTAGGTACCCTTGAGGACAACAAACAGATGGAAATTAATTCATAATTCGTTGCATACCTCGTACCTACCCCACAGCCAGTAGATATAGATAGATAAAATACAAATAAATAAATCTTTATTTACCAAAGAAGTCACAAAAACGAATACATACACATAATGTGTCCTGAGCATTACCTTAAGTATACAGCTCGTTGCGTTCGTTCGATTTCGATCATCTTTGTCTTTGCAGCACCACCCCAGACTCTGATGCAGTATGAAAGTATTGATTGGCATAAGCTTATAAACACCAAGAATAGAGTTGCTCTTTCAGCAGAGTGACGTAGCGATTTCATCACAAAGATGATTCTCCTTATGCGCCCCGAGAAGACAGTAACTCGATCTCCAAATGTTAGTCTCTGATCAAATAGTACACCCGAAACTGTGCGTTCTATGACTTGACAAGTGCATTGAGATTTTGCGCTGCCTCCAGGACAGACAGAAGACATACAGTCACCGGAGTGAAGCCTGAGAGCGTTACGAGGGGGCAGATGCTTGTGTTTTAAAAAAAGTTATAATTTTCGTTTTCTTTATTTTCGATGATAGAAGATTCATATCGAGCCACTAGCTGCGCCCCGCGGTTTCACCCGCGTAAGTCCCGATCCCGTGGGAATATCGGGATAAAAAGTAGCCTATATGTTAATCCAGGCCTCTAGCTATCTTCATACCGAATTTAATTGCAATTGGTTCAGTAGTTTTAGCGTGAAGGAGTAACAAACACACACACAAACTTTCACAATTATAATATTACAAATACATTTCGGAAAAGATTATTACAGGATTTTATGTTGATAAAAAACTCTATGGCCCATAACTCATTAATAGGTACCAACTCTTAACATGGAGTTTTGGCGGGAACGAGTTAACAACATGTCGTGCTGCAGTTTTATTTTCATGAAACTTAGTTGTAACCCGAGTTGAATTGTATAATTCTGGTGGAATGTTATTCAATTTAGTTCTGTGAAAGTGCACAAGTGTTGTGAAAGTAAAAATCAGTGTCAAACATGCAGTTTTCTCGTTGCCTCCAAATCTCCTATTAAGGTTATGGTAAACTTGCCACCGCTTTACTATAGCCCCTGACTTGACGGACTATGACGACTTTGACTGTATTGAAACACTTTAGGCCCGATTTATGAAAAATCGGGTCATAATTTGATGCAAAATATAACTTGACACTGGCTAAATGCACACGTGCGAAGCCATAATAAAAGAAAAAAAAACTATACTTACACACGTGATAACTTACGATATATCCGATTGAGATGAAACAAAAAGTATTTTACTTCTACATAAATACTCTTGATAACATAATGCTTAATTTTGATAAAGATTTAATATTACGATACATATTTTTTATCACAGTTGCTCATAAAGTGGATCTTATTCAACGGCAACAATTCAAAAATGGTTGTCTCTAAAGTCGGTTTACGAACGAAAATTTTACGTGATAATGACTTAGAAAACGATTAAAAATTGAGTTGTTTATTTTTTGTTTATTCTTTACTTAAATATATTGTTTTTCCGTACCATTGTATTTTGTTCTTAACCCCTGACGCAAAAACAAATAGAAAAACCCTAAAAAATAATGTATGTCACACGAGGATGTATAGGTTAAAAGTCTTTAGCCTGGCCTTTCCGGAGCATAATTAACAAAAAAATATTGCCTTAAAAAAATGTAAACATAGAGTTATCACAAATATTTTTTATTATTTTGTTTTCTTTTCAAGTCTTTTCTTTTATTCGCAACTGTGATAAAAAACGTCGTACGATATACGTGTGGAGTTGATATTTGCATCTTGGCTTCTATAACACGCTCGCTGCCGCTCGCGCGTCATAAACCGCCTCTATGCAATGATCAATTTACCACACTTATATCGTAATGTACTACAACGTAGTTTTTTTCTTCAGACGATTTAATAATTATTTTGAACACAAAATCGGTTATTGTGATTAAACCATGATAGCTAGATATATGTTCTCGCGGACTCTTTTGTAGGTCTTAATGGGATCTACAAACCCGTAGTACATCATTTTGTTCTATTGTCAATAGTTTTTGCAGCGCACGCAAAAATAGGTTTTCGATTTTACACCTTGTGTTACAAAATAGCAATTTTATTACGGATCACTAATTTTGAAAAAACAAAAACGTAGCCTATAGCCTTCCTCGATAAATGGACTACCCAACACTGAAAGAATCATTCAAATCGGACCAGTAGTTCTAGAGATTAGCGCGTTCAAACAAACAAACAGACAAACAAACAAACAAACTCTTCAGCTTTATAATATTATTATAGATTGAGCCACCCGAGCCAGACCTCTTTCGGTAGCTCTAAAAACACGGTCCCAGCCATCGTCCCGAAACAATAGAACCGTGTCGTCCGCATAGCAAACAACCTCTGCATTATCACGGACCGAGGACGCTGCCCTGCGGGACACTAAAACCGATCGGCAACAACTGAATGCACTGCCTCCTGTTTGTGATGTGAGGTAACTGAGGCACCGGTCTCCTGATACCCATACGATGCATTTTGCGAAGCAAGAGTGGGATTGAGACCGAATCAAAAGCCTCGGCCGAATCCAGGCGTACAACAACAAGCGATATGTCTGTATGCGACGCGGACGACGGTATGAGACTGTATAGTATAGTATAGTATAGTGGGTGTAAGTACCTTTATATGGAAGTGTACAATTAGGTAGGTAGGTACATATTGGATACGACAATGAAACGAGTGAAATAGGTTAAATAGGTAGACGACATTCGGGACACGATAATTGTCGTCCGTCGTCTCGTCTCGCCTCCGCCTGCTTCACCTGCTTGCTCGGTATCCCATGGTAATATACTGCTACACTCATACATACCTATATATACTAGCTTTTGCCCGCGACTTCGTCCGCGAAGAAGTCGAAAATAATAGGTAGGTTGGTTTAAATAAATATCCTTAATTATTTTAAAATGATAATTTTATATAATTTGTGTTTATGCAGTTTTTTTCTATACTTCTAATAAAGGTAGAGAGGACAAAAAGAATGAACATGGAAGCAAATTTAAAAAATGGGTCTAGGGGACTTAGAAAAAGTAGTAGAACAAAAATATATGCTTAGTTTTTAAATTTCATGTCTGTCTGTCAGATTGTTTGGTATACAATTAAAAACACCTAAACCAAATGAAATCTAGTTTTCACTATTAGATAGCTCTTTTTTCGAGGAAGGTCGTGTCATATATCACATCGAAAAATTAGTAGAACCTGAGTAATCAAGGAAAAACTGCAACCGCTCGAGAAACCCCGGCCGCCGCGCCGCGCCCGTGACGACACGAACGCGTCCCAGACCAACAAACACGAACGTCACAGATTACATAATAGTATAGCATACTTTTTATCCCGATATTCCCACGGGATCACGATATATGCGGGTCAAACCGCGGTGCGCAGTTTTGAATATGAAATAATTCTTATATTTTATAACCAAAATGTTCTAGTTCCTTCTAGTCCTTACCATTTCGAATTCTACGTCCCTATGAGGCCGTGTCCTAAAAGTGCAACCTTTTTTGATAAAATACGAAACACGTGTTCCATCAATTCTGTTAAAGAATGTTTATGCAAAATTTGAAGTAGATTGGACCAAGGAATCACGTTGTCCCATACAAACTGTTCCCCCCTTTTTCACCCCCTTAGGGGTGGAATTTCGGAAAATACTTTCTTATCCGATGCCTACGTCTTACAAAGAACACACCCTCGAAGTTTCAGGTTTCTACGATCAGCGGTTTAGGCTGTGCGTTGATCCGTCAGTCAGTCAGTCAGCCAGTAGTTCAGGACAAAGCATTTTATATGTATAGAAGATAGATAGATATATAGAGATAGATAAAGATAATGGATATAAAGATAATATAGAATAGATATATAGATAGATAGGTAAGAAGAAGATAGATAGATAACTATACCTCCTATCACATACAATGACGTGGTCTGATGACCTAGCTTGGGTAAACCATTCATTTTTTTCGTTCGTTATTTTTTCCATGATTGTCTATTGCTATTGTTTAGTTTTTTGTTTCGATCGTCTCCTTATTATTGTATCGTTCGAGTCGGAGAGTATGCGGACCTACATACAGTACAGCACAGCACAGCACATCACCACCTACAGCCAGCTATATGGTCATATCCCCCTAGGCGGGGTGGAATTACGGGAAATCCTTTCTTATCGGATGCCTACGTCATACTCATACATACAAAGAACACACCCTCCAAGTTTCAGGTCTCTATAACACCACATACCTACGTGAAACATCAACTCGAGATTTTATGGCGTTTTGCGGATTACTAGAAACAATTAGTCAGTCATTCAGTCAGTCGTTCAGGACATGTAAGTTTATGAAGAAGGTAGAAGACGTAGTAGTGGCGGTTCCTCTCCGTGTGTCTGACAGACATACAGACATATGAAATTGTGTAACTGTGTGTAGGGAGATGGATACGGTAAAGTCACCTACCCTCGTTCAAGTGTACATATTATACTGGTTGTATGTAACTGATGCGGGGCGGGATACCACATAATGCTTGTAGAATGTTTGTATAATACCTCGTTCGAGTCGAGAGCTTGGAAGGCAGGCGGCGGCGGCCGGGAGCGGGGCGGCCGGACGGGGCGCGAGCGGCCACTCGACTCGAGCCAGTCAGTGCCTTACGAGGCGCGCCCGCGACCGCGCGCCTCTCTCTCCGTCTCCGCGTCCGCGTCCGTGTAGCCTCCGCTCCGCACACACACGACATGTGCCCCTAGCTAGTACTACACCATCCAACATGGCCTGCTCCACGAACAACTTCTGCACTACACACAAGATATTCATATTCATCAACATTGCATTCGCGGTACGTACACCTGCCACAGCCCACAGCCCACAGCCACAGCACAGGCTCACTGTGACTGTAGGTAGTACCTACCTACACGTACGATATTAAGTTAAGTACTTATTATTTTACCAAAACCTAAATACATTGCCTATTACTATTCACAGAATTATTTATATATTAAAAATAAGTGGCAGGATCTAGTTACATAAATATATACTTACTTTATTAAAAAAATACCCAATAGGTAGGTACTTACCTAGTTAGCTCACTTTTATGAAAATATGCAAGTAACCTGTTAGGTTTGTATATACGCACCTACTTTATAATGTATTATCATAATATTGGATTGGAGTGTATCGCGGTCGGTGACTATATAATATATTAATTATTTATATATGTATATTACAACATTCTTTCGACTGATAGCTCATAGTACCGTGTCAGTGTCAATATGCGCTGCGAGCATGCTGCGAGAGCCAACGACATGGTTGTGTTAGATCTTCTCGAGCGAGCTTCGAGTTCGAGCCAGTCAGAATGTAAACAATGCAGCTGGTTCCCCCCCCCCCTCCGCCCGCTCGCCGCCACCGCCATGCGGTCCGCGTCGTGCCGTCTCGCTCGCACCCGTCCCGTCTACTCGCTCCAACAGGATCTCGTTGCGCGCCCTTTCTTCTATCTCTACCTGCCCCGGCTCAGGCTCACCCGATCCGATGTGCTGTTACCTTCCATCAAATATACACTTTTACATTTATAGTACTTATACCATATAGGTAGGTATCGTATCTCTTTACAATTTCTTAGAATCGAGTCATGCAACTATTGTTTTATTTGTATTTTCCTTAATGATGTTATTGCAACGAACGGAGACGACTAATGTACCTAATACCTATTGGAATGAAGTTTCTTATGGCGCGTTGCGAAAGGGGGCTACACGGAAAAAATTAAGACCAAAAGTTGTAACGATACTTTTTGATTTTATTACTTGATTCCTTAAAATTTTATACCATACCCACTCTAAAAATCTTATTTTATTCACTGAAAACAGTGATTAAAAAAGCCTTTTAATCACTGTTTTGGTGTTTGTATATTGGACCTACATCTCAATGGTTATATAACCTCCTTGCGCAAAAAATACTGTTTGTCTGAGTCTGTTGTCTGAGTCTGTCTGTTTTGTTTTTTTTCTCGTAGTCATGGTATAACTATAATAGTACATTACGATATAAGTGTGGTAAATTGATCCTTGCATAGAGGCGGTTTATGACGCGCGAGCGGCAGCGAGCGTGTTATAGAAGCCAAGATGCAAATATCAATTCCACACGTTTTTTATCACAGTTGCGAATAAAAGAAGAGACTTGAAAAGAAAACAAAATAATAATTAACAAAATATTTGTGATAACTCTATGTTTACATTTTTTTAAGGCAATATTTTTTTGTTAATTATGCTCCGGAAAGGCCAGGCTAAAGACTTTTAACCTATAAGTATACATCCTCGTGTGACATACATTATTTTTTAGGGTTTTTCTATTTGTTTTTGCGTCGGGGGTTAAGAACAAAATACAATGGTACGGAAAAACAATATATTTAAGTAAAGAAAAAACAAAAAATAAACAACTCAATTTTTTATCGTTTTCTAAGTCATTATCACGTAAAATTTTCGTTCGTAAACCGACTTTAGAGACAACCATTTTTGCTAGCTAAAAAACTCTTTGGTACCTACCTTTTCGGGATAACTTTACAGCACTAGTTAACAAATCTAAAACGCAGAGTGAAATCGATTTGAATAAGACGTGAGGTACTACCTACCTAGTACCTCTATGAAGCAGGTGTGCTCATGTCGTACCGTAGGTGTAGGTATAGGTATAGGTGGTTACCTATTGTTTCAGCCGACTAATCTATACTAATATTATAAAGCTGAAGAGTTTGTTTGTTTGTTTGTTTGAACGCGCTAATCTCTGGAACTACTGGTCCGATTTGAATGATTCTTTCAGTGTTGGGTAGTCCATTTATCGAGGAAGGCTATAGGCTATGTTTTTTTTTTTTTTTTCAAAATTAGGGATCCGTAATAAAATTGCTATTTTGTAACACAAGGTGTAAAATCGAAAATCTATTTTTGCGTGCGCGGCAAAAACTATTGACAATAGAATAAAATGATGTACTACGGGTTTGTAGATCCCATTAAGACCTACAAAAAAGTCCGCGAGAACATATATCTAGCTATCATGGTTTAATCACAATAACCGATTTTGTGTTCAAAATAATTATTAAATCGTCTGAAGAAAAAAACTATGTTAAATATGTATCGTAATATTAAATCTTTATCAAAATTAAGCATTATGTTATCAAGAGTATTTATGTAGAAGTAAAATACTTTTTGTTTCATCTCAATCGGATATATCGTTTAAAAGTTATCACGTGTGTAAGATGTTAAGAGTTGGTACCTATTAATGAGATATGGGCCATAGAGTTTTTTATCAACATAAAATCCTGTAATAATCTTTTTGAAATATATTTGTTGATGATTGTAAGTATAAGATCTTTGAAGAGTATCCTATACTACTAATATTATAAATGTGAAAGTTTGTGTGTGTGTGTGTTTGTTACTCCTTCACGCTAAAACTACTGAACCAATTGCAATAAAATTCGGTATGTAGATAGCTAGAGGCCTGGATTAACATATAGGCTACTTTTTATCCCGATATTCTACGGGATCGGGACTTACGCGGGTGAAACCGCGGGGCGCAGCTAGTGTTTGATAAAGTCGGTGTGCGTTGGTCGGTCGGTCGATCGGTCGATTGCCCTACGATCGATGACGGATGACGAATCGATGAACACCATAGTTATCGCGTGACGTGTCGTCGCATGTCGTAGGTACTGGCTAGAGAGACCGAGATGCGAGAGCTATCTCTCTGTGGATCGGTCAGCAGACAGACGACACCGATATCTGTCTGTTTGTGTTGTCTACCGGCAGTCGACCACTCGACCAGCAGGTAGGCACACACACACACCGCGGTGCACCGTCTCGAAGGAGCACGTTATAGTACAATATCCTGTATGTATGCCCTGCATGGAGTAGCACGCAGCACGCAGCATGGTGCACGATGCACCGGCTGCATTCACCGTAAGTGATGGAATACACACGTGGTAATAGAATAGATGAACTTGTAACTGTAGCTGTCCCGGCCGGACTGGTCCCGCACCACCACCACCACCACCACCACTACCACTACCACCCGACCGATAACATTATACATCGCAACATGTACACACACACACTATACGATCAATTATCATAAATGTAATACAATCGAGTCGTTTATCGACAATGACCTTTAATATAGTTCACAAAGCTACCGTTGTGTTACACTAGCCACGAGTCCACCACCAGCCCTCGCTACATGGATGTAGTGTAGTGTAGTGTAGTGTAGTGTAGGTACACTATCCTAGCTCACTTGGATATCGACACGACCCGATGTTCAGGCAGGTTCATAACCTACGTAATACATACATATTAAGTTATTGTATAGGTAAGTATATCTAAATATCGGAGGGAAAGACGACGACGACGTCCGAGCTAGCGACGTCAGTGGCTTCTCTAAATGTATGTATAACGGTTGTCAACTTGTTATTGGAAGGAAGCTCGCATCGTGGACCTGGACTAGGTATGGCTCGCATATATTCCGTGGGAACACGGTCAGTACACCTAGGTACTATATCAGTGTGATCTCAACGTCATTGTGTTCGCATCGCAACACTCGCGCCCGCGCCGCTCGCCGCTCGCTGCTTGCCTAGGTGGATCGATCTCCGATCTAACGATAATCAGAGAATATAGTAGCCCCTACTCGTCGCTCGCCGCGTACACTTCACTCGGCACTGACAAAAAACCTAAACGCAAGTCACCGCTGACGATTTGACGGTAAAAAACCTTTTGTGAAACCGTCTGTATTGAACGTTCGCTTCCGATTTTAGTTCACCGAGTCGTCGTCGTCGTAAAGCCGACATTATATGCGTCTTCTCGGAGAATTTAACGATAAATTGAATTAACGAGAAGCAGAACCGACAATGAAAGTCAACAAAGGTTGTAAACGTAGGTAATAAATAAAGATATCCTTAAACTTATTTATACCGATTCTAAATAAGAGAAGAAAACTTTATAAATATATTGTTGGGAATAGAGATCGTGGAGCGGGTGTAGGGTTGTAAGGGTGGGTGTTCGGGGTCTGTTCCGGCGGAGACACGACGATCGATCTGAAACGTGAGCAACAGGTGTCCGGACTGTCCGGTCACCGGCACCGCTCGGTCGGATTGCCTGCGACCTGCGACCAGCGGCCGGCGACATCCGGGCACGTCCACGCCCGCGCCGTGGCCTACCTAGCTATACCACCTAGTACCTGTCTGGGAGGACATTTGTTATTCATTCAATTTCATTTTTTATTGCTTTCATGTTAGATCTTATTATGGTCATTTTATCACGATATCTCAATAGGAATAAATCTTCGAGTTTATATCCAGCCAAGGATGGACTAGATAACTTCGTATTGAAGATACTCGACGCTCGCTCGTTCCATCATCTCCGTCGTTCTTCAATCTACATAACATTGGTTACTCGCGGTACTACTCGCGGTACTACTCGCTACTGATATTCTCGCCTCGTTCCTTGTCTAGTGTGTTGTGGTTGTGATTAGATACGACATGCATCGGTAGGTACCTTGCCTACCTAGGCTGGAGTGCGGAGTGCGGACACTTGAATGGACTTGGACACACAGTGAACGGAGAGAGCAGGTCACAGGTTCTCAGTATCGAGACGCTGGCGCTGTATTGCACAAACACACCGTAAGCACACGTACAATAAAGAAGAGCCACATCGTTACGCAGAACGGAAGAGGCTCATTTTCGTTTTGTATTCTCGTTATTGGTGTTTATCATTTTAGAAAGTGTTATCAAAATTACGAAGAACAGAAAACATATGTACCTAAGAAATATATAAACAAAAGCTTTATATTAAAAAGCAAAAGAGATAAAGTACAATTTGTACAAACAACTGTAACAATTTGGCCAGGTTTATTATTCACCCAAGCTTTGTCGTGCTCTTGTCAGAACATGACATGTTCAATTGTTCAAGTTGGCAAGTTGGCAGGGCATTCTTCCATCTTACTTCGATCGTCAATCGATCGAGTTTAACCGGGGACGTCGCTGGGCGCCCGCGCCGGGCCCCGGTCAAACCTGGACGTTTATGTACGTCCAGGTTTGACCGGGTAAGGTATGCATAGGTAAGCCTATGTATACCCACCATCACCACCACGGCACAGGTACAGGCACAGGCACAGTGCACAGCTACGTATATACAACAATCACTATAAAATGACACATACATACCTACATACGTAATCCGCGTTCTTTGCACCACATTTGGTTATTGTACACATTCATGACATGTGAGTGTGACTGCATGTGACCACTCATCGAGACCTTTTGTAAATAGTTTAGGTAAAATGTATATATGTACTCACCTATGTGCTGTGCTGCCCTTATATAAACAAGTACTTACTTGTAGGTACATGTTCTAGTTCGTCGATATACCTACTTACCTATATCATCAAGTGTGCGAGCTGACCTCCTCCATTTTAGCAAAATGTTGCAACAACCATCTCTAAGACTAGAGAGAGATGACGACGCGAGTCGCGAGCCTTCAATACAAGCTTTATGTTATCTTTACGAGTCTGTATGTATGTATGTATGTGCCGATACATGAACCTTGTTCGTTGTATTGTAGTCATGTAGGTAGGTAGGTGTACGCCCGCGCCGCGACGACGACGACGTCTTTAATGAGAGTAGGTACTTGGTATATTATCTTGTACCTACAGATGATTGCTAAACAAGAGATCAATAGAGTCAAGAATGTGATCATTTGACCGGGTGTATGTGTGTGTGTGTGCGTGCCTGCGTCAACTGGCAACTGGCATCTGGTATCGAGTGATAGGGGTAAAGGTCATCTCGAATACTTACCGTGTTCGATCATTGATACAATGAGTGCACTGTGCTGTGCCGTTCTGTCTTAGATCGGATGGAATCCAAACATTATATATATATACCTACCTAGCGGTATGTTATTGTAAGTTATCGAACAGTAGCAGGTAGCAGCTCCTTCAGTCACTGGACCGACGCGCGACGCGACGTGACCATGACAACCTCGTTCGCGTCGCTCCTAATTTTTATATTTAGAGTTTCAAAAGCTGACAATGTCATTCAAGAAAATTTTGTGAAAACTAAGACATGACTTTGGAAAAATAATTACAAATAATAAAATAATCAATTGATTCCTTGGATGAGGTGAGGAGGTCTTTTCATGGAAATGAATGTTACAAAAAAGAAGTAAGAATACGATTTTGAATTCTCATAGTAATTTTACCAAATTGCGATTTGACCGTATTGGGATTTATTAGTTACTGCTGAGTAAGTCGGTTCTGGCCTCAGATCACATCAAACAAGGGAGATTTGTTATAGCGCCTCGGCACGGGTGAATTGATATAGACTTCCGTCTTCAGTTGACAGTAACATAACAATACAACGCGCTCTCGATTTTTGCCAAAATGCCGAGTTGTTCAGTGGTTGTTTAGTGGTAATACAAGCAGAAAAGGGAACTACGTGAAAGATGGAATCTCGTTTCATGTCTAAGTATAATAATATTTAATACATAGTACCTGGATGACCGAGCTTTGCTTGGTATTTTTTTTTACTTAGTCTAACCTCAAAGCAAACACTCATTGACTTCGTGTTACTTAACAACGCCATCTGCTGGAATAACTTTATTGCTCACAAAAAATAGTATTATAGTAGGGGAGCCCGGTACGCTAAATTTGCAGTTACTAAAGCGTCATGGGGACCGATTAGATTGTGAAGATTTGGGCCTAAAACGAAAAATAATTTATGTGCATTTTGCCATTTTAGTGAGGAGGAGAGCGTGTGCTAATTTTCAAAAATGTTAAAAAAATCATCACATAAAAATACTCGAGCGCATCAGATATTCACGGTGTTTACCCGCTTTGTTTTTCTAACAACCGAGAGATATTATTCTGACGAGTAAGTAGGGGAGGATGGCTGTAGAAAAGGGTAGAAAAAAAAAAAAAAAAAGTTATTCGAGCGTGTCAGATATTCGAAGGGAATATTTAGAAAACTCAAAAAAGTGTCCTATTAAAATATCTGACGATTTGGATGTGGCCAAAAGTCATGGTAGATTTTTAAAAATGTAAAAAAAAAAAGTGACCTTGAAATACTCGAGCGCATCAGATTTTTACACAAACGGTTTAACTTGATGTTCTAGTCGTGCCAAATGATAATCTGACAAATATATGAAGGAATATTCTTAATCTGAAAATTTGAAAGAAAAAATTAGGAAAACGGTTGACCCTAAAGGCCATCCCTGCAACTTCCCGCTATACCATATCTACGCACCTAAAATTGCACTCAAATATATGCTTCTTTCATTTTTGAGCTCTCCGAGCTCATAAAGATAGCTGTCTTATGCTTTTGAACTCAAAAGTCTGATGAAAGTTTAATAAAACATTATTTTTCGAAATTTCAAACTGCAATAACTTTTGAATGGATGAAAGGATTCTCACGCGAGAGTGACACGAGAGTGAAATATAAAGAAAGAGTGAGAAGGAAACAGAGGCGCGAAGTTTCAATCCAGTTCTCAGCAGCTGTACGCACCACACTTTATTTATGGTTTAAGCTACATCGCCCCATGAAAATCGTCAGATTATTGTTATTCTGTAATTCATACAGGATTTCCTTCAAAATAAAAAAAAAATTAATCGCGCTCGAGTATTTCACAGTGACGTTTTTTTTTTACAATTTTGCCACTCACCTATTTCCTTATGCCACGCTAAAATCATCAGATTATTGAAATATATGCTGTTCTGTATGTATTTAACTTACCTGGCCTTAATCTGACGCGCTCGAGTTTTTCTGAGAATCGATTTTTTTTTACTAATCTGACGGGCTGTCCTCGGAGCACGCCCTTATATGAAGGGTTTATATATGGTAGGAGTACATTACAAGGAATAAGGTTTCTCCTCATATAGTTTTCTGACGCGCTCGAGTAACTCTTCAAATCCCCTCTTGGGCTCCCCTACTATTAGTAGTTCGCCAATAGATAGTCAGGAACGAAAATATTTTTCAGATAAAAAAAGTAAGTTTCGATAAAACACGAATAAAATGACATTTTCTAAAAATGATTCCTAGCCAGATCGACTTATCGCTCCCGAAACCCCCTATATACCAAATTTCATGAAAATCGTTGGAGCCGATTCCGAGATTCCAATTATATATATATATAAAATACAATAATATAATATATATATATACACACAAGAATTGCTCATTTAAAGATATTAGATAGATATATATATATACAAGAATTGCTCATTTAAAGATATTAGAAATAGAAATTAATTATTAACGTTTTATAATGGCTCTCCGTTCCGCACACACGTCTTTAGCCGCGCGCGCTCTGTCACCTAGTCTCCGAGGTTCACACTTTGACTACATTTTGTTTTATTATTTTTTCTACTTGTTAACCGCCTTCAAAAAAGGAGGAGGTTCTCAATTCGTCGCGTATATATATTTTTTATGTATGTTCGTCGATTACTCGAAAACGCCTGGACCGATTTGAAAAATTCTTTTTTTGATTGAAAGGTGATAACTCACAGGTGATCCCATAAAAATTGAATGAAGATCTGATGAGGATCTTCGGAGTGATGAACAGAATTGCACCTCAAGAGTGCAGCAAACTGCTCGGTTTTCGATTTCCACCAGTAGAATTGGGCCATAAACGAATAGTTACCGATAAATGGAATATCTGAAACCACCTTCTCATCAGACAACTCTTCAATTGGTTACGATTACAGGTTACAATTTGAATAAAATAGTCACTTTCGTCTCGCCGGACTGGGTTTGAATGAATGTTGATAGAGAACCCTATCCTAAATGAAGATTGATGACGATCTTCGGAGTGATGAACAGATCTGCACAGCGAGATTTGGCAAATTGCTCAGTTTTACATTTCCACTAGAAGAATTGGCCCATACACTAATAGGTATCGATGAATGGAGCATCTGAAACCACCTTCTCATCACCAAACTCCTCAATGGGTTACGATTAGGTACAGGTTGCAATTTGAAGAAATAGTCGCTTTCTCCTCATGGAGTAGAATTTTCAGTGATAGCAGATTTAGAAAATCGACTTCAAAAAAACTTTAAAACAAAAACTACATAAACAGCTGAAAACAAAAACTAAGAAAAACCTTGAGAGGTGTCAAGGGACACCCAGATTGAACGAAGTTCCTCTCGATTAATTAGTGAAGGAATTGTAATTTTTTTGTAAAGTTAGAATAATATTTTTTTTATTATTAATAAATATAATGTAATATAAATTAAATCAGTAGGCTCAATTTTAGTTATGAGAGAGAGAGAGAGAGAAAGAGAGAAACACGCGCACGCCGCACGGCTTATAACTGTAGCGAAAAGTGTCGTTACAACTTTTGTCTTTATTTTTTCTGTCTAGTCTCCTGTCGCAACGCGCGATAAGGAACTTCGTTCCAAAAACCTGAAAATAAAAAGTCACTTATCCCCTCGTCTGTCGGACGACCTTTTAAAGGTCGATTTTAAACATGGCGCATCTGTCGCGCCACCTTCTAAAGGTCGATCGTTTACCGCGTATTTCTTCGTCGAAGTGAAGCGTGTACACTATATTTAGCCTGTTCGAACGTATACAATGTGAAAGAGAAAACTCACGATGATGTTTAAAGTCTCTAAAACTATCAATAAAACACCCGGGAACGTTATTTTTTCGTTTTTATTGAGAGTCTATGGGCAAATGTCAGTTGTTAACCGGCAGTTGTATTTTCTTGTTGTTATTTACAAGTTTTTTTTCCAAAAAAATACATTAGTGGTAGATAATCTCGTTATTAACATCATTAACATACATATCTTGATAAATAGTAATCATTTAACTAGGGAAAAATTGATTAGTTTTGCGTAAATATTCCAATTAGATTCTAATTAGAAATTGACGTTTCGACCTTAAAAAGGTCGTTTGACAGACATGGACGACCGACTAGCAGTGTTTTGTTTTTGTTCAATACTTGTAAACAAAGCACTTGTAACAACTAAAACTCTGTCTGTCTACTCGTAACTGAACCAAACTATAATTAAAGTGTCGAATGTATACCAATTAGAACAACTTTGTTTACGAAATTGAAATGTAAACATAACATTTTTTTTTGCTGTGTTTTTTGTTGTGTCATGGTGTCAAGTGTCGAGTCAAGTGGGGTTTTAGTGTTGATTAATTGCTTTTAGTGTGATGAAGTTGGTAAGTTGTTTTGTATTATGCTTGTGGGTTAGGGATATTACAAGTAGATAAAACATTTTGTTATGGAAATAATTCTTCCATTTTTAAATTACACGATCGTTGTACAACAAATTGGAGAAAGTTCGGAGAAAGTACTTTCCAATTAGAATTAACAATACATCACAAGATAAACTGCATTTATATGCCTTAATGTATTTATATGCCTAGGTAGTGTAATTCATACTCATTCTTTATTACCCAAGGTTTATGTAGCTCCCATTCATAACTTCGCTGTTATCGCTATTTTACTCACTCTCCTCGATGTGCCGGGCCATCCCGCGGGGTTCCCGCGGGATGGCCAAACAGATACCGGGAATTTGCAAAAAAATGGCCGACACACGAAAGGATAAAAGAAAAAACACAAACATACTTTGAAGTCGGACTGGGTGACACCATGTTTCCTATTAGAGATGCGCCGAATAGCAATTTAACCGAATATCCGAATACTATTCGGTATCATTCTTACCGAACCGAATATTCGGCAGAACTATTCGGTTCGCGCTCCGTAGTTTTGGCGCGCAAACAGGTTTATACTTGCTTTGTACAAGCGAGCGGGCGACCGGACCGGTGTGCCCCTCCGCCCTCTGCCATTTCACTTCCCCGCTACTACCAGTGCATTAGAATACGTCACAGGAATCATAGCAAATTGCGTTTCGTAATTGTTAATTAATTAATTTGGACAGTTTAAGTGCAAAAAGTTACTGTTTTATTCATTATTCTTATATTTTTACATTTCCTACAATGAGTAGGCGTAAAAGAGCGCGTGCGCAGCCAGTAGTGTAATAAAGTAACAATAAATATTATACTACATTTATAATGTAGCAAATAACGTTAATGATTTACTAAGCAATGCAATGGTAGGAACTGGATAGGTTTTGCAGTACAAATCAGCTTTAAAGCGAATATATTCGGCATGAAAACCGAATAATTCGGCCGAATACCGAATACCTTAAATTTGTCGAATATCCCGAATACCGAATACTAAACGAATATTCGGCACATCTCTATTTCCTATATACCTTTCAACATTCAATCCAACCCAGTCCGACTTCCGAGTATGTTGTTATCTGCTGTCTTACTGACGCGAAATGGATTCTTTTTGACTTTTTAGTTTTTGTTTTCAGCTTTTTATGTAGTTTTTGTTTTTAAGTTTATTAAAAGTCGGTTTTTTAAATTTAAATTTATTTTATCGTTAACATAACTAATTGGACAGGGTGCGCACCTACCTAGAGTACTCTCATACGAGTATAACAAACAAGTGAACACAACCATCTCCTCTCTAACCTAACCCACCACCGACATTACACAATACAACCGACTGGCGATGCACGATGGCGAGTGCAGCCGCGGGATATTGCACCATTACATTTATGAAAGGGTCTACTCAGGAATCCACCTGTCATTTAATAGTACATTGTTACCCTAGGTGTGAAAGTCACTCATTGAGTCCCGAGACGGAGTTTAGTTCGAGGGACTTAATGAGTCTTTTACCCGAGGTAAACACTTTGCTTTTCATTACGAATAATACATAAAATTCTTCCTAAGAACTAGAGTGAATGAGAGACTCCATACTACCTGATCCTCTTACAAGATTGAGACCAAAGAGGTTATACATTATGTAGTGTTTTGCAAAGCAAGGAGGTTAGGTTTTTGAAGTTCCTAATGCGTAATGATACTGATACTGGCTACAAGCACATTGCACACGTCGTGCGAAGCCATAATTTGACATGACAGCTGTCAGTGAAAGCGATTCTCCCTAGGGATGAAAGTTTTTCTTTCTACACGCTCTTCAGGCACCTTTACACCTACTTTCGTAGTATGAGTAATGAAAATATATATACATTCACTCCATATTTTAGAATCAATCGACAGTGTAGTGTAGCACGCAACTCCATGCACCATAATACATATAATAGTTTAGGATATAGCCCTGAACTGAACTGAACGTCCCTAATGTATGTAAAGAATTCGGTGTGTAAATGCATATTTACTTGACTCGTTAGTAGTTTATTGTAAACAACGTGAAGTACCTACGTGTAAGTGTATTGTCGTTGAGGTCTCGTTGAGGTTACCTACCCACCTACCTGCCTACCGCCTCTACAGAGACGACGACGACGGTGGTACACCGTACAACAAGCAACGTACACGTACACGTACAGTGATCGACTCGACTACATTAGTACATTACTGTATTGTATCACGTACGCCGTACGACTAGGACACGATGAAAGTACCTGTACATTTCCCGGTTCTACATATAGGTACCTACCCCAGTAGGTATAATACTTGCATGATATAGCCGTGCGAAGCTGGGGCGGCTCGCTAGTATACAATATTATGATGAGAATAGTTGGTGGCGTGAGGTGGCGGCACGGGCGTCTCGCGTCTGTGTAATAAACCACTTAACATAATATTTGTCATTTCAAGGAGATGTTGCTCAAACTATTGGTAATTGGTAACTGTTTGTTTTCCAAATAAAATAAATAGTTTACGATCATTTCGTTTTACAACACATTTAAGTCGCGTGTGTCGCGTCGAACGTCGCGTATGTACGACCAGTAGGTAGCAGTAGTTTAGTCACGTCGCACAGTGGGTCGAAACTGCAAATGGTGGACATAGGGCTGTTTTTTGATGCAGATCGTTAGAGCTCATTAAAACGAAGCTAAACTATTCTGTATTTTTTTTTTATTTCATACAAAAAATTTGAGAAAACCGTCACTATATGAAAAAAATGTATGAAACGTCACATGTTTTGGTCTCTAGCTTCCAAACCAGAGCAACTAACGCACTCGTAACTTTAAGGTATGTTAGTTCAACTCTTTATCTCTCATTTGACACCACAAACAACTTCATATCTCCATGACCTTGGAAAATAGAAGCCATTGAAAATACTCTATTTTCACTTTATTTTCAAATGATTTTTTTAAGACCAAATCTTTAACTATCGTTTTTTTACTCATCGCTAGTTTATCTTTACAGTGCGTTAGCTACTCTGGTTTGGAAGCTAGAGACCAAAACATGTGACGTTTCATACATTTTTTTCATATAGTGACGGTTTTCTCAAATTTTTTGTATAAAAAAAAAAATTACAGAATAGTTTAGCTTCGTTTTAATGAGCTCTAACGATCTGCATCAAAAAACAGCCCTATGTCCATCATTTGCAGTTTCGACCCACTGTGCGTCGGTCGCTCGGTCGCTCAGGTGACGCATCACCAACCAACAATGTTTACAAGATGCGTCAGACAATCTACGATAAACTCTACTCTATACATACATACAGTTGGTACCTACCTACTTATGTTGTAAACTTTACTTTGATCACCACTCGAATATCTTCGTTTAGTAAATGAAACGACAGTGCGATCCATCCAACTAGGTAGTAGGACCACCACACCACTACCACTACCACTACCACTACCACTCAGTGACCTAGTGTGTAGTTGTCATTATTGTCATTATTGTACAGGGTGATAGAACGTTTGTCGAATGTCCATTGAGTTGATTACGTTACGTTACGTTACATTACGTTAGGAACGTGTTGTCCCACATCTTCTACTACCTAGTGTAGGTTCAAAGGTGTTAGTATTGCTGTACCTACCTACCTATGTTTACACTAGCTGCGCCCCGCGGTTTCACCCGCGTAAGTCCCGATCCCGTGGGAATATCGGGATAAAAAGTAGCCTATATGTTAATCCAGGCCTCTAGCTATCTTCATACCGAATTTAATTGCAATTGGTTCAGTAGTTTTAGCGTGAAGGAGTAACAAACACACACACATACACACACACAAACTTTCACAATTATAATATTACAAATACATTTCGGAAAAGATTATTACAGGATTTTATGTTGATAAAAAACTCTATGGCCCATAACTCATTAATAGGTACCAACTCTTAACATCTCACACACGTGATAACTTTTAAACGATATATCCGATTGAGATGAAACAAAAAGTATTTTACTTCTACATAAATACTCTTGATAACATAATGCTTAATTTTGATAAAGATTTAATATTACGATACATATTTAACGTAGTTTTTTTCTTCAGACGATTTAATAATTATTTTGAACACAAAATCGGTTATTGTGATTAAACCATGATAGCTAGATATATGTTCTCGCGGACTTTTTTGTAGGTCTTAATGGGATTTACAAACCCGTAGTACATCATTTTGTTCTATTGTCAATAGTTTTTGCAGCGCACGCAAAAATATGTTTTCGATTTTACACCTTGTGTTACAAAATAGCAATTTTATTACGGATCCCTAATTTTGAAAAAAAAAAACATAGTCTATAGCCTTCCTCGATAAATGGACTACCCAACACTGAAAGAATCATTCAAATCGGACCAGTAGTTTCAGAGATTAGCGCGTTCAAACAAACAAACAAACAAACTCTTCAGCTTTATAATATTAGTATAGATTGTAATGTACCTACATAGATCTACGTCTTGTCTAGTGTACTAAGTACATATAGGTAGACGTCTGTGTGGTCGCTGGTCGCGTCGCAGGTCGCGTCGTGAGTAGTCGCGTCGCAGGTCGCGCAACATTACGAATCAGGTACCTAAGTATATCGATAGATAATACGACCATTATGAATAGATGGCACCCTTTAGACGCGTAACACCATATTATTATACGCGAAAAGCCAAACTTGAGGTTTAGTGGATTAGTAGAAATAATTAAGTACGTAATAGTACATTGCGATACGAGTGTGGTAAATTTCATCGAGGCGGTTAGTGACGCGCGAGCGGAACGCGAGTGCGTCTACAGAATGTTTTTCAGAACGTTTTTATCACAGTTGTGAATAAAAGAAAAGACTTGAAAAGAAAAGAAAATAAATAACAAAATATTTGGTGATAAGTCTGTTTACAATTTTATTTGGCAATATTTTTTTGTTAATTATACTCCCGAAAGACCATGCAAAAGACTTTTAACGGATACAGCCTCGTCTGACATACAATATTTTTTAGGGTTATTTCCATTTGTCGGGGGTTAAAAACAAAATATAATGGTACAGAAAAAACTATATTTAAGTCTATGATTTAAGTAAGTAAAGAAAAAACAACACTAAATTAATCATTTTTTAAGACATTTATCGTTCGTAAACCGACCTTATAGACAACCTTTTTTGCTGGACTAAAACCTCTTTTTTGGTACCTACAATATTTTTTTAATCTATCAAAACAGTATAACCCAGATAAATTAAGAATGTTTCATCTACCTAACATGTAATTAGCAGTAAGAGTTTTGGCGGGAACGAGTTAACAACATGTCGTGCTGCAGTTTTATTTTCATGAAACTTAGATGTTACTCGAGTTGAATTGTATAATTCTGGTGGAATGTTATTCAATTTAGTTCTGTGAAAGTGCACAAGTGTAGTAAAAGTAAAAATCAGTGTCAAACATGCAGTTTTCTCGTTGCCTCCAAATCTCCTATTTAGGTTATGGTAAACTTGCCACCGCTTTACTATAGCCCCTGACTTGACGGACTATGACGACTTTGACTGTATTGAAACACTTTAGGCCCGATTTATGAAAAATCGGGTCAATTTGATGCAAAATATAACTTGACACTGGCTAAATGCATACGTGCGAAGCCATAATAAAAGAAAAAAAAAAAAAAAAAAAATTAGCAGTAAGATACCAATTTAACTTATCAGGATAACTTATAGGGCGTCGAGATAATGCATAACGCACGCGTGTGTAATACGTTGGATTATGAGCCTAAAAGCGGTTGAATAAGATCCACTTTATGAGCAACTTTGATAAAAAATATACAACGTCCGCATAATTCCACAAACGGGGATTTAACTGCCCTGTATGTAAATTTTAGTCAAAATCAGATTTCACCCTGAACTTCGCAATTACAGCCAAACTATGAGGTCTGCGATTCTGCCTTTTTTGTGAACTAAGTTCAATAATGGTCCTTTTGGGCCCCTACACCAATCAGAGTCTTAGATTTATGAAACTTAAAATAAAACCATTAAAGTAATATTTTTTTTCAAAATCTAATCAAAACCCCCCAGCAACCGATGATCCACCCCCCTTGTTAGACCGTGTATAACCGCTAACCGGTGCCAGTGTCCAGTGTGTTAGCGATAATACACATATCAGTGTTGAATCAAACCTCATTACTGTAGGTTTCATTCATTTACTTGTCCCAAACAAGCAACTGTGCGTGTGGAATTTACGATCTCTAACATGGTCTCTCCATCTATCTATCTAGCGAGTGAGCAGTGAACACACTCTCGCGTCGGTCGTCGCGTGGCTCGTACCGTCCGTCGTCCGTCGTCCGTCGTCCGTCGTCCGTCGTCCGTCGCGCGTCGTGTATAACGGACGAAGGCGGACTACTTATACTCTAACCATAAGTGTCGGTCGTCGGTCGGTATGCAGGGCTCGGTACTTGGGTGTAATTGAACGAGAAGATGATGGGGGTCATTGCTCCTTGCACTCCTGGACCGGGTGACGTCATCGTGTCCGTCACCGTCCTCAGCCCCCGCACTAGACTAACGTTATACCAGTGTATATGTATAGCTACTGCGTCACCATCACACCAGCCGCCACCATCGAGCCTCATCTACCGTACCATTATAATATTCTATTTTTAGTATTTGTTGTGTTAGGTTTAATTATTTCTGTAAAACTGTATGTGAAGGATTTTTTTGCCTGCGCGGCTGGCTTGAGAGAGCAGAGAGAAAGATAGAAGGTTTTTTGGTGGGAAGTCGTTCGGACGGAGTTTTGGCGGGAACGAGTTAACAACATGTCGTGCTGCAGTTTTATTTTCATGAAACTTAGATGTAACCCGAGTTGAATTGTATAATTCTGGTGGAATGTTATTCAATTTAGTTCTGTGAAAGTGCATAAGTGTAGTGAAAGTAAAAATCAGTGTCAAACATACAGTTTTCTCGTTGCCTCCAAATCTCCTATTAAGGTTATGGTAAACTTGCCACCGCTTTACTATAGCCCCTGACTTGACGGACTATGACGACTTTGACTGTATTGAAACACTTTAGGCCCGATTTATGAAAGATCGGGTCATAATTTGATGCAAAATATAACTTGACACTGGCTAAATGCACACGTGCGAAGCCATAATAAGAAGAAAAAAAAAAAAGTCGTTCGGACGGCAGAAAAAGAGAAGTGAAAAATTGGATGGTGATGAACCTAGATCGATATGAGAGAGGATAATAATCGTATATGAGATTGAGGATAAGGCTGGATACGGCTGATTGAAATCGGCGGCATATTGTACCTAACCGATGAATATGTGGCTCGTAGAACTGATGGCCGTTGGGACCGAAAAGTCTTAGATTGGAGACCACGTACCGGAAAGCGCAGCGCGGGACCACCTCCCACTAGATGGAGGGACGACTTGGAAGTCGTTGGACGCAGAGAGCATGCGACCGATCGCTCTGGAAGTCTTTGGGGGAGGCCTATGTTCAGCAGTGGACGTGTTGTGGCTGATATGATGATGAAAGTTGTTTCTTCTTCCAAGCCTTCCATCAGTTCCCGGGAGCTGAATATGTTTCTGAAACTGAAATTCATCTAAAATAGATACTAGAGTTTACTGTTGTTATAGCGGCAACAGAAATACATCATCTGTGAAAACTTCAACTGTCTAGCTATCACTGTTCATTAGATACAAACAGACATACAGACATACAGTGGAGTCTTAGTAAATACGTCCCGTTTTTATCCTTTAGATAATCCTGATGATCACAGTACACTAGTTTTAATATTTCAACCACTCGCATCGTTCACTGAAATTTATATGTAGGTTAAACCATGTATTCGTCCTACATATTAATAAGGAACGTCCCAAGATGGACGTGGGACGAGTTTGTGAGTAGTCGTACCTACTTAAGTGGCTGACTTCTTACATCGATGTACTACGTGCGTATACTAACTAGTGTTCATAGTACAGGAGCCCAACCGCGCTTATTGCGTCGGCTTCAAGCCGATGTCGATATCCCAACCCGCGCTTCATACTGACCGGAATTTTGAGCCTGCCTTTCATAAAAAGTTTGAAAAATTAGGTTGTTTTTTCGTTTGTTTTAAGTATGCAGGTTTTTTGGGAACATCAAACCATTCAAAAATAAGTAATTCCGGTTGATATTTAAAAAAAAATAACAAAGTCAAATTTTGTGGTGTTTTTAAAAAATAACATAACCAGAATTCCTTATTTTTGAATGTTTTGATATCCCCGACAATCCTGCTTACTTAAAACACACGAATAAAACAACTTAATTTTTCAAAAATCCTATGTGAGGCGGGCTCAAATTTAAAATTCCGCCCAGTGTGGGGCGCTGGGCGGGTAAGCATAAGCCGACGCGTTGGTTTGAAGCCGACGCACTTATCGCGGTAGGGCCCCAGGTCGCGTTGTGGACACTCGCGTCTCGCCTCAACCACTCAGCGACGACGACGTGAACTATTGTTACTACATTTATTTAAGGCGCTATAAAGATTTAGGTAGGTATAGGAGATACCTACTTATTATAACACGTCATATACCTACGTATTACAAATAGATAGTTAATTGTCCTTATTGTTAGTAGGACTTACAATCCGAGAGAGATCCCCCTCGTCCCTTGCTTGTTATATCCGGTGCTATTCATACTAGAACCGGGACGAATTTTTTTTCTATGTCGATTGATTTAAATATGTATATTGTGATAGATTGAATGTGAATTCGGAGTAATTGTGAAATGATAATTGTTATAAGAGATGATAGAGCCGAAGGGGAAGGGTCGGTAACTCGGTACCTAACAGGCGTACGATGTGTGTGTGTACAGATGTACGCGGGGGCGTTGCTGGCGACGGCGGCGCGGCTGGCGTGGGACCCGAGCACGTACACCTGGTTCCGGTACCTGTGCGAGGCGCAGTACCGGGTGTCGGCCGCGTACGTGCTGGCGGCCGGTCTCTGGCTGGCCGCGCTCGTCTCGCTGGCGGCGGCGGCGCCCGCGGCCCGCGGCGCCCTGCGCCTCTACGGCGCCGGCGTGCTCTGCCTCGCCCTCAGCGAGGTCGCGTACGCCGCCTGGATGGGCGTCTCGCTGGCGGCCTGGTGGCGCGACTCGCCCCAGGCCGAGCTCGCGCGACGCGGGATGGACCTCATGCACGACATCAAGCCGGCCCTGCTCGCCGTCGAGCGGTACCGCGACGTCGCCAGACCCGTATACGACATGATCGAGGTATATATCGATCTACTCTCACGTCTACACTATCGTGTTTATATCTAACGTTATGTAATGTTATCGTTACAGGAAATGGAGCGCGAGGCTCCGAACAACGCGTTCGTGATCGTTGTATTCGGAGTGTTCGGTATGTTCCTGCAGATAGCCGCGCTGGTGATGGCGCGCCGCCTCGCCCTCCGCCCCTCGCCCTCGGCGCCCTGCTCCCTCGCCGAGAAGACCCCGCCGCCGGCGCCCTCCTGCGACGAGGACAGCGAGTGCGGAGACGGCGACTCCCACCACCCGCACCCGCGCGGCTGGCGCAAGAAGGCCAACCTCAGGATGTACACTATACTCGACAAGATTTTCTAGCAGGTTAATATAGATAAGGCGAATATACGATCTAGTATATAGGATAGATACCTATCATGGAACACCTCCCCTCGACTTGCAGGAAGCGAGAGACGGGTCGCCGGCGAGCGCGGCTGCCGCGGCGGCGCCGGCGCCGCGTCGCAGGCCGCGGGCGGTGCGCCCGGGGCAGCGGCGTACGGGGCCGCGACGCCGCCCGCCCGCCCCGGGCCCCGCCACCCGCGACGCCGCCTGGGACGCGGTGCAGGCACAGTTCCGCGCGACTCGGCCCCCCGCCCCGGCCCCCTCGGCCCCCACCGCCGCCGCCCTCCTCATCCTCCACGCCGAGCTATAGCCATACTGTCGTCGTACACTCGAGCCGAGTGTCGACGCGACCCTTCTACGTGATATTCCTACCATTTAAGTATACCTACCTACGTATAGATAGATAGTAATAACGTTGATTATGTAGTATATAGTTTCATATCATATACTCGGTCGTCACTCTCCGAGAGATGTCGATATATATACGTACCTACCCACGTACGTACCTAGCTGTGTCGGGTTACTCTACATATCGTCGGTCGGAAACAGTATTGGAACATTTCAAAATGATACTGTTCTGAGTAATTGAGGTTTAAAGTTTTTGAAAATATTCAAATGTGATTTTACTTTATCTAGGAATCATTTTGTGTTGTTTTTTTACTGAATAATATGCAGATTATAGCCAAGTTTATTGTGTGTTACTAAGTTTTAGGTGTCATTTGTAGTTTTTGAGTTATCAGTATTTTTGTGAAATGTTCCATTAATGAATTGAAAATTTCCTGAAAATATAAGGACTAACTGGAGCAATCCTGAATAAGCCAGTAATGAAATAAAAAAAACAATCAATTTAGAAATCATAATGGTTTATTCAATCTATCAAAAAATAAAAGGAGATCACTTTTAATATTAAAATAATAATGTGCTTAAAATTAATCGTCTTCGTTATGCTCATCGGGTATAAGATTGTCTGTGGCCTCCAAATTTAAATAGTACTCTCTGTATACTCTTGGAATGACATTTGAGTCGCATAAAGAAAGTAGGTCTTTTTTCTTTAGGCTTGATATCTTTGGTCCTCGAAAGTGGTACTTATTTCGTAGATGTAGTTCAACATTTGTAGCACCTCTGCCTCTAGTTTTGTTGCGCACATTTAAGCACTTCATCGTTGCATTCGGATCATAGGTGTCATTATAAAAAATCAAGTATGGAGAAGATGCCTGCATGAAAATTTTCTTGATGTCGTTCCATATAACACGATCACCGTCATTATTAACTGTGAAGTTTTTACCAAACTGCGTTACTAGGTTCTTTAAATCCAGAATATCACTGAAGTCTAATTCATGTACTTCGTATGGAGTTCCAGTCTTCTTGGCGCATTGTATTAATGATTTCCATTGAGTTGGCACAAAAATAGATCCATTTTTCAGAATTCTTGTCTTCTCACGTTCAATTGTGCTATGTACGCTGTCACCTTCGTTCTGGGTGTGTCCAACAATTAAGTATTTGTGTGTTATTGACACAACACCCAAAATTTTAAGAGCATAGTGGTAGAGGCTTAGTAAATATTTATTTTTATTCTGTGCCGAACAATTGTCAGTGTAGAAAATAACATTTTTTCCAACACAGTGGTCTTTCAGAAATTTATAAATGCACGTCCCAACTTCATCACAACCTTTCCCTCCTAGTGATTCATTCCACAGGTAGCAATGGGCAGCTTTTGATACAACGTCAAAGACGGTGCAGTTGTACACATTTAGTCTTCTTTTATAAAAAAAGAGGGAATCGTTCCCGCATGGTGTCTGCAGAACTGCCTGCATGTCATAACAACAAATTATCTTGTTAGCATCATTTCTGCATGTTTCTATGTCTGCTTTCTTTTCCAATCTGCTCCAATCTTTTTCTTTTAAATGTTTCTCATAAGTGTACATCAGTTGTAACTTATCATCACCAACAGCATTTTGATATGACAAACAAAGTGAACACTGATCCTTCTTAGGCTTGTGAAATGCAATGTTAAACTCGTTTCGAAAAATGTGTTCATAGGTTCCTTGTTTGATAATAGGCTTACTATTCTGATGGCACCATTCTTTGTACTGCCGATACATCAGAGTCAAGTTTAAGTCACCATCTAGGTATTCCTTTGAAGAACTTGCCCGACAGTAATGCGACTCTTTCCTCGGATAAGAATTTATATGTTCCCGGGCACCATCTTTGTCAGCCTGTGCTAGACATCTTCCAGTATTACCATGACGTCCTCTACGATCTTCAGTAATTACGCCCGATGCGCCTGCTTTCTTTTTATTCACTGTTGATAAAAAAGAATGTCCTACGTCCAACGTTGCTGTGAAAAATCGTTTGCATACTCGGATTTCCTCTGAATTTATTGTAAAACTGTATGACACATTCAGGGATCGCTTACTATCTTCTTTGTGTAGTGAATACTTTGGCTTAACAACTCCCATACAACTAGCAACGAAGTAGCGCTGTCTTTCAAGATCACCAATGCCCCAGAAATCGTTAAAAATATTTAATCTTTTTTCTTCATTAATTTTTTCCGTACATTTCAATCGACAATCAGTTGAACATGGAGTTTTTAGTTTTTTAGCGGATATTGTGCGCCCTTTAAGTGTTTGGTAAGACTTTCCTGTGTTCTTCAAATTTTTTTTCACATTTTTCTGCCATTTTTCTGGCTGTCTCGTCCTCTTTCTTGATCTTTTATTATTGGTATACAAGTCTTCGCAATCCGTTAAATTAGAAGCATGTGGGCCTACGTTTTCCAAGTTATTTCTTTCAGCTTCCAACACACGTTGTTCTAATTCTTGATCCAATTCACCATCTATAAAACATAAAGAAACAATTGAAACAAACATACAACTCATACCTGCCATTTTCTTAAAAAAATATGTGAAGGAGTAAATCTCAAATAATGAATCACTATGTTAGTACCTAAATCTTCACAATCCGTTAAATCTGAATCATGTGATCTCACGTTATCCAAGTTGTTGTTTCTTCCAGCTTCCATCACAGGTTGTTCTGGTTCTTGATCCAATTCATCACCTTAAACCATTAAGAAACAATTAAAATAGATGTACTCCTCATACCTACCTACCTTCTTAAAAAATATGTAAAGGGGTAGGTAAATCTCACATAATGAATCACTATGTTTTGGTTACCTAGCATAGGCTCAGTATGTTCCTGAAGTACAGCAGCCGTTGTTGTCGTTTTTAAACGTTTATTTTCATTTGTTAGCTCCTGCTCTATTGAGCTCTTTTCTGTTATTTTATTAATAGTAGTATTATTATTTTGTGGACCTCTGTTAGGTAAATTTAAGTTATTTTCTTCATCCATTATAATTGACTGCAACAGCTGAATCGATTCGATACCTACAAACAAATAAGTTTTCTGTAATACCTATATTTTTAACAACAACAAGCTTCACAAAGTAACTAGGAGAAAATACTATGGGTGCATGCCCGAATTCAAACCCACAACGAATGTGGGGCAAACTACCACTCGACCACCAGTGTTCCAAACATACCGTCGACTCACTAGCTAACAGGTAAAGATTGTAAACACCACTTTATGTACTAAAGTGCTGCAAAAATACCTATATACCTACCTACTACCTAGACACTGTGAAACAGGCCCTAAGTTTACTAATGAAGTATTTACCTAGCTAAATAGGTACATACGTACCAACAGTTAACAGTAGATTTTATTGTGGGGAAACTTCACACAGCGCCACCTAGCCCTAGCTAAGGAACTAGACTTGTGTTATGGTAGCTAGTCAACTAATAGAATACTTATATACTTTAGTAAATATTATACTTAACATACATAGACACCCAGAGTAGAAACAAGTATCTGTATATTTATTTATGACGGGAATCGAACCCGCAACCTTCTGCGTCGCAGACGGTTGTTCGCCCGACGCGCCACAGAGGTCGTCTTTGATAACTTTTAGGTACCTACGAAAGATTATGTTTGTCTTGCCTACTGATTTTCTTACCCGGTTCGATCTGATGAACTTTTTGCTCCTCGACAACATTAGGCGCTGGACTCTCTTTACGCACAGCATTTAATTTTGTCTCTGGAACGAATTCCACCAAACAACCACCACCTAGTAAGCAAATAAAGAAAAGCATTATACCTTTATGACATCGAAAGATAAAGTAGTTAGCTAAGTAGTTATTTATTTATTCTACAAAAAACTTAGAAGTTGGGTTATATTATGGTGACTAAGTACTATTTGTACAAAACTTACCGTTAAACTGATCACGATCACTCTCTAAATTCCTGGTTATTGCTAATTTAAGCAATTTTTTAGCTCTTGAACACATTTTTGCAATTTTTATTTATTAAATTCAAGCTTCGTCTGACCACTATACTCAGCGTTCAAAGCGCAACTGGCACAAAACACGAATTAATAATAATCAAATCAAGAATTTTAGAGTCATACTGGAACATTTCGAAATATTCCAATAATGAACAACAGATGCACCTTAGAATTTAGAGTGGCAGCGGGACATTTTGAAATAAACTGATAATGAAAACAAAAAGAATACGAAAATCAATTTTTCTGTATCGGAATAAATAGTTTTCTGTCAATTAGGCCTAAAATTTTAGTTGTACCGATAGTGATTTGGAATAAATGTTCAATTCCCTACCATCCTGCATACTTATCTCGCAACACGTGATTTCGGAAATGTTCCGGTAATGAATTCGACCGACGATATAGTATAATATAGGTAAGTTCACAGGGTGAATTTCTGTCGGGCCTTCAGGGCTATATCCTAAACTATAAGAGATAGCGAAAAATGCTAAAAAGAGTTGCGTGCTCGATTTTGAAAACCAAAACTGCATCATTCGATTTTTGGAAAAGTCCCTATCATCTTAGCCGGGAATCGATCCTGTTAATTTTCCAAAAAAAATAATCACCTATATTTTTTTATTCCAATCGATAGTGTGGCTACTAGAGATTAATTTCTGGAAACAAGCAAAGTCTGGCAAATTCAAGGAAATAGCTCATTTTAGTAATGTTCTGTAATTTTCATACAACCATCCCCCAAACAAATACAGTGAGGAGGTATGGCCGGTGACGTCACCAACTGCTGCACTAAAACTATCAACTGTTTTTACAAATTTTATGTAAAGTAATTTATTTAGAACATTTTTAAAATATTTAGAATAATATCACTTGCCCTTTCCTTACCTAGGCTTCATACACTATTGTTGTGCCAGAGACAGACAGGTGAAAATTGCAGAAAATTACAAAATTGAGTTATTTCCTTTAATTTTCCATACTATGTTTGTTTCCAATAATTAATCTCTATCAGCGACACTTTCGATCGGTATAAAAATATAGGTGATTATTTTTTTTTTACAAAATCAACAGGTTCGATTCCTGACTTTTTTACAAAATCAACAGGTTCGATTCCCGACTAGAGTAATGACTTTTTTAAAAATCTAATGATGCAGTTTTAGTTTTTGTCAAAATCGTGCACGCAACTCCTTTCAGCATTTTTCGCTATCTCTTATAGTTTAGGATATAGCCCTGAAGGCCACATACAAAATTGACCCTGTATAGTGATGGTGTTCTTGCCTCTCTAGTGAATACGTCGTGTTATACACGTGTACGTGTATATACGTGTACGTACAAGTTACGAATCAAATACACGACTCGAACGATATGCTTTCTTGTGTTTCATCGATGATATCCGCGACTCGAAGGACCATGTTTTGTTCTCATAATTACTCTTCACTGTTCTGACCTGACTGACTGACCGCTGACCGCTGACCGCTCGCGCTGAGACCACACCGAGTCATCGGAGCCGAGCCGAGCCGAGCCGAGCCGAGCCGAGCTATATCGGGGCATTGCTTACTTTACTTTGAGACATGGATAACTTTATATACCTACTAGCTGCGCCCCGCGGTTTCACCCGCGTAAGTCCCGATCCCGTGGGCATATTGGGATAAAAAGTATCTTATGTCCGTCTCCTGGCTCTAAGCTACCTCCCTACCAATTTTCACCCAAATCTGTTCTGCCGTTCTTGAGTTAGAAGTGGTGTAACTAACACGACTTTCTTTTATATATATATATAGGAGAGATATTTATGATATTCGTACGAATTATAAATTACTTTGCTTCTGATAGTACCAGAGTAATTGTTATTATTATACTAGCTGCGCCCCGCGGCTTCACTCGCGTAAAACTTTCTGCGCAACTTTCCAATTTTTTTCTTTCATAAGAACCTTCTCCTAACAATAACGAATACAACAAAAAAAGAATTAGCGAAATCGGTCCAGCCGTTTAGGCGTGATGCGCTTACCAACACATTTTGCGATTCATTTTTATATATAAGAAGATGTATGAATGGGACGAGTTCAAGGATAGAAATATCATTTATTTTTTAGTTCCTCACGCTCGTCCCATTCGGGCCGAAGGTGTTCGGGACGAATCCGAGGGTCGCTCATTATCTAATCGATACTGTTATTTGCACAAACATAAATAAATGTAAAAGTAGTGAAGTTGACTTCCGTAGCCTATCGAGCTGTGATGTTCCGGCACGTGTAGCACGACGTGCGCGCGTTGCACGTGTAGCACGGCGTGCGCGCGTTGCACGTGTAGCACGACGACGTGCGCGCGTTGCACGACGTGCCGCCCGCGCCCGCAGTGTCGGTATACCCTGCCACTGCCATTGCCACTGCCATGCATGTTATGTAGATAGAGATAGAGAGAGAGAGAGAGAGAGAGAGATAGTAACTCAGGTGCCAAAACTTTAATAATGTAACGATTATATTAAGTAGATTGTTATACTAAGTAAGTACGTAACGAATACGATAGTTGTGTGTTCGATCCATACCCCACCTCCCCCCCTACTCCCCCGCCCCCCGCCCCCCGCCCCGGGCCCCAGCCCCTGGCCCAGGGGCCCTAGCCTAGCCCCTACGTGGTACATATGTATGCAACGAACTATAATAGTACCTACATTGTTGTATTGCCCGTGTACCTACATAATGTACAATATACAACAGGCAGTTGTCAACATGGACGCGTTCACTCGTAGCGAAAGGGAGTCGTCTCTCGTCTGCTCGATTTTCACAAAAACTAAAACGGCATCATTAGAGTTTTGGAAAAGTCATTATCCTAGTCAGGAATCGAACCTGTTGATTTTGCAATAAAATAATCACCTATATTATCCCTATGTCTATTATCTCCTCACCTTATAGTCTAGGATATAGTAGTGTAGGCCCGTGTAATATACTCGTCCTGTCTGTACGATGGATACACTGTCACTGTCACTGTCACTGTCAGATAGTGGCATGCGCGTACCGTACCTACCTACCTTCATGTATGTATAGTATACTACATACTGACATACACTTGCTTCATACTGGAACTCGCCGCCTCTACCTCTACTGTACACCTATACGATCGACGCGCGACGGGTTCCCTCTTCCACCTATATATACTAATGTCATGTTCAGTAGGTGACACCACGGTGACAGACCACGGTGACAGACCACGGTGACAGACCACGGTGACAGACCACGGTGACAGGCCGGTATCTATGTATAGTATAGAGGAATTGTTCAATCGTCAACTAGAGACAATAAAGCGCGCCACGCCCACGTCCACGACGCCCACGCGTGCCTCGCGTCCCCCTTCCTACCTAGTAAGTAAGTACACTATTTAGACTAGGTATATATAATATAACTATATAGTTAAGGTTTCATGAATAAAGTTATATTTTTATAAATATTGTTGTTTTATTTAGATCGGCCGATCGAAGTGTGTCGTGATGTGATCGCGGTGACAGCGGTTCCCAAACTCGGTAGTACTGGTAGGTAGAGACGGTCGGCCGTGGAGCCGCTCGTTATAAAACATGTCGGGGAAACTTCAATAATTCAATTAAAAAAGCTTACTTATTTTACGCAAACTAGGCTTGCATCCGACCCGATCTCACGCGATGGTGTAGCGAGGAGGAGGTCGCGGATGTAGCGGGTTCACCTCGAGGCTCACTCACCTCTGCATAGTGCACGGGCACGGGCACGGGCACGGGTACCCGACGACATCAGGTTTGAGCGGCTCGTCGATGTGCAGCAAGAAGAGCGTCGCACATAGAACAGACCCCTGAGGTACTCCGCCGTTACACGTCACGATGCGACCGTTCGCGTTCCCTCGAGAAGTGGACACTATCCGGGCACATTGCGTCAGACTCGGTCGAACACTTTGACGGTATCCAGGGATACAGTTTTACGTTCCATTTTGTCGGTCGGTTGTCCGACTTTAGATAACGTGTCGGTGCGGTTATTATTGGGGTCGCGGTGGGTCGTGTCGTGGTATTAGTGAAGTAAGCTATGTATACGTTAGTTATATCGATAGACGTGTGTAGTGTAGTGTAGTGTACCTAGCTCTAAGTATTTGATTCACCACCTTTACTTAGTATATCTACAATACCGGGTACCAGGGCTGAGTCATAGAGGCGCGGCGACGCGGGCGGCGATCGCTCGTTATCAATACTCTACCTTACTTTATGGCAGAGGTTCCCTCTCCCACAGCTCCGACATATACCTACTCTACTCTACTCGCCCGCGCCCGCGCCGTCTCTACTCTACCTACCGCATACGCTCCTCCCTACCTATGTTTTATGTTCATCGATTTAGTTACAGCGAACTGTTCCTTTTTGTTGTACAAACTATTCAAAAAAATGTATGTTTCCAACATTATATTCAAACGAAGGACTCTAAAAAGATAAGATAAATATAATGATAATCGCGAGGTATGTATGTGAGGTGGCATAGATACCGCAGTGAGTGTGTCGCGACGCGGGCGGTCGGCGGTCGGTGTGTGTGTCGGAGAAGGTATCTAACCGTGTTCGTGCAACTAGTGTACGCGAGGAGGCGGCATGTAGCGGTGGACGTGCTCGTCGTCGTGCCGCTCGTGCTGGTCGTGCTCGCGGCCGCGGCGCTGCTCCTCACCGGGTCGCAGCGCGCCGCCATGCGCCGTCTCGCGCCCCTAGCGCTCCTACACATCAACCTGGTGCTCGCCGTAAGTCTGCTACACCGTCCGATGACGTCACTATTGTTCTAAATGTTCACCTCATTTCTGTAATACGTTGGTAGGTAGGTAGGTATGTAGATAACAATAACAGTAACATGCGGTCACTGATAACAACAACGTCGCTCGTCGCTCGCGGAGGGCGGAGGGCGGACGACGACACGGCGCGGGCGCGGGCGAGCTCACGGTCCGATGTAGATACATCTTTGTAGTCAGTTCTCTATCTCAGTGCAATACCTACGTAGCGTAGCCGTAGCCGTAGGTAGGCACAACCGCTCTAGTTAACGTTCTTGTTAATAAAGGAGACTTCCTTGTTTTTGAAATAATGTATCACAATAGTTTTGAAAGTTAGTACAGGTACCGAGAAAAGTGGTAATTTCCAAAAAAAAGTTGCTTTTTTACCTAAACCGATGTGGTTTTAAAGGAATATTAATGAACTCTTAGAAAGTAACATAGGCTAGAGTATCAGAAACTCTGCAAATCGCATAAGCGATGTCCATACTTACATTTTGTACCGGAACCGAGTCAAACCATTGTTCTACATACATACAGATCCATCGTTAGACTTTAGTTTACAAGGTACGATACTTGTACTTGTATACGGGCTATTATCCGCAATCAGACCTCTTTAGTTGGGTCCCCTTTGCGCATAAATTTTGCCATCAGATGTGGCTTCTCAAAAATTCCTGGAAGGCACTTACCGTCACCTACCGTACTTAGTCTGATCTCCGTTAGCACCTTGCAGTCCAGCAGCACATGCGCCTCCATGCACGCTCTGCACAGTGGGCTGTCCGTTATGTCCAGGTTGTGGAGGTGCTCGTTGAAAGCGCCGTGACCGGTCAAAGCGAATGTTACCAAGCGTATTTGCGATCGGTTTAAGTTTAAAAGTCGTTTCGTGAGTCTGCTGTTTGTATCGGGGAGTGCCAGTTTAGCTCGCCTGCAGCTTTCCGTCGTGGCCCATAGGTGGCGGTGTCGCATTATAGCGTGGTTGCGGATCCAGGCTCTGAGTTGGTTAGAGGGGATCGGGACGGAGGGCTGAGGCCCGTAACTGACCGCTTCCGCTCCTCTCCTTGCCAGCTCGTCCGCAGCGTCGTTACCCCTTGAGCCGCTGTGTCCCTTAACCCATTGTAAGGTCAGTCTATTGTGTTCTCCTAGTCTGTTGAGTGTCTCGAACATTCGTAAATCAGGGCTGAACTTATGGTTCTACTGTTCAGTGCATGTAGCACCGCCATGCTATCGGACAGGATTCTGATTCCATGGTCCAAGACATTGCGATCCAGCGCAGCCCATGCTGCCCTGATTATACCCACACATTCCGCTTGGAAGATTGAGTTGTGGGGGCCTAGAGTTACGCTGAGTTTTATGTTAAGGTCCTCCGAGAAGACCCCGGATCCAGTGCCCGTATCAGTTTTTGAGCCGTCGGTGTATATCCACGAGGTACGATAAAGCGTAATTATCTCATAGATTAGCCGATGTTGTCCATCGGTTTATTGATGGAGAACGACGGAAGGTGACCAAATATACTCTATCATTTCAATGGGATCCTTTAAATCACGTCGATGAGTACTAAATGTGTGTGTGTGTGTGTGTGTATCAGTTGTACGCGGGCGCCGGGCTGGCGACGGCGGCTCGCCTCAAGTGGGACCCGAGCACGTACATAGCTGTCCGCGAGGTGTTCCCGGCCGAGTACCGCGTCGCCGCCGCCGTCCTCCTCGCCGCCTCCATAGTCCTGCTGCTCCTCGTCCACCTCTCCGCCGCCCCGCTCTGTGCCGGCGCGCGCCTCTCGCGTCTGCTCTACGTGCTGGTATCTATCTATCTGTACGTCGTGTCGTCATATAGGCACATGTATGTCATGCATGAGACGCGGCTCGTTGTCGTTGCAGTACGCGGCGGGCATGTGCTCGCTGCTCGCCCTCGAGGTGGGCTGGGCCGTGTGGACCGGACGCAGCATCGCCGCCTGGCTGAGCTCCGACCGGGCCGCCATGATGATGGAGATGGCCGAGCTGCGGGATCACATCGGACCGATCCTGCAGATCCTCGCCAAGTATCACCCCCTGCCGGACAAGATAAGCGCCCTCATAGAGGTACGTCTCCGCCCCGTGGTCGCCCCGTGGCCGGCGGCGGTGTGTCGTGTCTCTCGCGCTGGTACATGCCATGTCTCGTACGTGTTCCAGGAGGCGGAGGCGGACGCTCCACGCAACATGTACGTGGCTATGAGCGCGGCGCTCCTGCTGGCGGTGGTGCAGCCGGCGGCCGTGGTGCTCGCCCTGGTCGCGGCCTACGGCGCCCCCTCGCCCCCGCCCCCGCCCTCGCCCCCGCCCGACGACGGCTGGAGGTCGGTCACCTGCGACTACGTCACCTCGTCACGTCCGGTATCGCTCACCGAACCTATACGTACGTTATTGTTCCAGCTACTCGCGGTCGGAGTCCGAGTCGGCACCTTTGAAGGCCAGGTTTAAGAACGGCAAGCTGGTGATGGTGTGACGTCACCGCGGGCCACTGTCGGTCCACATCACTCGGGTGCCGCGTGGGACGTACACACTACACAGTAGTCGCGCCGCCCGGCCCCCCGCCGGGCCCCGCCGGGGATACACGCGTGTGTGCTATCTGTTCGGGGCGGTCAATATGAGTGGGTCAGTGAGGGCAGCTCCTAGAACCGCTGGAGGGATTTGTATTTATCTGAATCCTCATCGATGAATAAAAAAATGGGTGCGTGTTCTTATGTACGCGCATAAGAAGTTATACGTCCGTCTCCGTCCGTTTAACCTGTCACTTTAGTGTCAGTGATGCGCGCGCATCTTAAAATTTCACTCTCATCAATTTTTTCTTAACGCACCTAAAGAATTAAAAAAAATACCTTTTTTTTAAATACTAGGTGCCTAACTACCTACTTTTCTCAGTAACTGTCTGTGCCAAATAAATAAAAAATAAATAGAGATGTTAAATATATATTCAATAATAAGGGAAGGTCCCCCCTCCCACTGACCCGCACTCAAGTGGACCACCCTGTCTGTACCACTATATGTAATAAATAGCTTGTATATACTTCATTATGTAGTTATAATTAGTAAGTATTTGTTGTAGTTTGTAGTTAACGCCATTTGTATCACTCGATTTAACTTCGAGATGAGTTTACTTTGTGGTTTTATATCTACTCGTAGGTACTATACATACATACATACCAACTATACTAACCCCGCCGTTAATAAAACTTATTGAATTGGAATGTAAGTACAAAATTAAATTTTAGGTCGTAGAATAATGAAGGCGTATGTTATATTCAGGGTTAAATAAAGACTTCGTTAATTGTTCAACATTTATTAATTATACATCTGAAATGGAAATATAAGACGTCCCCCTCTCCCCCTCCCCTTTCCTTCGGCCCCCCGGCCTGACCGCGACCGCTGCCGTCTGACCCCAAACCAAACCGTGACCGTGACCGTGACCGCGGCCGCGGGTGAGAGGGCTACATTATCTAGTGCCACTCCGCCCTCTGACATCGTGCAAAAATATATAACTGGTACGTCCGACTAGTGACTACTTGACCGAATGACTGACTGAATGACTGTAAGTACACCGTATCGGTGTAATATACAGTCAGGTACAACAAGCAATGTACAATACATACATACAGCCATCCATTGAACATGTATCGTACGTCGAGACGGGAGTCAGGCACGCACGCACACACGCACACACACACCCACGCGCACACACACCCACGCGCACATACATACATAGAACGTAATGACAAGCCGATGCTATACGAACATACAATGCCGCCTCGTTGTCATGTCTCCTTGTTGGTATAGATATAAATATCCTCGTTTGCCGAACGCGAGCGACCTCACGTGCCGAACGCGAGCGACCTCACGTGCCGAACGCTGGCGACCTCACGTGCCGAACGCGAGCGGCGAACGCTGCGCAAGCGCACCCCACATCGACGTACAGTGTACTTCTTAATTAAACCACTATATAATGTTTTATTAAGACATATTTATACATGTATAATATGAATATTGAAGTGGCTCTAAATAATACAATAATCTACTAATCACACCATGATATGACATTGCGTTACATATTATATAGGTAAGTAGGTATAACCTCAAGCCAAGCAAGAGGTATATAATATATTAATATAATTATGTACATAAATAAGTTCACTCTCGCTACAAAGTTATAACATTTATAATTATTTTCTAAGGTAGTATTATAATAATATAGAACTTCTAAAGACATAGAACAGTAACATCCAAGTCCTCCCTCCTCGTCCTCGTCCTCGTCCTCGTCATCGTGCGTCTCGGGACTGCCTGCACTCAGTGTGAGTGTAGTGTAGTGTAGTGTACATACATACTCGTACAAGATCGATAACAAATGACAACAAGAACAAACCACTCTCCCATCCCATTCATTCAATAGACATTACGTCTGCCTTCAAACATACACGTACCTACACGACACCCGGTGTATTCCATCTCATCTATCTATCTATCTATGTACATATACAATACAATATAGGTATATCTATCTGTCTGTCAGTCTGTCTGTCGTACCTCTGTCTACTAATCTACTTAATGGAATTTCATGGTTTCTATAACATTACGTATTTATCGAATCGACAAATAGCTGAGATGTTATACTTAGTTTACATTATGTACTTACGTCATTACATTGCATCATACAGTAGGTACAGCTTACACTTACAGTACAGAGCGAGCTGTACACCAGGCAAGCAAGCAAGCAAGCAAGCAAACAAACAAACAAACAACATGGTGGTTTACATTCTATGAGATAACGACGCATCCTTTAGGTAATTGTAGCCACGTATTTAATTACATTTGTTCTTGTCCATAAAATATCATAAAACATAACAACAACTTAATAAGTACATTATAATACTGCTATTTATGTATCTACCGGTATAATTATGTACTTATTATATTATAGGTACATACATATATATGTATAGATACAGTACATAGGTAGGTAGGTAGGTCACATTCCTCTTATGTTTGAGCGAATGTATCGCGTTGACTGTGTGACGGTAGGTTGTATAGAACGTGCGTCTATCTGTAGGTGGGGGCCTGTTGTTGTTGTTGTTGGAGGAAGGGGTTCGAGGGCCGGGGGCCCGGGGGCGCCTGGGGGGCCTGGCCCGGCACGCCGAGCGACTCCGCACCGCTGTAGTTCTGTAACACACGTCGCGTGTCAGTCTCTAGGTACATGACGTGTACGTGTACGTGTACGTGTGTGAGTGTAGGTACATACCTGTGTGGTCGCACCGTACTGGTCGTGGTGGGCGAGGTCCGCGAGCCGGGTCGAGGAGAGGGCGCGGGGGAGCGGGTTGGAGGGGACCCCGTGCGGCGCGAGCACCCCCGCCTCGGCCAGCGCCCGCGCTTCCTCCTCCGCCCCCTCGCCGCCGGCCATCCCGCCCTCGCCGCCGCCGTCCCGGAAGTTGACGAACGCGAACGCGGCGAGCACGACCCCGCAGAGCAGCCCGTACCCGGCGAAGGTGCGCGTCGTGCCCCACTTGGCGACCGCGATCCCCCCGAGCACAGCGCCGCACCCGCGCCCCAGCCCGTGGTGCAGCCCCTGCAGCACGCCCTGGGCGGAGGAGCGCAGCCCGGGCGGCGCGCCGTGCGCTATGTACGAGCAGCAGGCGGCCCACACCGCCGCGTGGGTCACGCCCTGCACGAACTCGAAGGGCAGCACCCACCACGGCTGCGTCAACCAGGATATGTACAGGAACCGCAACACGTTCCCGGCCAGCCCGAGGCATAGAACCTGCGGACACACACATCGTATCTGATAGCTCCGACTCCTCGGTGTAGACGGTGGTTATGGTGGTGGTGGTGGCCTCACCTTAACGTGTCCCATCTGAGTGATAAGTTTAAAGCTGAAGAAGTACGCGAATATTTCCGAGATGTGGTTGATCACCGAGGCGACACCGAATAGAGTCGGAGAACCGCCGATATCCTGCGGATGGAATACTCACTTTATATATACCTACCTATGTAGGTACATATTATACATAGGATCATATTGCCTTATATTGTATATAAGGACCTGCAGGTGCCAGAAGAGGAAGGTGAATATGAGTCCGATGCCGAAGCCCATGAACCAGGCGACGAGGAGGAAGGAGGCGGCTTTCACGTTCTGGAACTGTTTGAGGACCGTCACCCACTCGGGCATCTCGCGCGTCGTCTGCGCGAACACCTTGGCGTGCTCGAGCTGGGGCTGGGGCGGGGCCGCCGGGGGCGGTGCGCTCGTGTCCAGCCCCGGCAGCTGGAGCTGCTCCGCCAGCTGCTGCTGGAGCTTCTCCTCGTGGGTGAGCTCGGCGGGGGCCGTCGGCGCGGACGACACTTCCACGTTCACGAACTCATACTTGAATCTTATCTGTTCACATCATATTAGGTATTATATTGTTATATGCATCTACGTACACAGGTATACAGGGTGTACAGGGCGTAACGAAGGGGGTTAGGGGGTGGGGGACCTCAGTACCTATCGATTTAACCCCCATGTATAATATGCAATATTCACTGGTTCATAAGTTATTTGGACTTTAGTAAAATTTTAGTCAAAATCAGATTTTAACCTGAACATCGCAAGTACAGCGAAACAATCAGGTCTGCGATTCTGCTTTTTTTGTTAAAATAAGTTCAATGGTGGACCTTTTGTACCTCGCTGCACCATTCAAAGTCTTAGATTTATAAAACTCCAAATAAAACCACTTATTAAATTAAACCACTAGGCGAATGAAACGTTCAGGGTTTATTCTTCATGAAAGCCACTAGATTTAAGATAGGTGACAGAAACAAAATCTGTGAAATATTTTTTTAGAACCATACAAAGATAATGTAAATATTAGATAGAAAAACTGACTGAATGTGGTTTTATTTAGAGTATTTATTATCTAAGACTTTGAATGGTGTAGTGTAGGGGTGCAAAAGGTTCACCATTGAACTTGTTTTAACAAAAAAAAGCAGAATCGCGGACCGTTTGACTGTACTTGCGATGTTCAGCGTCAAATCTGATTTTGACTAAAATTTAACAAAGATCCAAATAAGTTTTGAACCAGTGAATATTGCAGAACATAGATGGGGGTCCGCTACCCGTCAAGTGGGTCAACAAGAGTCGATCCACCCTGTATAGTATAGTATAGTATAGTATAGTAAGAGTACCTGAGTAGCGGTGATGAGAGCGGCGCCCATCAGGACGGAGAAGGTAGCGAAGCATATCGTGTAGTTCTTCTCGTACCGCTGCGGGCCGCCGCAAGGGTGCGAGCTGAAGGCGGTGCTGTGGTCGAGGGCGATGCCCACGAAGAACATGGCCAGGCCCCAGCCCAACGAGCCGAACATGCGCTGGTGACCGTATCTAGGTGGGTAGGTACGACGATATTACAGTTACAGTACTGGACAGTACAGTAGAGTAGAGTAGAGTAGGTGTATATGTGTACCTGTCCGCATCCTCTCCGAGGAGCGTGATGACGGCCGAGTCGGCGAGCGTGATGGCCGGCGCGCTGAAGAACTCCCCGATCACGACGAGCAGCAGCAACAGAAAGAACGTCTTCTGTATGTCGGCCGTGCGGTACACGATGAACGAGTGCAGCGGCGTCACCCAGTCCGCGTTCGACTTGGGATCGTAGTTGAGCGCGTCGGAGACCGGCAGCGGGGAGCCCTCGGCCCGCGAGGCCGGCCCGTGGAAGGTGCGCATCGCGGCCGGCTGCCACTCGTCGTCGTACTTGGGCTCGGTGAGGTTGTACGCGCTCGCGTTCAGCGGGGAGACGCACGAGACCGCGCCCGGCTGCACCCAGCTCAGGGGCAACGTGAACACTATCCACGCGCCGAGCGAGGCCAGTAGCAACGTGCGACCCTATAAGTATATACATATGTATTGTGTATACATGTACCTTCACCTACCTACACGATACATACCTTCTGCCAGCGGTCGGCCAGGCCGCCCCAGAAGGGCGCCGAGAGGAACTCGACGAAGGGCCTGGTCCCGATGAGCAGGCCGCACTGGCCCGCGTTCATGCCCATCTGCTTGAAGTAGACGCCCATCAGAGGGAAGAGGGAACCGAACGCCGAGTAGAAGAAGAAGTAGAACGTCTTCACGGTGAGTAGCTCGGGGTCGACCGCGTCCGCTCCGCAGATCAGCTCGAGGAGGTCGCTCCTCCCGCGGACCTTGTGGGTCGCCTCCTTCGGTGCTGGATATCTGTACGTGGTACACTCGACATCGCATCACTCGACCCACTCACTCTATCTCTCTCTCAGTCTCGAATTAGATAAGAAAGTAACGCCGCGTAACGAGAGAGAGGATAATTACCATAAATGATCCTCCAATATGTAGGTACCTACTACTCGTATAAAACACTAGCAGCGCTCCGAGGTTTCACCCGCGTTACTTTCGATCCCACGGGATAAGTTTGACGTGTCTGTGTGTGTGTGTGTCTGTGGCATCGTAACTCCCGAACGGATGAACCGATTTTAATTTAGTTTTTTTTGTTTTAAAGGTGAATTAGTCAAGAGTGTTCTTTGCTATGTTTGATCGAAATCGGTTCAGCCGTTTAAAGTTATGAGGAATAAAAGTCGAACCGAATCTAAGTAGATAATATGCTCGAGTGTCGATAATATGGTTTCTTTTTTCATAGTTTTTTTGCTTGTTTTAAGATTTTTACGTCCATACTATTTTTATTATTTTGTGTCGGGGTTTTTTTTAATTTTTAATTTAATTTTTTTGCAAAATCTGTCTTCGAGGATCTGTTATAATATAGAGACTAAACGCAAAATATTCTCTTGTGTAGATAATGAAAGTGTTTGGTTCAGTTTAGTACCGAACCCATCTATACATATAATAAATCTATAGACCAGAAAAAATACACAGGTCATCTGAAATCGTTAGCTGAACACGAAAGGGTAGTTTTTTGAATTTTTGTCTGTTTGTCTATTTGCCTGTTTGTTTGTTTGAACCAGGTAATCTCATAAACTACAGAACAGATTTTAACGAGGTCCACACGAATATGTTCAGAAAATATCAGATTAACATTTAGGGTATGTTTTATTTTAACTTTAATACAATAATTATGATATTTGATAAAAAAACATTAAAAAAATGTGAAATCGAAATATTTTTCCGTGGTAAAACATTTATTTATTTATTTATTTTTATTTTTTACTTTAATTATAACGTTTTACAAAAACATTTACAATAATTAAAGAACTAATATAAGGGACGCTCAGTCACACAGATCTCTCACAGAATCTTAAACACTCAAACAGTATATCATTCCATTCATCCACAAACAAATCACATTCACGATTCTTATCCAGGAGGTCGTTCCAAAAGTTGAGGGCACGGGGAACAGGCGACTGCCTGTGTGACACTGTTCGACTTGAGGGTAATGCCAGTAACTTATGGTACATACCTCGCAAGTAGTTACTGGGCGTGAACAATTTACACAGCTCATTGTTCAAGTCGATGGAGTCAACCTTTCCTCTTAGTATTTTAAGAACCATCATCATTTGGTCGTAATTACGCCTAACTTCTAGAGAGTTGTATCCTAAACAACCCAATAGAAATTGTGTTGGGTACATGAAAGGATAATAGCCATATATCCTTTTATATAGGAAACGAAGGAAGGCTTTCTGCACTTTTTCGAGCGATAGGGTGTAACAAGCTTCGTGGGGATTCCATACACATGAAGAAGTTTCCAGCTTACTACGGATTAAGGCAGTAAATAGCAGTCTTATGACACCGATGTTTTTAAACTCTCGCGCATTCCTGAGCACAAACCCTAAACGCCTATACGTTTCTGTTGCTAGAGTAGCAATATGTGTGTTGAATGTAAGTTCACGATCGAATGTAACACCCAAATCCTCCATAATTAATAATTAATTAATTAATCCAACATAATCGAAGGTCAAAAGGGAACAGTACCCTTACCATGGGTTTTTTACGTATTCGATCAAACATACTATATTGAGTATTTACTATGAAACTTCCTAAAAATCAACTTACTAGGTCCACTCGTCTCTGAGAATATCGGTAGTGACACACTGACAAGATAGTGATCTTATAAGGGTTCCTTTTTTTCGAGTGCTTCAACAAATCGGGCCTAAAGTGTTTCAATACAGTCAAAGTCGTCATAGTCCGTCAAGTCAGGGGTTATAGTAAAGCGGTGGCAAGTTTACCATAACCTTAATAGGAGATTTGGAGGCAACGAGAAAACTGCATGTTTGACACTGATTTTTACTTTCACTACACTTGTGCACTTTCACAGAACTAAATTGAATAACATTCCACCAGAATTATACAATTCAATTTGGGTTACATCTAAGTTTCATAAAAATAAAACTGCAGCACGACATGTTGTTAACTCGTTCCCGCCAAAACTCCGAATCTAGTTTTTTTTCTTTTATTATGGCTTCGCACGTGTGCATTTAGCCAGCGTCAAGTTACACTTTGCATCAAATTATGACCCGATTTTTCATAAATCGGGCCTAAAGTGTTTCAATACAGTCATAGTCCGTCAAGTCAGGGGTTATAGTAAAGCGGTGGCAAGTTTACCATAACCTTAATAGGAGATTTGGAGGCAACGAGAAAACTGCATGTTTGACACTGATTTTTACTTTCACTACACTTGTGCACTTTCACAGAACTAAATTGAATAACATTCCACCAGAATTATACAATTCAACTCGGGTTACATCTAAGTTTCATGAAAATAAAACTGCAGCACGACATGTTGTTAACTCGTTCCCGCCAAAACTCCCGAATCTAGTTTGCATTTAATACTACCTACGTGAAACTGAAAATGAGGTTAGTACAAAAAGGTACTACTACATAATATTACCGATCTCCTTTACCAAAGACCTCTTCGATGTTGCATTTCTACCGCGCTTATTTCCTGCTTATCTCTAATTAAATTGTTTTCTTTATGAGTTAAAGTTGCGGAAACCTTAGAAAATGAAAAAAAAAAAAATTTCCAAATCGCTCCAAGCGTTTACGAGTAATCAGCGAACATTAATAAAAAAATATACCTTGGCGACGAATTGAGAACCTCCTCCTTTTTGCAAGTCGGTTAAAAATAGATAGAATCAATTTTTAATTTTGTTTTTCCTAAAATTACGTAGCCCTGCCAGCTACCTAATAAAAAAAACTGGACAATTTGGTCCAGTAAGAAATTTGTAAAAGGGGTCCGGACATTCAGTATAGGAGCGTGGTATATTATGTTATGTTTTTTGCGCTGTGATTTTAGACCCGATGAATAAATAATGCCTTTACGCTTTATAGGTTTTGTTTGAGGGCATTATTTGTTCTTTTCGATGGGTATGAGACTCAAAGTGAACCGCACACTTTTGAAAAATCATAGGACATAATTTTTCTTTAAATATTCCATTTCCGAGACGATTTAGAAGTTGGATATCCTTTTGTAGTTTGGCATAAAGGTTTTGGCATAATTAGTTTCGGTATAATAACCCCCTAGGGTTAAACATAACATAATTTTACACAATTCTTTTTGGCATAAAGTCACCGCCAATTTTGGAAAATCACGTTCCTTCAAAAACCCTGGCTCTAAGACGTTTTAGAGGTTTGGTGTTATTTATTATTTGTTTTTTTTTTCGATGTCCTCTATCGATAGGTATGAGTTTCAAAGGGCACCGTGCACTTTTGTAAAATCATAGGACATCACATTCCTTCAAATACCCCGTTTCCGAGACGCTTTATGTATGGCGAGAAAGCGTTTTTTGGCCTGCTATCAATATGTAAGGATCTCAATGTGCATCGCGTTATTTTAAGTATGAGTATCTGTTCTGTCCAATGGCCTTTCTTTATAATAATTAATACTAATATTTAAAAAAAATTGCATATTATTATTTGCATGATGTTGGTGTTATAAATACTATAACCTCTTATATTATGAATGGAAGAATATGAATCGAGGGACAAAGGTAGTTAATCATTATTTTTTCTTTAATTTACAAAAACCAAATATAACTAGGAAGACAAAGTATGTTGAAAGTTTTGTGCGAATAGGAATTGGACTTCGTTTTAGCTTATTATAATTATTGTTGTGTATTATGTTTTATTTTTTTAAAAATTATTAAAAAAATAATAAAAATATTACTTACACATAAGTGCCTTCGCCAAATCAATTAAAAATATAGTTTAAAAACAATGTAACTACCTATTTTGTTATTATAACTCACACCGAACGATAAATAGTATCTATGCGGGAAAATGCTAGTATTCTAAATAAACCAGAACCACATCGCGAACGAAGTCGCGGGCAACAGCTAGTCAGTATATAATATATTATATTTCATATCCGTCCCGTATCACGGGGCTATGGAGCCCCGGACCTTTGGAAGGCGTGCGTGGAGCCGAAGCCAACACGTAGAGGCCCAACAGAATAACAACGTATAATAGCAAGCAATGGGGTGGATTCTAAACCGGCGATTATCCCTGTCTACACTATAAAGTGCAACCAAGGACAACCTCCGGTTTGGATAAAACTATTGATAATCTACAGGATAAAACTACTTGAGCTATTGTGATGGGATGGTAGTGGACTAGATACTGGGAAACTATGGATACTATGGCACCTGTCGTAACAATGTTCAATAAACACGTAAAAATGGCAGGCGGAGACTCGCCAACTCTCAGACTCTTTAAGTATAAAACTAATTTGAAACTAAACGCTGGCAAACACCACGTATGAGACAGGAGACGGGAGACAGGAGGTCGTGTGTGTGTGTGTGTCACGTGTGACGTCACCGGGAGCGGGGCGGCGCGGGCGGTATCGAACCGTTCTCAGATGTAGTTGTATTGTAGTATACCTGGGTAAACATTGTAGGACTACGCCCGCAGTAGGACCACGGGGCCATTTCTCAACATTGGAATCTCATTGTTCAATTAAAATGACCGATAAATATAGTTAGGTTGTTGCTAGAGGGTCGATGTTGACATGCGCGCGTCCGTAGGGCCGCGTGGGGTGCGGGGGTTGACCCGGGCACGCTGTGCCGGTACCTGGAGGTGTCGACCTCGCCGTGCTCGTCGGGGCGCACGAGGGGCCTCACGCCGCCTCCCGCGCCGACCGCGCCGCTCGCGCCGATCCCTTCACCTCCCACGGACGATGGCTCCATCTCGACCGCGGCGGCAGACTGCCCTCGCACTCGATACCCGTCCGTCCGCCCCGGGCGGGGCGCGGGGCGCGGGGCGAGGGGGACCGCGCCTGCGCCCACCGTCTACTCCATACCGACCTATCTAACTTTATTACACTTTGACTCTATCGAACCTCTGAATGTTATTGAACATTTGCAGATCATACGCGAAGTTCATTTCGCTTTTATTTTTGAAAATCTATATACTGGTTCAAGTGGCCCAACTTTCTACATATCACTATTTATTAAACATTTTCAATATTAAAAACTCTACAAATGAACATGCGTAGGTATTGAGTATTTAGCTTTGTGCCTACGATTGACCTACGGACGTCGTAGCTCAGCGCCTAAATTTTTTTATTTTATATGGCAAAACAACGTAGTCATAAATGATAATTCGAAGTATTATTTTTGACTACGTTGTTTTGCCATATAAAAAAAATTAAGGAAATCAAAAGAAAACAAATAAAAAATAGAAAATCTCAGACCTAACGCATATACTCATTTTTTTTAAATTTTCCTTTCCGTAAGACCCATTCTTTTACTTCAAGGAATATTCTAAAAAAGTAATGTGCGAAATCGCTTCAGCTATTCTCGAGATTTGCGCTTAGCAACACATTCAGCGATTCATTTTATTATTATAGATAGATAATACTCCTATGAGCCGTAGCATACTTATATCGTAGCTAGGTCTACGGTCTGCCTGCTACGTGCTACACTAACTGCAAAACACCGCCTCGCCTACGCCCGCTCGTAGCACATTGCTACGAAGGTTCCTTTGTAGCTTGTAGCTCCCTGCTACGATTAGATCGTAGTCGATATGGCTACGCTACGGGCAGCGTTCCGTAGCGTAGTAGAGTCCCGCTCCGTCTGTATATTGTTTTTTTTTTTTGTGTTTGTATGCGATCAAAATGTCAGCAATTATAGGTATATATATACTAATCAACCAACAGTCAGTAATTGACACTAAGGCACTCTGTGTATTTTTATCTAAAATTATATTTCAATACGTATTTTTATTCAAAAATAAAAAGTTAATAGATTTGATAAAAATATTTGTCATATACCTAAGTATGGTAATAGAACACTTAACCGTTATATCCGTAACAAATGTAGCGTGAGAGATGCGGGGCGATGGTACGGTCAGCGATGGTGCAGGGAGGGTGTGGCGGAGGAATCGCGGGCGGTGTGCCTCGCGAGGCGCATGCTGGCCGCGTGCATGGAGGAGCGACGCCGGCGGCGCGAGGAGCGCACCGAGCCCCCGCCGCCGCCGCCGCGCTCCGCCTCCTCCTCCTCCACCCCCGCGACCTCCGGCTCGGGCTCCGTCGTGGCGCGGGCGCCGCCGCCGTCGGTGGAGCCGCTCGAGGTGGACTCGCTGAGCGGGCCCTGCAGCGGCTTCACCGACTGCTCGAACCGGAAGACGAACCGCAGCTCGGCGAACAACCGCCGCGAGAAGGGCTCGCGGTCGATGCGCGCGCGCCGCGCCGCCGCCACCGCTAGGTCCACGCACGAGACGACCACGCCGAGGGCACAGCCCACCGCCAGCACGAGGAACAGGCCCAGGAAGTTGGCCATCGCGAGCTCCTCGCTCGCTCGTTCGTCCGTATCCTGCAACACAGACACGCACGTCACCGCACCTGACAGTAACACGATGCAAGGTGAGAGCCACCACACCTACCTTACAGGAGCCGCCGCCGTGCTTCTCGTTCCACCACGAGTTCTTCATCTGGCGCAGCACGCCTTTCTCCTGAAGGTTCAACAGCGCCAAGTTCATCGCCTGACGATACTCGGAATCTGAACAACAAACAACAACACACACACACACACATATACTCATTATGTATATACGAATAGTTGGGACGGTACGTACGTACACGTAGCGGTTCCATCTCAACTATACAAAGGTTGCCTGGAAGTGATAAGGTCGCCCATTGTGACATATTGTGCATTTAGCAGGATCGTATGTTAGAATTATGGTTTAATGTACAATATAGAGTTTATCTATCTATCTATCTATACCGACTTTTTCTCATAGCGATGCCGTAACCCTTGCTGTCGAGTAGATCGCCGACCTGGAACATATATACATACAGACATACAGACAGACGGACAGACAGACATGTAGCAAGTAGGGAGCAGGCACACTCACCTTGGTGACGTCACACTTGCGCTCCACCACGTACTCGATCGTCGTCGACTCCATCAGGAACGCATACATATTATTATCTTGAACCCTTTAACACACAAACATACACACACACACAGAGACAATGAAACAATATACATATAAGGTGAGTATATGTACACATATAGACTTACTTTTTGATGCCTTCTTCATTGGATCTTGGCATTTTGTTCTTACGCATGTGCTCAAACATTTGTTTGTAAAGTGGACTTTGCGAATGCTGCAAATATTGAATAATGTATAGAATAGATAAGTTAGTGAGTAGTGAGGAGTGGACGAGTGTTGGTTTACCTCGAAGAATGTGTACGTGGATCCCTCGAGTTTGGCGCCGTAGTCGATGTCGAGGGGGCCGCCGACGAGGTCCTCGACGCCGCTGATCACTTGCGTGTTCGACTTCTGGGCGAGCAGCGTGGCCAGGTTGGCGGTGTACGAGCTGGTGATGACGAGCGCGAACATCCACCAGACACCAGCGACGGCCCGCGTGCCGTACGCCACCGGCGCTATCTCCGAGCCCTGCAGCAGCACCGCGCCCAGGTTGAACCAGAGCGCGTTCCCGAGCGTGAACTGGTTCTCGAGCGCCGCCGGCTCCTCTATGCACGGGTACGGGTTCTGCCACTCCTCGTGGCAGAGCCGGCCGACCACGTACAGCAGCAGCGAGGTCCCGAGGTACGCCAGCCCGAGGCACAGCCACACGCCGTTCGAGAACGGCAGCAGGAACGCGAACAGCTCCGGCTCCGGCGCCTCCGGCTTCCGGAACAGGATGCTGATGCCGAGGTTCATGAACGGCGTCGTGAAGTCCACGGCCTGCTCCCGTTCCGCTGTTATCGTGAGATCGGTGATCGCGAAGTGGATGTCCTGCATACGATACATACGTTAATGTATACCTGCGGTGACACACTGGGGACTGTGTACCACATCTCCCGGTGCGGTAGGTACGTACCTCGTCCTCGATGAGCCGCCCGAGCATGCCGGTCCACCTCCCGGTGCGGTTGTTGTAGTTGCCGTACACGCCGTCCTTCTGCTCAATGAACGTATAGTTGAAGTTCAGGATCTCGCCGAGACGCTTTATCAGTTCGATGCAGAATCCTGACAACGTTATAGGTACATATACATCATACACATACATCACACACACACACATACACATACACACACACGGTGTTCGTTTAGAGAACAACCTACCTTCATAGCGAGTGTTGCCGGAGAGACGGAAGGTAGACTGTTGTCGCATCACGTACGGTTCATTCTGTAACGTATACATACATATAAGTACTATCCTCCTGTGTACCGTACCGTACCACACACATCTCTGTCGTACGTCACACACACACATGAATGTTACATCAAACATTATATATAATGACCTCTGGCAGTTTTACATACATGTGATAGTTTAGCTACCCGACTTCAGATTAAGTTGATGCGTTTATATTTCCCTATTTTTATGATAAGTTGATTTTTTAATTTATTTTATTAATTTAAATAATTTTTAGTGCATATTGTTTTATTGTTTCTACTTTGTAACTCGTAATCGTAACCAGGAGTTTCGTGATGAGAAGGTGGTTCCAGCCCAGATGCTCCATCCATTCGTAGAGCTGATTGTAGTGCAGTGTAGGCTATGTAGACCGACTATCGACTACCGACTCCAACCGACACGACCACGAGGCACGCTCGCTGGTGCGTTCCGGTTCATCATTCCGAAGATCTTGAGCGGATGGATCAACACGTTTGGGACCACTGCATCCCCTGAGGTATCCCTTTTCAACTGTCTTCGAGTAATCGGTGAACAAACATAAATATACTCCACTTTTTGAATTCGATAAATATAGTAGTCACGTGACGCGTGACGCGTGACGCATGACGCGAGACACGGCGGCGGGTGACGGCCACGCGTCACGTGACTACGTCTGTAGGTACTCACTGCATTCCTTTACCTTTTACTTCAACTTAGTTTATTTATACTTCTATACTAGCTTTTGCCCGCGACTTCGTCCGCGTACTAGTCGAAAATGGTACTAATAGGATTTTTAATCGGTATTAGCTCTAACTTTCTTTGGGTTTTAAAATGACCGGAATCGGTAGTTGAGACAATAGAGGCACGCTCTTGCAGTAGCTTAGAGATAATAGAGATATCCTCTAGCACATTACAAAGTAATCATTATAAGAAAAATTGTTCAAATAACGATATAAGTCAATTATTGATTTCATTATCTAAAGAGTAAAATAATAAGGATTGCTGGAACAAATGCCCTAAAATAAATAAAGTAAATAAAAATTATGTAAAAAATATTAACCTGGTGCATCAAAATATTAACCTGGTGCATCAAAATATCCGTACTCTTCTTCTTCTCAGGGTACCTCTCCAACTAGTGAAGGTTGGCAGTTAGCTCAGAATATTTGATCCGATCTTTGTCTATGTCTGTGTAATGTGTAACGGAAATATGTCGTGTCTAAGTCTGTGGAATGTGTAACGGAAATATGTCGTGTCTATGTCTGTGGAATGTGTAACGGAAATATGTCGTGTCTATGTCTGTGGAATGTGTAACGGAAATATGTCGTGTCTATGTCTGTGGAATGTGTAACGGAAATATGTCGTGTCTATGTCTGTGGAATGTGTAACGGAAATATGTCGTGTCTATGTCTGTGGAATGTGTAACGGAAATATGTCGTGTCTATGTCTGTGGAATGTGTAACGGAAATATGTCGTGTCTATGTCTGTGGAATGTGTAACGGAAATATGTCGTGTCTATGTCTGTGGAATGTGTAACGGAAATATGTCGTGTCTATGTCTGTGGAATGTGTAACGGAAATATGTCGTGTCTATGTCTGTGGAATGTGTAACGGAAATATGTCGGGTCTATGTCTGTGGAATGTGTAACGGAAATATGTCGTGTCTAAGTCTGTGGAATGTGTAACGGAAATATGTCGGGTCTATGTCTGTGGAATGTGTAACGGAAATATGTCGGGTCTATGTCTGTGGAATGTGTAACGGAAATATGTCGGGTCTATGTCTGTGGAATGTGTAACGGAAATATGTCGTGTCTATGTCTGTGGAATGTGTAACGGAAATATGTCGGGTCTATGTCTGTGGAATGTGTAACGGAAATATGTCGTGTCTATGTCTGTGGAATGTGTAACGGAAATATGTCGTGTCTAAGTCTGTGGAATGTGTAACGGAAATATGTCGGGTCTATGTCTGTGGAATGTGTAACGGAAATATGTCGGGTCTATGTCTGTGGAATGTGTAACGGAAATATGTCGTGTCTATGTCTGTGGAATGTGTAACGGAAATATGTCGTGTCTATGTCTGTGGAATGTGTAACGGAAATATGTCGTGTCTATGTCTGTGGAATGTGTAACGGAAATATGTCGTGTCTATGTCTGTGGAATGTGTAACGGAAATATGTCGTGTCTATGTCTGTGGAATGTGTAACGGAAATATGTCGTGTCTAAGTCTGTGGAATGTGTAACGGAAATATGTCGGGTCTATGTCTGTGGAATGTGTAACGGAAATATGTCGGGTCTATGTCTGTGGAATGTGTAACGGAAATATGTCGTGTCTATGTCTGTGGAATGTGTAACGGAAATATGTCGGGTCTATGTCTGTGGAATGTGTAACGGAAATAGGTCGTGTCTATGTCTGTGGAATGTGTAACGGAAATATGTCGTGTCTATGTCTGTGGAATGTGTAACGGAAATATGTCGGGTCTATGTCTGTGGAATGTGTAACGGAAATATGTCGTGTCTATGTCTGTGGAATGTGTAACGGAAATATGTCGTGTCTATGTCTGTGGAATGTGTAACGGAAATATGTCGTGTCTATGTCTGTGGAATGTGTAACGGAAATATGTCGGGTCTATGTCTGTGGAATGTGTAACGGAAATATCTTATGTAGAACTGGAGCAATTAATAGTAGCAGGTTTGTGTATATTATAGACGACCTGTTTTTGATAACTTTAAAGAATTTATTGAGATATTGGATGAAATGCTAACAAAATTAACTAAATCAAAAAAACAATTACTTGTATATGGTGATTTCAATGTAGATTTACTGAAAATAAGCACCTCTTCTACTAAACTTCTGAATTTGTATAAATCACACAACTTATCTAACGTGTTTCTGGAGCCTACTAGAACCACTGACACTACTTCGACATGTATTGATAATATTTATGTTACTGATTATATAACCACGATTAGCAAATCTATCATTGAGAAATTAGAATCAGACCATAGTGGTCAGTTTGTCCAATTTGCTATTGTCATAAAATCGACACCAAAAAGGAAAATAAAGTACGTACCGATGACTACTGCTAACATTTTTACCCCTTTTTTTTATTGTAGACACGTATTTTATTGTAATGTATTAACGGGGTTCACGTTGTCCCATACAAACTTTGCTCAAAAGAGAGGCATAGAAGAAGAACCCTTAGGGGTAGAATTTCGGAAAATCCTTTCTTATTGAATGCCTACGTCATACAAAGAATACACCCTCCGAGTTTCAGGTCTCTACGATCAGCGGTTTAGGCTGTGCGTTGATCCGTCAGTCAGTCAGTCAGTCATTCTGGTCAAAGAATTTTATATGTATGTAAATATAGTATTTTTTTTATTAATTATGGCTTCGCACGGCTTGTGCATTTAGCCAGTATCAAGTTATATTTTGCATCAAATTATGACCTGATTTTTCATAAATCGGGCCTAAAGTGTTTCAAAACAGTCAAAGTCGTCATAGTCCGTCAAGTCAGGGGCAAGTCAGGCGGTGGCAAGTTTACAATATAACCTTAATAGGAGATTTGGAGGCAACGAGAAAACTTCATGTTTGACACTGATTTTTACTTTCACTACACTTGTGCACTTTCACAGAACTAAATTGAATAACATTCCAACAGAATTATACAATTCAACTCGGGTTACATCTACATAAGTTTCATGAAAATAAAACTGCAGCACGACATGTTGTTAACTCGTTCTCTAAGAAAATGATTCAGAATTAAATCATCATCCACGGAACACTTGTGTCAGTATAATATCACCGATCCCGGCCCGGGGCCGGTGAGGGCCGGTGAGGGCCGGTGAGGGCGAGCTCTCTCCTGCATACGTGACTTGAGGGTCGATGCAGGAGAGGTGTGAGGTGTGTACCGTTTGTACGTGATATATATTGTGTTTTGTATATTATATGGTAAGTAAACCTTGAAGTTGTACTTGATTTTGACGACCGCGACCCATTTGGCACAAGGTCTCCATGCCGCATGCCGGTCTGCCAGGTCACACAGGGTTGCGGGTTCGACTCCCGCCTCAGACATGTATTTATGTGCAGATATTTGTCTGTGGTCTGGTTGTTTCTATATATTATAAGTATATATTTACAAAAGACAACTATATAATTAGTATATGAGTTGTCTAGCACCCATAACACAAATCTAGTTATTTAGTTTGGGGCTAGATGGCGATGTGTGGAATGTCCTGCAATATTTATATTATTTATTTATTTACACCTGGGCAGTAGACAGTGATGTGAGACGGGCGCGGTACTGACCACAGCGATGAGTATGTTGAAGGTGCGGTTGGTCATGGAGTCTGCCGGCGGCGGTGGCGGCGGGGGGTCGCTGCGCTGCCAGACGAGGCCGGCGTCCGGAGCCCACACCGCCACGTGGCGCAGCTCTCCTCCGCGCTCCAGCTCGGTCACCTCCAGCTGCACCGAGCGCCGTCCGCCGTCCGACTCCCACGATATCGGCCCGCCACTCTCTACACCTTCCCATTCTTCCTGTCAATGTACATGGTACAACACATCTCTTATACAGATAGGTAACGCTACCTACCTAACTATCACGGGCCTCACCGATCTCAGGTAGTTGAGGAGGGTGTCGGCGTGGAAGGCGCCGTGAGCCGTCTCGCAGTTGGGTGCCGTCGCCGGCGGCAGCTCGAGGAACCGGAGCGCGGTGTCGGCGAGCTTGGCGGCGCGGTACGCGAGCGGCAGCGAGGACGGTGGAGCTCTCTCGGTGCGATCCATCGCCGCCGCCTCGTCCTCGTCCTCGCCCGCGCTCGCACCGGCTCCGAGCCTGTCCGAGTACGCGGCGCGCCACTGCCGGGTGACGGCGCGCGTCTCCTCCGACTCCGGGTCGAAGAGCCGCAGCCCGGTGACGTTGGCGCCGCCGTGGCTGTACTCGGCGAGCGGCTGCGTGTGCAGGTCCAGGCTGAGCACGAGGTACGAGTGACGCTCCGCCAGCAGCCCGACCCGCTGCGCCATGTCCAACACGCGCGTGGCGTACTCGGCACCGCACCACACTATGAATTTTACTTCGCCTATTTTTTTGAGTACCAGCAGGAGGTCTCTGTAAACATAGACCTTGGTTATATTACCTCTAGGTCGAGGTACGAGTACCTATAGGCGACACCCGCGACCGCGCTCTTACACACTTATATATTATAGCTGCGCCCCGCGGCTTCACTCGCGTAAAACTTTCTGCGCAACTTTCTTAATTTTTTATTTCATAAGAACCTTCTCCTGATAATAACAAACAGACCAAAAAAAGAATTGGCCAAATTGGTCCAGGCGTTGTTGAGTTATGCGCTTACCAACACATTTTGCGATTCATTTTTATATTATAGAAAGATATCTATATCCTAACCTATAAGAGATGCTGAAAGAAGCTACGTTACGTTAGATTTTTGGATAAGTCATCATCTAGCCAGGAATCGAACCCATGCAGAATAAACCTACATATAAATAATGGTGAATGCGAGTGATCGACCTGAGAAGGGTGTCCTCCCCTGGGGGCGGCAGCTGGCGCGCCAACAGTCGCAGGGGCTCCGGATCCGGCGCGAGCAGGGCGGCGTCCTCGGCGCTCGCCTCGTGCAGCAACACGGCGCGCTGCCAGCCCTTGTCGCGGGCGAGGTCCCGCGCCGCGCTCGCCACCAGCTCCCGGTGGGGGTACATGGCGAGCGTCTCCCAGCCGGCCCCGAGCGGAGCCGAGCCGACCGCGAGCAGCGGGACGCCGACCCGCGCGGCGGCGTCGGCGGCAAGCCGGGCGGCGCGCTCGTCCCCCCCGGCCACGACGGCCGCGGCGCCGGCCCCGGCGAGCGCGCACACCGCCCGCGCCGCCGCCAGCGGCTCCTCCGGCTCGACGGGCGCCACCTCGCCGGCTCCCGGCTCGCCCCCGAGCGCCGCGCTCACCGCCGCACCCAACATGTGCGCCGTCTCCGGCACTCCGTCCACGACTCCTACGGATACATAGGTTGCTTCACGTCCCTGTTCTAAATATATTTCATTTATCGCGAGCTACGAGAACATTGTATAGTATAGTTGGGTCGACTTTGGTTCGTTCGATGGTCACCCTCATTAGTACGTATGTAGATACGATCACACGGATATTGAAACAACCAACCTATTTTGATATCGTCAGCGCGCGCACGCAGCACCGGCACCGCCACCGCCAACAGCAGCAGTAGCAGCGCGGCCGCCGGCGCCGGGCGTGTAGTCGCGCTCGCGTGCGCCGACATCACTAGTCCCGCGCCCGCCGCCCTGCGCACGCGCACCGCACGTCGCTCCCCCCTCCCCCCTCCCCCCTCGCACCGCACGCACATGCTATTTTGGGATGTTTTGACGGGAAGACGCATCACATATATATAAGACGACGCGACGACGTTGACGCGGGCGGCGGCGGTGGCGGCGGCGGCGGCGCGAGCGCAGACTTATGTACCTACCTAACCTATTTACAGGGTAAATAATGTAATGTTCTATATAATGTTTAACATGGGCCTTCAGCCATATCTCGAACTATAGATAAGAAGCAGCGAAAAATGCTGAAAGTATTTCGTCCCCGATTTTGACAAAACTAAAACTGGGTCATAAGATTTTAGGAAAAGTGGAACCAAAAGGGAGGGATACTGAGGTCTGTAGTGCCTGCAGTACCTACTAGCAATAATACACTGTTGACACTTTTTAAAATGATACACTCACAATATCTTGATTCCGCGTCCCTCTAAGGCAGCCAGTACACAGTCAATCTCGATCGCGATCTGTGATCAAAATCAACGATCGTGATCCAGATTGACAATGTAAGAAGATTGACGGATTGATCAATCTGATCACTAAATACATTTTGAAATCAAGATCGCGATCCGCTGATCATAATCAAGATTGGGCGTGTATGTGCAGGATCGCATCAGTCTTCAGGTGTTATACTTTTCCGCATAGAAGTTTCTTGTTAGGTTATGTAAGGAGTTATTATTCGTACGTAGTAACTCATCGAAACATTTTCCCCCCACCTGACGCAGTTTTTATAATCGTCAGTTTCAGTTTCAGCAGGTAGTTTTATTTATTTAAGTAAATATAAGTGAGTAAAGAGTTATCTCTTGTAACCACTGCTTAATCCAGCAGCGCCTTTTTCGAATCCTTTTCTCTTTAATGTGAGGGCCACATACTACTGCCTTAACCATAAGTAGATAAGTCCATGACAACAAGTGTTAACGCGGCGGTTACGAAACACGGACTGAAGAAATCAAGATTGATCGCGATCAAAGTTATACGATCGCGATCGAGATTGAGTGAGTACCGGCTGCCTAATATCATAGTGACTACTAGCAATAAATAAAGCAGAGTGAGCCATTAGAATACCAACAATAAACACAGATTGAGTAACTAGGACTACAAGCAATAAATAAAGCAGATTGAGTCGCTAAAACTACAAGCAACAAGCAAAGCAGATTGAGTCCATAACACTACTAGCAATAAACAAGCAGAAAAAAACGAAGGGTAAAATTACGAACAACAAAAACAGCAGATTGAGTCACAAAAACTTGTAGCAACCATCGAGTTAAGGACAGTTTAGGTTAGGTTAGGTTAGGTTTTTTTTTTTTTTTAACCTATCCGGGCGCTAATGGCCCGGCCCGCGAGCTAATAAACTGCCACTATTTATTTTGTGGCAACTTTCTTTCTTTTTATTTATTGTCTTTATTTATTTTGTTCTTAGTGTTTATAGTTTTACATATGTTTTGCATGCACTTAAAAATAACAGTTCCGCGTTCATGTTTGGAGCACTATATTACAATTTACAGAGCAATTTCGCAATCTGATACATTTTCCCATTAATTTCCTTAATTCTACTATTTCATTAATTATTTATTTCATTATTATTTCATTATTACGGTGAGTTCTTAACAATTGTTTACAATTTACAATACAATACTTAATTAACATGCAGAGTACTTACTATTTTATTTCATAAATTAGCAACAATCAAAACATTTCATCAATTAATTATTCAAAAATAATAATAACATATAATTACACACTTATTACCATAATTTCACAACACAGCAGTCTTCTTCTATATTTCCGTACTCATCCATGTAGAAGCTCACAAAACCTAGTTTCTCGCGGCCCACCGTGAAAACAGCCCCCACCATGTCCTCCGCTATAAGGTCGCTATTAATTGAGAACTTAAGACTAGGGTCAAGGATGATGAGCGCCGCCCTGACTGGCCGGTCCCGGTTCGTAGTGATCTGCTGGACTACCCGGTAACCGCTACACGACGTTATGTGAGCGTTAGCTCCTACATAAGGCTCTTGGGCCATAATGAGTGAGTAGCCCCCGCGAGTGGCTTCCCTTAAGCACTCTGTAAACGCGGCCCGTCCCCTTCCCATATTGTATTGTAGGACACGAAATGTTTGGAAAGCTGTTACTGTGTCTGTTTGCGTGCTGATTGACCCGCTGTTGTTTGGGATGTTTTGTGTAGGTGGTGTTGTTAATGAGTGGGAGGCCGAGTTACTGGCCGTGTGTGCATTCTGTCCGTCTGTCTGTGTAGCTGTACCCCCGGTGTCCTTAGCAATATCTTACGGAAAGACGCGCTATACGGTCCCATTTTACCCATTCAGGGCACTCCCTGCTATAGGCAGGGTGGGCAACCTCTGTTGAGCCAGCAGTGTGGCAGTTTGCGCAAGTAGGGGTCCCGTCGCGTCTGTGACATGCTCTGGTATCATGGGCCTCGGCGCAATAGCCGCACCTTTGCTCCAGCTTACAGTCCGCTGCTTTGTGGTTGTACCCTAAACATTTGAAGCATTGGGTTACAGGAGATTGGTCCACCGCAGGTACGAGCTGGAGCCCCACGTGTACCCTTCGGTCTCTGAGTCTCTCCCACGCTGCGGGAGACAGCTCAAGGACCACGTTGGTCTGCTCTCTAGTCCGTCCCTTAGTGCGCCTCAAGACCTTAATGATAGACTCATTGGGGTCCAGATCTCTGAGGCAAGTGTTCTGCTTCAGCAGCGCCTTAACGATGTCCTCATTAGAGAGTTTGTTTATTAGGCCGACGAGCTTAAGCTGCGGAAGTTTCTCCCTCGTAGGAACGGCTGAGAGCTTCTCGCACCTCTCGCCTACAGCCCTCTGGAGTTGCTCTCGCCCAGCTTGTGTAGTGCAACTTATTACAACCCTTTGGTTTCGGATTTTTGTGACCCGGGAGACACTCACGCCCATCCCGATCACGTCCACGCTACCCTTCACCTGGTCTATAATGTCGTCCCCAGACTTGCGAGGGTCCGCTGACTCCACGATGATTGAGTAGCGTGGAGTGGCCGCTGCCTGGGCATACGTGCGTCGCTGCCAACCCCGTGGCTTACGGGTCTCCTGAGGGACATCCATTGTAGGGGCCGGCCCCTCCTCCGGTTGCGCCAGTCTTGGATTTGAGAGCTCTTTGGCTATGCTGTCGAGCCTGCTGTGAAGCCTGTCCACCGCGCCGACCACACGCTCAGCCGTACCCTCTACTTTGTCGACGCTCTCGCCGATGCCAACTGCCGCCAGCTCGGCTCCCAGGCCGCGAGCTTGCTCCTGAATGGAGATTGTTTGGGCTGCAAGCCCCGCATCTCTGATCTCCTCTATGGCGGCTCCCACTGTCTTCATTCGGTTGATCAGCGGTGCGAGCCCCTCCGTAAGGTCAGCTTTGATTTCGTGCCTAGTTGGGATGGAAGGCCTTACTTCCCCGCGCATTTCTGCTATCTCTCTACGGAGGGCTCCCAGCTCCTCCATCACCGGCTCCACAAAGCTCGATGGCTGGAACACAGGGACCTGGGCATCCTGAGTTGGTGCTCCGGCGACTTTCACCCGCTCCCTGTCGTTATAGCGCAGTAGTGAACTGAGGGAGCCCTGTGCGACGGCTAATTCGGCCCTCAACGTACCGAGTCGCTCCCTCAATTCTCCCAACTCCCCAGCCAGTGCTCCTCTGTCACCAGCGTCCGAAGCAGGGACTCTCGTCGCAATGTCCTTGAGTTCTGCAAAGTGGCCCTCCAGGGCTCCGAGTGTCTTGAGAGGACTGTCGAGCTCGAAGTCAAGCCAGCGCTGAGTGGACTCCACAGTTCCTTTGACTCCTAGTAGTGTTTCCTGTATCTCCGCCACTCGCTGCGTGTGCGCCTGGTTTATTTCAGAGAGCTCTCTTTTGTGGGCTCTCTCGACCCTCACAAGCTCCACAGCAGCTCTTGTCCTCTCCTTCTCGAGGTTACAGAGATGTCTTGAACGAGAGTCCGACAATGCCAGTACAATTTCGTACAGGCCCTGTACGCTTTGGGCGGCAATCTCCTTAAGGTCCGTCTTCATGTTACGGGAGTCCTCTAGTGCCTTCTTGCCCTGTTGCATAAGGTCATTTGCTCTTTGCGTCGCCATGTCCATGGCCACGCCAGTCCTGCCCGGGAGCATGCTTGATCTGCCACTGCACGAGCTGCCGGCCCTACTAACGAGGTCTGACCATGGCCACTCGTCCACTTTTCTGGCAGCTGCTTCATGATCAGGCTCTGACCGGTTTACAGACTCTGTGGCGAGAAGATTGATTGCCGGAATCAGCGCGTGCCCCTTAAGCATTCTCTTCTTGATCGGGGTCGGGTCACTCTTGGTACTAAGGGGTCTTCCCACCTCCGAGCCCGTGCTCGCCGCCCCGTGAGGCAGCTCTAGCCGCTCGTCCCTTGCCGACAAATAATCTGAAGCAGGCGAAGGCAACCCCTGGATTTCCTGAGCAAGTGAAAATCGTTTGGCCATGTAGCCAGTCGCTGCTGCCTCAGTAAAAGTCCCCCCCTCCATGCTGTCGGTCGAGCCCGGGTCTCTCATTAATTTGCACTCGGGAGCGGTTACTATAACCCTAAGTGGAGGATTAGGCTGAGCCCTCTGGTCGTGGCCCCGAAGAGGAACCGCCTGGCTAGTCCCAGACGCCAGCTGGGTCGCAGCCCCGGAGAGCTTAGAGGCTCCACCTCTGCATTTACCTGTGGTAACCTTTTTGCTGTTGGTGGAGCCAGATGATCCCCCAGATCGGTCGGAGTGCCTGTCCGTCCTCTTCATTATTTACCGCTCTACTAAGGGGGCCGGGCGATTGCAAGGGCGGGTGTCAACTGGAACGTTTAGTTGCAGATGTGCTAGAGGTTCCTGCTCTACCGGGGGTAGGAAGCCTTATAATGAAAAACAAACAGTACTTATTTCTAATAACAATATAAAAACAATATTAGGACAATATACAGTGATTTTTATTAATTAATTTTGTTTGTTTGTTTCAGATGGGGCAAGGTGGCGAGTGGCGGACGGCGGCGGCGAGGTGCTAAGAAGGTTTCTGCTCTACCAGGGTAAGTAGTTTTTTCTCTACCTGTTAACTCTCCTTTATTTCTGCAGTGACTCTTACTTACTTACTTTACTTTTTACTTTGCCTTCACTCTGCTACACTTCCGTCCGCGACTCTACCTATTCTCTACAATATTACAGCGACTCTACCTAAAGTGAGTGAAGTCTGGTCCAGCTTGTAGTCCCCTGTTCGCTTATACTAATAGCGAAAACCCCAAGCCTCTACGACGCCTGGTCTGGGAGTTATGAAGGTTAGAAGATTTCCAAGATGGCGGACAAAATGGCCGCAAAAAATTTCAAAAATTTATATCTCCCGTCTCAGGCGTCGCAGAACCACGGGAGAAGTTTTGTTCTTCTCTCCAAGACTGACCTCACGATCTTCCGCCGACAGAAATCCCAAGAATTCCCGAGAAATCCAAAGTTCCCGATGTTGTTGGAACTTGGCTTAGATGGTAGCTGGGGTCGGGGGAAGCACTCCAGCGAAAGTCCCAGTCTCCTACGACGAGTGGCCTCCGAGATATGGCACTCCAAAGTCTGTGGGCGGGCCGCCCTAGGGAAATCCAAGATGGCCGCCGCTCAGAGTTTCCTCGATATCTCGGTCCCCAGGCGTCCCAGGAGACCAGGAAAAAGTCTCCCGTGTTGGGCTAAGTCCAGAGAACTTCGCCCTGGGCGAATTTGGGCGAAAATTTTGAGGTCTGTATTTTCGAGGTTTTACACCGGATGTTGATAGAAGACCCCTCGAGTGTGTCTCCAGTCGAAACCGCACCAAAATCCGATGAGTAGTTTTCGAGAAACCGATGAAACAAAAATTCCAAGATGGCGGCCAAAATATGGCAAAATTTTATTTCCTCGATTTCTCGGTTGTCTCTGGTCCGATTTGGCTCGTTCTTGGGCTCGGAGCACTCAGCTCGACAAGCCCCAGCCGTTCCCTGTCACCACTTCCCCGTCCGGTCACGCACCCCAGAGATCCTTCGGGAAAGTATTCCCGAGACTATATCTCCGGAACGGTTGCTCCGATTCCCAGTTTGTAAGCGGGAAAACGTGCCAGCAGACGGTGCGCAGGTTATCCAATTGTTAAAACTTGTCTATGCGATCACTGGCACTTTTTAGTGGAGGGGGAAAGAAAAATCAGTTTTTTCACTTTATTTACAGTTTGGAGGGGGGTAAAAATACACGAAAAATTGTTTCTTATTGTCTATCAAGTCCTTTATCTTGTTGTTAATTCAGAACCCACGCGTCACTTATTGTTTTAGTACACTGACACTTTTAAGTTGAGATTTTATAACTGTTGTATCTCAGGATCCCGAGGTCCTAAAATTCTAGATTTAACGGAATAAGAGTTCACTGTTTATGGTCTTTATTAGTCTATTACTCACTTTTTGAAAAATTGTCTAATTCAAGTACCTCGTGGCCACGTGGTACTTGTTTTTTTTGCTGTTTTCTCGGAGGCCCCTGGTCCGAAAATTCTAGTTAAGGCCTCTGAGTGTAGGCCTCTGGGAGGCCTTCCCGGAGGCAATTAAAAATCCAGGGGTCATCGATCGCAAAAAGGCGTCTTTCATGCTTTAGCTCAAGGGTGAGGAATTTCTTTATTTATATGAAATGTTACAGTTTCTTAAATCTATACATTTTCTTAAACTTATATACTATTCATCTTATTCCTATACATTCTTATTAACTTAGTCTTACAATGTGTTATTTAATTATGCTTAGGGTTAGGGTGGATATTCTACAGATTCTCTTAAAGTATTATATTATTACAAAAACTAATTTTCTTATACTAAGTACTGTTTTTCCTTATCCTCTATATATCTTAACACTCTATCTTTTAGTATTACGACAATATTACGCTGTTATCATTTACTTAATCCTATTACATTGTATCAATTTTACCGCTTTGATCAGCATTTTTGGTGACATCTTCATGATGTCATCATGACTTGGCCATTTACTATCCGATCACACTATGTTTGCTATACAAATATATACTTACTATATATTGTTAGCAACGAGTTATATACCTAAGTTTTGTTTCTATGTACGACTTGTTTTGCAACATCTATACAAAAGTTTATGAGTAAGTCCCTGCTGACTTCCTTTTCTAGGATTCCCGGTATGTTGGCAATGTTCAGGCATGTATCTAACTGTTGCTGTAGATCGTGGCGCTCTTTGCCATGTACAGGGCATTCAAGCACTATGTGGATGACGTCTTCCACCTTGCTTGGATCGCAGATGCACGATGGGCTCCCCTTGCACTTAAACCTATGTAAGTACGAGGAGAACCCACCGTGCCCCGTCAGTATCTGGGTGAGAACTCCTTCGATCTTCATCTTCGTTACAATCTTGTGGGCCGTGGTCACGTCTGGCAGGAACATTCTAGTCACGGCGGCAGTCTCGGCCGACTGATATCTCCGATTCCACTCGTCAAGCGTATCCGTGCGGATTTGCCGCTTGACGAATGAAACCGGGCAAGCATCGTAGTCTGGCCTTCTTTTGATCCTAGTTGCTGCGTCTTTAGCTAGTGTGTCGGCCCTTTCGTTCCCGGCGAACCCTGCATGTGCCTTGATCCAGAAGAGTTCCACGACCTTGTCCTGTGCTCTGCACTCGGCAAGATTTTTTCGGATCTCGACGGCCAAGGGGTGTACAGCGCCTCGACGCCCGATTGTTTCCAACGACGACCTCGAGTCGCTGTAGATCCCGTAGCAGTCTGCGGAACTCTTTAGCACCATGCGGGTCGCTTCTAGTATAGCGAGCATCTCGGCCTGGTAAACAGTGCAGTATGACGACAGCTTCAATTTTCGGGTTCCGGTTTCAACGGTGTCATTCCATATGGATAACGCCGCACCTACTCCCCCGTCAATTTTGCTGCCGTCTGTGAATATCCTCACTGACTGGCTGTTGCTTTCAGCCACCTGCTCGCTACTTTCTAGGTTTTGGAACTGCAGCTCCGGTTGAGAAGCTGGGTGTGGCGTGTTCTGAAAGGCAACCATCAGTTCCATCTCCCTATCGGCCAATACCGCTGGCCGCGACACCCCCCTTCTGGCCTCGTACAGAGCGGCTGCTTCCTGTATTCTGAGGTCCAGGGGGAGTATCCCGGTCTGTGCAAGTGCCGAGTTCAGGGAGACGGTTCTGTACGCTTTGCAGAGTTTCTGGGCAAACCCCCTCTGCACCGCGTTGAGCTGCCTTTGCACACCCAGCTTCTTGGCTGCGGGAGCCCACACACTGGCCGCGTACATCACGACCGGCTCGACGCATGCCGTGTATATCACCCTGATAATCTCCGGATGAAGTCCCCAACTGATCCTTGCGGCTCGCGACAGCTGTTTGTAGACGTTCAATGCCTTCCTGCAAGTGCTTATTTCGGACACCCCACCCCCGAACATGTTCGAGAGCGGCATTTGCACGTCGCTGGATCTCAGTTGCGGTACTTCCTTCGAATATCAGGATGACATCATCGGCAAAGGCTTGGCAGTAGTCCCCTCTGTCCTCCAGTTCCCTGAGCAGGGGGTCGAGGAGAAGATTCCACAGGATTGGTCCACCGATCGACCCTTGGATGCAACCTTTGGTTGTTTCCCTGGGGATTTCCTCACCTGCGTATCTCACCCTCACCCCCCTGTCCTCAAGGTACGAGTCGAGCAGCCTCCTAATGTTGATGGGGCAATTGACCTCCGCCAGTCGGACTCTTATTGCTGGCCACCAGGCGCTGTCGAAGGCGCCCTCTATGTCAAGTGATATTACGACCACGAGTTTCTTCTCGGAAATTTTCTGGCGTATATGGTTTACCATGGCATAGAGGGCGTCTTCGGTGCTCTTCTGGGGCATGAATCCATACTGGCGGGTGCTGATCTGTGGGACTAAATGCCATTTCAGCCTAGCAACCAACATCTTTTCCAGAACTTTTCCCATCACTGGCAACAACCCGATTGGTCTATATGATTTTGGAGCCGTGTAGTCATCTTTTCCTGGCTTCCGGAGCACGATTACGGTGGCCTCCTTCCAGATTTTAGGGAAGTGGCTAAGTTCTAAGCATTTGTTGACCAGTGATAGGAAAAGCTCCGGATTCGATCGAACCGTCTGACCGCAAATGTCCGCCGTAAGACCATCCGACCCCGGAGCTTTTTTGGGGTTAAAACTATCTGCGGCGGTTCTGAGTTCATCCAGAGTAAACTGTGGATCATGTTCACCATGGTCCATGTCGTTTATCTGTTCGGCTCGCTCCCTTAGTAGTTTGTGTTCTTCGTTGTCCTCATCCTTTTGATCTTCTGGGTAGAACGTGCGGGCAAGAACTTCTGCCGACTTCCTTTCCGTTAAAACCCTTCCGTTCACCGTCAGTGGAAGGTCTTCCTGCCTCTTCCCCGTACATTTTATAACCCTGTATATCCCCTCCCATACTCCCTCCCTTTCCTGTTTTTCACAGAAACCCTTCCAACTCTCTATCGCTTTCTTCTTTGCCTTCTTCTCATACTCTTCTTTTGCTTCCAGGTACTCATCGACGACCCTCTGCCTTCTCCTCGGCGCTGCGCAACGGATTCTCCTCTTCATGGTAAGTACTCTTCTTTTCAGGTTTGCGAGTTCTTCGGACCACCATGGTAAGTTCACCTTTTCAATGCTCTTCTTTTTCGGTAGGATTTCATCACAAATTTTTGTTATTATACTTATGAATGACTCTATTCTATTTTCTAATTTGATTTTACATGTTATGTTGTCTATTTCGATTTTATTTAGGTTGTTTTCGGCTAATAACTCGGCCAGTTTCTCACGAAACTGGTCCCAGTTCGCCTTTTTAGTATTGTATTTTCTGGTGGTTCGTTTAATGCTGATACCTTTCGATTTTTCTAATTTCAGTTTGAAAAGAATTGCATTGTGGTCGGAACTAACTACCATGGCGTCGTCAACTCTCCAGTCCTCTACTATGTCGAGCATCTCCGTTTTGCAGGCCGTTACATCGACGTGACTCGTGCACAGTTTGCCGCCGCGTTCGACTTCAAACGTTGGCGTGTCTCCTTCGTTGAGTACCTGGAAGCCCATCTCTTCCAGAGCACCAGCCATGTCCTCCCCTCTGTGGTCGATTTCGAGGCTGCCCCACCAGGTGCTTTTAGCATTGGAGTCGCCCCCGATCAGAATCCGCGACGTTCCGAGGTCATGCGCTATGGATTTTAGCTGCTCCAGGTATGGCTCTATCGGTGCTGGGTCGGGCTCGAAGTAATATGAGATGACGACAACCTCCCAGGCCCCAGTCCTGATTTTTGCTACCACGATGTTGTTTGTTGTGAAGCTTGGAAACTGTATGATGTCGAGGTCCGGATCAAATACTACAATCGCAGCTTTGACCGGGCCATCGATCTGACTGTGGCTCTGGATGATTCTCGCCCCCCCATACCCCTTCATTCGACTTATGGCACCGACATAAGGCTCCTGGAGCAGCGCAACCGCAATCTTGCGTTTTCCGGCTTCCACCATTATTTCTGACGTCGCGAGCTCCCCCCTGCGCAAGTTGGCCTGGACTATTTGATAGGACTGGTGCCGGTTTTGTGTGCTTGGGGCGCCCTTAGCAGTACGCTATTGATGCCCTTGCTAAGGCCTCCCACTTTCGTCTTACTGGGCACATCTTGTCGAAGGCATTATGCTCTTTTTCATCTACGGCAGCTTTGGAGCAGTTACAGCAGGATGGTGGTATTGCGGTGAGGAAGTCCTCGCACCGGTCTTTCTTGTGCGGGCCTCCGCAATGGCTGCACTTCTCGACTGTTTCCGTGCAGAACCGTCTGCCGTGGCCGTAACCAAGGCAGAGCGAGCACTGCACCAGTGGTGACTGATCCATCACCCTAACCTTCTGAAGGTCGATGTGCAAGTGGCCCGCCTCCGTCATTCTCCCCCAGGTCCGCGTTGACACTCTCATCACGACGTGGTGGGTGAGTGGGTTCCTTGCCCTCCTTTTATATGCTATCTCTAGCTTCCCGTCTGTTTGTATAAGGTCCCTGTTCTGGTTTCTGATGGCCGCCACGATGTCATCGTCGGTATTGTATTTCATGACGTCCATCAGCACCACAAGGGGATCCTTATTTTTGACGTCCTCCACCTTAAGCTCCCTTCCATCCTTTTTCAACCTTTCCTTGATTAGGTTTCTGTCTCTTTCTGTCTTACATCCCATTATTATTCTACCATCCTTTGCTTTCCTCACCTTTTCCACGTTCATTCCTCCTTCCTTTGCGTTCACAACTTTCCTTATCCTTTCCAGGACTTGCTCTCCTGTCTCTTTCTCGTCCTGGCCGGTCACAACTATGGAGTGTAGCGCCGGTCTCACCCAGGGCACGTTCCTGTGTGGTTCCGCCGCCACACTCGCATAGCTGCGCTCAGGCTGGACCTCCCTGTGTTGTTCCAGGGCCTGTTGTAATTTGTCCATCCTTACACTGTTCTCTTCCAATTTCTTAGAGTGTTCCTCTAGTCTCTTGAGTAGCTCTTCTTCTTTGCTTACTCCCCCACATTCTCGCCTCCTTTCTACCTCAGGTTCGACTACCGGTTCCTTCCGTAGGTCACTTTCTTTAGTGACTGTCGTTGGTTCTCTTTGGGTCCTGCGGTTTGCCATATCCACTTCCTTAAGGATCTCGTACATCCTTTCCGCCGCCTGTGCGATGGCTTCTACGATTACCTTCTTGGTATTCCTTGTTTCCGACAGGCCCTTTTTTATACGTGCAAGGCATTTTCGACCCTCGGCAACCTTATCCGCAGAGCGAACCGGTCTCGCCAGTGGACTCTTTGCTGTCTTTTGTGCTTCCAGCGAATGTCTTTTGACTATCTCAGCAACCATGCCCACCTGGGGCATTGTCTGAGACTTTGGCCTGGAGGGGCTCGCTGGGGTGTCCGTCTGTTCTAATAGGACCTGGGGTGTGGTCTGCGTTCTCGACCCCGAAGGGCCCGGCGGGGTGTTCTGCTCTCCCAGTGGTGCCTGGGGCATTGTTTGTCCCTTTGATCCCGAGGGGCTCAGCGGGGTGTCGAGTTCCAGTATCACCGTCTTGTCTAGTACGGGTTGTCTTGCTTCTGGCGTCTTCTGTTTCCTTGGGGAGTTTGCCAGTCTCTGGCTCGGGTTCGGGGTTCTCGGACAGAACGACATTTTCCGCCGCTATTTATGTCAGATATTGCAAAACAAGTCGGGGAAAAGTCTCGACAGTTGTAATTTTAAGTAATCGGTGTAAATGGCCGACGTCAATATACAAAATAATAATAATAAAAATAAAACAAACAAAACACAATATACACAATTACAATACACGACACAATTTCAAAATTTATAAATAAATATATTTATTGTCAAATTTAAATAATTCTTTTTTGTTTCAGGTGGCGGCGAGCGGACAGTGGCAGCGGCGGCGTAGTGCACAGAAGGCCCCTGCTCTACCAGGGTAAGTAGTTTATGCTCTACCTTTAAACTTACTTTAATTTCTGCAGTTTCTGCAGTGGCTCTACTTTATTTGCTTTACTTTGTAGTTTGCCTTCACTCTGCCACACTTCCGTCCGCGACTCTACCTGTTCTCTACAATTTTATAGTGACTCTACTTAAAGTCTGGTCCAGCTTGTAGTACCTTGTGCGCTTATATTAGTGGTGAAAACCCCAGGCTTCTACGACGCCTGGTCTGGGAGTTATGAAGATTTAAAGTTTTCCAAGATGGCGGACAAAATGGCCGCTTGATTTTTCGAAAATTAATATCTCCCGTCTTAGGCGTCGCAGAAACACGGGAGAAGTTTTGTTCTCCTCTTCAAACCTGACCTCGCGATGTTCCGCCGAGAAAGTTCCCAGGAATTCCCGAAAAGGCCGATGTTCCCGATGTTGTTGGAACTTGGCTCAGGTGGTAGCTGGGGTCGGGGGAAGCACTCTAGCGAAAATTCCAGTCCTCTACGGTGAGTGGCCTCCGAGATATCGCACTCCGAAGTTCTGGGGCGGGCCGCCCTAGAAAAATCCAAGATGGCCGCCGCTGTTTGTTTTCTCGATATCTTGGTCCCCAGACGTCGCAGGAAGACGGGAAAAGCTTTCCCGTGTTGGGCCGGGTCTGAAAAATTTTGCCCTGGGCGAATTTGGGCAGAAAATTTTGGTGTACTTTTTTGGGGTTTTTTCACCGAAAACAGATACTAGACCCCTCGAGTAAGTCCCCAGAGGAAATCGCGCTCCGATCCGATTATTGGTTTTCGAGATATCGAGGAAAGAAGAAATCCAAGATGGCGGCTGAATTTCAGCCGAATTTTCCTTTCTCGATCTCTCGGCTGCCTGTGGTCCGATTTGGCTCGTTCTTGGGCTCGGAGCACTCAGCTCGACAAGCCCCAGCTGGTCCTCGTCACTGCCTTCCCGTAAGTCCACGCGTCCCGGAGATCCCTCAGGAATTTATTCCCTGGCCTATATCTCCGAGACCAGTTGTCCGATTTGAAATCTTTAAGGTGGGGAGCGTGCAGGCAGACTGCACGCAGGTTTCAAACCAAACTCCACTCTTCTATTTACACTGAATCACTTGTGAAACACTTGGGAAAGGGAAAAACAGTTTATTCGATTTATTTAAAGTTTGGGGGGGGGGGTAAAAATATGCGAAAAATTGTTTCTTATAGTAATCAAGGTCCTCTATCCTAATATTGTTGTAAAATCCACGCGTCACTTGTAGTTTCTGCACACTTGCACTTTTAATATATAAAATGTTTTAAGCTATTTTTCAGAATTCAGGAGTCCTAAAATTCTGATAGAAGCTGATTTGGGGTTCACTATTAAAGGTCTTTATTTGTCTGTTACTCACATTCCAGTTTTTGCACTATTTCGAGTACCTCGTGGCCACGTGGTACTTGTTTTTTTGCTGATTTCTCGGGAGCCCCTGGCTGAAAAAATCTGGTTTAGGCCTCAAAGTGTAGGCCTCTGGGAGGCCTTCCAGGAGGCAAATAAAAATCCAGGGGTCACCGATCGTTTAAAGGCGGCGCACGCGTCCAAAGTTTTAATAATTTTGTAATATTCACTTTATCACCTCTATCTTTCACAGTTTTTCAGGAATTTTTGAAAAACTTTCACAGTCGTGTGCGGGGCATATTTCTGCACAATTTGGTGTATCGCACATCAATATCACTTCACTTTTTCCTATTTTACCGATTTTTTTTTGCGTGGAGCGACTATGTTTTCGTGCCTCCCTTGACCGCGGATGGACGCGTACTGGTTAGGTTAGGTTAGGTTAGGTTAGGTTAGGTTAGGTTAGGTTCCCCCCCATGGGACCACGCCTTGTCGTGGCGGGGGGGCTCAGTAGCTGCAGGCAATCCAGCCTGTAGTGAAGCGAAGTGGTCCCCGGAGGGCGCTCCGCCTGTCCCTCTGAATAGCAGAGGGCAGAGTGGACGTGCAAGTGATGGTGTGTGAGGGGCGACGGACCAGGGGTTATGAACCCCCCCGTTCGGCCCGACCGATGGTGGATTAAGGGAGGGGCGACGGACCAGGGGTTATGAACCCCCCGTTCGGCCCGACCGATGGTGGATTAAGGGAGGGGCGACGGACTAGGGGTTATGAACCCCCCCGTTCGGCCCGACCCTAGGTGGTAGTTGTGGGCCAGGGCGACGGACAAGGGGTTGCCAACCCCCCCGATCGGCTTGGCCCGTGGTGGTAGCTTTGGGAAGGGGCGACGGATTGCGGTTACGAACCCTTCCGCTCGGCCTGACCCATGCAAGGGGCGACGGATCAGGGGTTGTAAACCCCCCCGATCGGCCCAACCCGTAACCCTCAACGGAGAGGAACGGGGGTCCCAAGGGACCGCGTGGAGTAAACCACTTTAAAAAATCCGTAAATCCCAAGCTCTGGTGCCTGGCGAGGGGATGTATGGTCGGCGCGGAGGTCGGCCCCAAGGGCATCAACGTCGGGTCCCAGACGTTAACTGGACAAAAAACCAATATGAAGAAGCAGTGCGAAAATGATCCCCGGGCCCAGCAACATTGCTGGGGAATCCCGTGCTGCCCTTTTCAGGGCGGCTGGCCCCACGTATACGGGGGGGGCCAACACTGCCTCGCGGCCTCGGTCGCGTACCGGAGATGACAAGGAGGAGACGGTGGATGTTCCGACCACACAAACATCTTGTGCGGTCGATGACACAAGGAGGTCGGGGGCGAGTTTCGTTCGCTCCCGGTCTCATTCAAGGACGACCTCGGAGGAGAGCCTGGTCTTGCGATTTGCTAGACCAGGCACTCCTTGCCCGAGGCTTAGGGCCGGGAGGGGGAATGATGGGGACAGCGACGCTATGTCCGGCGTCTCTATCTCATCCTCCATCGGCGGAACTCTGCGGGCGCGAAAGCGCAAACCACAGCGTCTGCCGATGATGACGGGAGGCCCATGGTGATCAGAAGGAGGAAAGCGGACGACGCCAGCGTGGAGCAGGAAGCGACGCAACCGGCCGCTGAAACGGGAATCGGTGAACGAGCGTCTGCCGACATCGGCTCGGAGCTCTTCTCCTGTCTATCGGCCGTAGAGAAGACGGTCGATAAGCCGAAGAGCTCCAAGGCGGAAGTGGTGAAGTCCGTTCGGTCCGCCTTCGCCACCTTAAAGGCCTGCGCATCAGAACTGTGCGTGAGGGCGGAGACTCGGGATCGGGAGAACGAGAGAACTCGTTCCCTGATCGACCAGCTCTACGCCCGCATCGAGGTGCTGGCCAGCGAGTTGGCGGAGCTTCGGAGGGGAGGGGGTGCCTCTCATCCCACGGCCGCGACGTCTCGGAGAGGTTTGCCCGCCCCGACAGCGCCGACATCGGCAAGAGCGAAAAAGGGACGAGACGGTCCACAAAGGGGGGCGCCCGCGCCGACACCTCGGCTGACGGCGTCCGCCCCCCAACCAAGCTCGGACTGGAGCCAGCTCTCGGCCATTATGGACCGAGAGTACGCCCGTTTTCAGTCCGAGCTTATGGGCCGTCTCTTCCCCGAGATGGGACGAAGACCTCCCCTGGGACAGGGTCAGCGTCGAGAGGGGGAAATTCCCCAGGCGACGCTGACTAAGTCCCAAAGAAAGAGGAAAAGGCGGGCGCAGAGGGGAACGGCTTCAACACAGGCCCCGCCAGCTCCAGCTTTGGCGGGGCCGTCGACGGAGCGGGTGGGGGCGCAGAGCGGCACCTGGGCAACGGTGGTCGGCCGAAAGGCGGCCGCCCGTGCCAAACAACGGGTCGCTGCTCCTACACGGACCCAGGCCACCCCCACTCCTCAAAAAAAGAAGGGGCAGCCCAAACCCCCCACATGTGCGGCGGTTGTGGTCACGGTGCCTGAAGGCGCCGAGACCACGATCGCTGCAGTGATGACAGCCGCCAAGGCCCGCATCAAACTAGCGGACCTTGGCATCGTGGGGGGCGTAAGGCAGAGGAAGGCGGCCACCGGGGCTCTCCTATTGGAGGTCCCCGGTCCCGAGAGCTCCTCCAAGGCCGACGCCCTAGCGGAGAAGATGCGGGAGGCCCTCGCCGACACGGGCGCGCTCATCTCGCGCCCGTGTAAAATGGGCGACTTGCGGGTGATGGACCTAGACGAGTCCATCACCCCCGCGGACGTCACGGCGGCGATCGCCGAGGCGGGCGGATGCTCCCCGACCGATATCAAGATCGGGGAGATCCGCACCGCCCCATCACGCTTGGGGACAGCTTGGGTCCGCTGCCCGGTCGGGGCCGTCAGAAAGGTGGCCGCCCAAGGGCGGGTGCGGATAGGTTGGACCGCGGCAAGAGTAGAGGCACTGGCAGCACGGCCGTTGCAGTGTTACCAGTGCCTCGAGTTGGGGCACGTCAGAGTAAAGTGCCCCAACACCGTGGACAGGAGCGGACGCTGTTACAGGTGCGGTGAGACGGGGCACATTGCCCGTCATTGCACAGCGTCCGCCCCCCATTGCCCGGTCTGCGCGGACCTAGGGCGGGCCGCCGACCACCGGCTGGGGACCAAGAGGTGCTCCCCGCCCAAAAACAAAAAGAAGAAGGGGCCAGTCCAGCCCCCTTCCCCGGCCCAGGGGAGTGAGGTAGTAATGGAGACCTCGTAATGTCTCCCCACGTCCGTGTGCTGCAGGCCAACCTGAACCACCGCCGAGCGGCGCAGGATCTCCTGCTCCAAACGCTCGCGGAGTGGTCGGTTGGCCTGGCGGTAGTCGCCGAGCCCTACTCCGTCCCGGACAACCCTAGGTGGTTCGGGGACGACTTGGGCTTGGTCAGCATTTATTGGGCGGGGGGTGACAACCTCCATTGCTCCCTCTTAGCAAAAGGGCCGGGTTACGTGGCCGTGGAGTGGGGGTCCACGGCCATGGTGGGCTGCTATATCTCCCCTAACAGCGGCCTCGCTGTTTTCGAGGCATACCTGGAGGAGCTGGCGAGCTGCATTCGCGGCTGCGCCCCCCGCCAGGTATTTGTCCTGGGTGATTTTAACTCCCGCTCGAGAGAGTGGGGGGACACCCTGGACAACGTTAGGGGAGAGACGCTTCTGGAGTGGGCGGCAGGGCTGGACCTCCGGTTGCTAAACCGAGGTTCGGCCCGTACCTGTAGGCGATGGCAGGGGGAGTCGATCGTGGACCTGTCATGGGCGACTCCCTCAGCCTCGCACACAGTTACAGGATGGAGGGTGGCGGAGGAGGCGGTCACGCTATCGGACCACCTATACATCGTATTCGATGTATCCCTCCGCCACCCTATCCGCCCACGCCAGGACCGCAGCCCTCCGCGACGTTGGTCTCTCAAGCGGCTCGACCGAGACATGGCCGTAGCCGCCGCCAACGTCGCGGACTGGACGGAGGAACAGATCTCGCCCGATCCGGAGGCGCAAGCCGCCTGGTTCCGGGACACAATGACGTCGATCTGCGACGTCTCGATGCCCCGAGCCAGGCCGTCCCAGCGGGGCTCTGTGTACTGGTGGAGCGAGGAGATCGCGCGGCTTCGACGATCGGTCGTGGCTGCGCGACGCCAGTACCAAAGAGCCCGAAGGAGAAGGCAAGCCTCACTAGAGGAGACCCTAAGAGCCAGGCGGGAATACGGGACCGCGGCCCATGCCCTCAGCATCGCAATCGCTGAGGCCAAGGAGCGGTCCTGGAACGAGCTCGTCGAGGGACTGGATAGGGATCCATGGGGGCGCCCGTACAAGATGGTACTGGGCAAGCTCAGACCGTGGGTCCCTCCGTTGACGGAAACCCTGGACCCCAACTTCGTGGGAAGAGTCGTAGCAACACTCTTCCCAAGGGTCCAGGACAGTCCCTCCAGTCACCCTCCCTTGTCGCCGGATCGAGATCTTTGGTCCGACGATCTGGGGGTGACGGGGGCCGAGCTCGAGCTGGCCGTTAGGCGGCTGGCATCCCGCTCCACCGCACCCGGCCCGGATGGTGTTCCGGGCAGGGTGCTTGTGCTGGCTCTGAAGGTCTTAGGGAACCGGCTGAGGCAGCTCTTCAACGACTGCCTCCGCCTATCCGTGTTCCCCCTCGAGTGGAAGTCAGCGAGACTGGTGCTCCTGAGGAAGGAGGGAAGGACCGCCGAGTCTCCGTCGTCGTTTCGACCGATATGCCTGCTGAACGAGACGGGGAAGCTCTTCGAAAGAGTTATCTCCGATCGTATCAGCGGGCACCTGTCGCGAGTAGGCCCAGATCTATCGGACTGCCAGTTCGGATTCCGGCCGGGGCGGTCGACCGTGGACGCTGTCCGCCTCGTCCGCTCCCTTTCGGAATCGGCAGTCCGTTCCGGGGGGGTTGCGCTGGCGGTGTCCCTGGACATCGTCAACGCTTTCGGAACCCTCCCGTGGCAGGCAATTAGGGAGGCACTGGTTTATCACGGCGTGCCTCCCTACCTGCGGGCAATCATCGGGGCCTACCTTCGCGACAGACGCGTCAGGATTACCGGTCGAAACGGGACGGAGACGGAACGGGAGATTACGTGCGGGGTTCCGCAGGGGTCCGTTTTGGGCCCCCTGCTATGGAACCTCGCATATGATGCGGTCCTTCGCACCAGTCTTCCCGGTGACGTGAGTGTCGTCTGCTATGCGGATGACACTCTCGTTGTCGCCACCGGCGCTGACTTCGGGCGAACGCTCAGGCTTGCCGAGCTGGGGGTGGCATGTGTCGTGCGGGCGATTCGCGAGCTGGGCCTAGAGATAGCGCCTCACAAGTGCGAGGCGCTATGGTTCCACCGCCTCAGACGAGGCCAGGAACCCCCCAACTCGCGAATCCGTGTAGGTGACGCCGAAGTCCAGGTGGGGCGGTACATCAAGTACCTAGGCCTCACCCTGGACAGCCGATGGAGTTTCGAGGAGCATTTCGTGCGCCTGGTCCCCCGAGCGCGCAGGATAGCAGGTGCGTTACATCGCCTGCTGCCCAACCTCGGGGGACCGCGGGAAGGAGTTCGCCGCCTCTACGGTGGCGTCATACGATCCGTGGCCTTGTACGGGGCCCCCGTGTGGTCCAACGACCTCACGAGGTCCTGCCGCTGCGGAGCTCTGTTGAGGAGCCTGCAGCGGCTAATGGCCATGCGGATCGTGCGAGGCTACCGGACGATTTCGTTCGAGGCGGCGACGGTTCTGGCCCGTTCCCCCCCTTTCCAAATCCTGGCCAAGATGGACGCCGCCGTCTATGACGCGCGGCGAGGCATCGACCAGGGTGGAGGAGACGAGGGGTACGCGCTAGAACCCGCGCAAGGAATGCTCCGGCGGGACGCGCACCGACAGGCCTTGAGGGACTGGCGCGCGCAGCTGGAACGACAGGGCTGTGCGCGCCAACGCGCTGTCGGTGCCGTCCTGCCCAACTTCGAGGCCTGGATCGGCAGAAAAGGCGAGGTCACCTACAGATTGACTCAGATACTCACCGGACACGGTTGCTTCGGTGAGTATCTGAACCGAATCGGGAGGGAGGAAACGACACAGTGCCACCATTGCGCTTCCGACCGGGACTCCGCCCAGCACACGCTGGAAGACTGCCCCGCGTGGGAGTCTGAGCGTCGAGTCCTGGTCGACGTCATCGGGCGAGATCTGTCCCCTCCAGCATTGGTCGCGGCCATGCTGGAGAGTGAGGAGGGTTGGGAGGCAGCGCTCTCCTTCTGCGAGGCAGTAATGCTCCAGAAGGAGAGCGCCGAGCGGGATCGGGAGAGAGCCGATCCCGCTCGCAGGAGGCGGCGGCGGGCCACATAGCTTGGCTAGCCGCCGCGCCGGGCTTGCGTGCGGGTACATCGTTGGGGTTGATGTGCCCGTGGTAGCGGCCCGGGATGACACCGCCGGTGCGGCGGGTGGTGTCGTCGAGGGGGCCCCGTCTCGCTCCGCGCCATCTTTACACGGCGTGGATCGAAACGGCGTTCCCCTGCGGGGTTGAGCCTCTGCCAGGCTCCCCCGGGAGAGGGCCCCCCTAAGTAATTGGGGGGGCGAAGGCGGGAGGGTTTCCGGTGCGCTTAAGCGATCCCGGGACCCCCCTAGATGCCTGAGGAAGGCCGCCGTGAGGTTTTTAGTGGGTAGGCCGGCCGCTTCACGGCCGGAGAGCCCCACATACCCCACCGCACCGCCCCCGGGACGGTGGGGATGCAGTTCAATGCATTTTCCTCACGTGAAAAAAAAAAAAAAAAAAAAAAAGGTTAGGTTAGGTTAGGTTAGGTTAGGTTAGGTTAGGTTCCCCCCCACGGGACCACGCCTTGTCGTGGCGGGGGGGCTCAGTAGCTGCAGGCAATCCAGCCTGTAGTGAAGCGAAGTGGTCCCCGGAGGGCGCTCCGCCTGTCCCTCTGAATAGCAGAGGGCAGAGTGGACGTGCAAGTGATGGTGAGTTGGGGCGACGGACCAGGGGTTATGAACCCCCCCGTTCGGCCCAACCGATGGTGGAGTAAGGGAGGGGCGACGGACTAGGGGTTATGAACCCCCCCGTTCGGCCTACCCTAGGTGGTAGTTGTGGGCCAGGGCGACGGACAAGGGGTTGTCAACCCCCCCGATCGGCTTGGCTCGTGGTGGTAGCTTTGGGAAGGGGCGACGGATTGCGGTTACAAACCCTTCCGCTCGGCCTGACCCATGTAAGGGGCGACGGATCAGGGGTTGTAAACCCCCCCGATCGGCCTAACCCGTAACCCTCAACGGAGAGGAACGGGGGTCCCAAGGGACCGCGTGGAGTAAACCACTTTAAAAAATCCGTAAATCCCAAGCTCTGGTGCCTGGCGAGGGGATGTATGGTCGGCGCGGAGGTCGACCCCAAGGGCACTAACGTCGGGTCCCAGACGATAACTGGACAAAAACAAACATGAAAAAGAAGCAGTGCGAAACTAATCCCCGGGCGGGTCCCAGCAACATCGCTGGGGAATCCCGTGCCGCCCTTTCCAGGGCGGCTGGCCCCACGTATACGGGGGGGGCCAACACTGCCTCGCGGCCTCGGTCTCGCACAGGTGAGGACACGGAGGAGACGGTGGACGTTCCGACCACACAAACTTTTTGTGCGGTCGATGATCCCACCACTGGATTGGACACGAGGAGATCGGGGGCGAGTTTCGTTCGCTCCCGGTCTCATTCTAGAACAACCTCAGAGGAGAGCCTGGTCTTGCGATTTGCTAGACCAGGCACTCCTTGCCCGAGGCCAAGGGCTGGGACGGGGGATAATGGGGACAGCGACGCCATGTCTGCCGTCTCTATCTCATCCTCCATCGGCGGAACTCTGCGGGCGCGAAAGCGCAAACCGCAGCGTCCAGCCGATGATGACGGGAGGCCCATGGTCGTGAGGCGAAGAGTAGAGGACGATGCCAGCGTGGAGCGGGAATCGACCCAACCGGCCGCCGAAGGAATCGACGGACGAGCGTCCGCAGACATCGGCTCGGAGCTCTTCTCCTGCCTATCGGCCGTAGAGAAGACGGTCGATAAGCCGAAGAGCTCCAAGGCGGAAGTGGTGAAGTCGGTTCGGTCCGCTTTCACCACCTTGAAGGCCTGCGCAGCCGAACTGTGCGTGAGGGCGGAGACTCGGGATCGGGAGAACGAGAGGACCCGTTCCCTTATCGACCAGCTCTACGCCCGCATCGAGGTGCTGGCCAGCGAGCTGGCCGAGCTTCGGAGGGGAGGGAGTGCCTCACATCCCCCGGCTGCGGCGCCATCTCATGTGGCGCCCGGAAGAGCTCGGGTGCCGCGGCCGCACCGGGAAGATTTGCCTGCCCCGGCAGCGCCGACACCGGCCGGAACAAAAAAGGGACGAGACGGTCCACAAAGGGGGGCACCCGCGCCGACACCTCGGCTGACGGCGTCAGCCCCCCAACCAAGCTCGGACTGGAGCCAGCTCTCGGCCATTATGGACCGAGAGTACGCTCGTTTTCAGTCCGAGCTTATGGGCCGTCTCTTCCCCGAGATGGGAAAAAGACCTCCCCTGGGACATGGTCAGCGTCGAGAGGGGGAAATTCCCCAGGCGACGCTGACCAAGAGAAAAAAGAAAAGGCGGGCGCAGAGGGGAACGGCGTCGTCACAGGCTCCGCCAGTTCCAGCTTTGGCGGGGCCATCAACTGAGCGGGTGGGGGCACAGAGCGGCACCTGGGCAACGGTGGTCGGCCGAAAGGCGGCCGCCCGTGCCAAACAGGCTGCTGCTCCACGGACCCAGGCCGTCCCCACTCCTCAGAAGAAGAAGGGGCAGCCCAAACCCCCCACATGTGCGGCGGTTGTGGTCACGGTGCCTGAAGGCGCCGAGACCACGATCGCTGCGGTTATGACCGCCGCCAAGGCCCGCATCAAACTAGCGGACCTTGGCATCGTGGGGGGCGTAAGGCAGAGGAAGGCGGCCACCGGGGCTCTCCTATTGGAGGTCCCCGGTCCCGAGAGCTCCGCCAAGGCCGACGCCCTGGCGGAAAAGATGAGGGAGGCCCTCGCCGACACGGGCGCGCTCATCTCGCGCCCGTGTAAAATGGGGGATCTGCGGGTGATGGACCTAGACGAGTCCATCACCCCCGGGGACGTCACGGCAGCGATCGCCGAGGCGGGCGGATGCTCCCCGACCGATATCAAGATCGGGGAGATCCGCACCGCCCCATCACGCTTGGGGACCGCATGGGTCCGCTGCCCGGTCGGGGCCGTCAGGAAGGTGGCCGCCCAAGGACGAGTTCAGATAGGGTGGACCTCGGCGAGAGTAGAGGCACTGGCAGCACGGCCGTTGCAATGTTACCAGTGCCTCGAGGTGGGGCACGTCAGAGTAAAGTGCCCCAACAATGTGGACAGGAGCGGACGCTGTTACAGGTGCGGTGAGACGGGGCACATTGCCCGTCATTGCACAGCGTCCGCCCCCCATTGCCCGGTCTGCGCGGACCTAGGGCGGGCCGCCGACCACCGGCTGGGGACCAAAAAGTGTTCCCCGCCGAAGAATAAAAAGAAGAAGGGGCCAGTCCAGCCCCCTTCCCCGGCCCAGGGGAGTGAGGAAGTAATGGAGACCTAATGGCTCCCCACGAGAGGGCCCCCCTAAGTAATTGGGGGGGCGAAGGCGGGAGGGTTCCGGTGCGCTTAAGCGATCCCGGGACCCCCCTAGATGCCTGAGGAAGGCCGCCGTGAGGTTTTTAGTGGGTAGGCCGGCCGCTTCACGGCCGGAGAGCCCCACATACCCCACCGCTCCGCCCCCAGGACGATGGGGATGCAGTTCAATGCATTTTCCTCACGAACAAAAAAAAAAAAAAAAAAAAAGGTTAGGTTAGGTTAGGTTAGGTTAGGTTAGGTTAGGTTCCCCCCCCATGCCCACCAGTTGGACAGCCTCCTCGTGGCGTGGGTGGAAACAGCGTCGATCAATCGAAGAGAAGTTTCTCTTTTCCATTGATCGGCGCTGGCCAATGGTCTGACATAGTAGGTACACTATACATACACATCACACACACACACACACACATTGCTTCGTCCTCGTCGATGGGCTTTTACCATCGGTTTGGGCGAACCAATCACACACACATACATCACACACACACATACACTATACATATTGGAGGGTGCTCTTGCCTTAATCGGCTAGAGCACGTGTAGCGTAGGTTATACACACGAAGCTGTGGATCAGCACCAAACACAAAAATGGAAACGACGGCAATGGCAAATATTCTCCGGGCGGGTCCCTCCTCAGGAGGGGAATCCCGTCACGCTTCGGCGTGCTGCCCCGTAGTATACGGAGGGGGCAACTATTGCAAGAGTGGACAGGATAGTGGAGATGAGTGGGAGATGGCTCAGGAAGCCAGCGGGGGTTTGAAAAGACCTGGTGATGGAACAGTGCAGGTAGAGCTAGCACCTCAAAGTTCTAATGAGAGCCAGGAGGGCCAGGCGGCCGGCAGGTAGTAATTGGCGGAACCCGTGTTGCTGTCGAGTCGACGTTAAAATACCTCGGCCTTGTCCTCGACAGCCATTGGGATTTTAGGGCGCATTTCGGCCGTTTAGCGCCGAAGCTGGTTGGAGCGGCTGGTGCTCTTGCCCGGCTCTTGCCAAACCTAGGTGGTCCAAATGCTTCGACGAGACGTTTATATATGGGAGTGTTGCGCTCGATGGGACTTTACGGCGCTCCGGTGTGGGCCGCATGTGTCTCTGACGGCGTCATCAGTACACTCTTGCGCGTGCAGAGGCTGATGGCTATCAGAGTCACGCGGGCATACCGCACCGTGTCGGGGGAAGCAGCCGTCGTCTTGGCTGGGTCTCTGCCATGGGACCTCGACGCGAAATCCCTCGCGTTGCTGTACGAGTGGCGTGAGGAGGCGCGGAGTCGGGGTGACCGCCCGGCGCTCAGGGAGGTGGAGGAGCGTCGGGATGTTCTTCGCCAGGCCCAGGTAGCGGAGTGGCGGACGCGGCTGCAGGAGCCGAGGTACGGTCTCAGGACTATCGAGGCTGTAAGGCCCGTACTAGATGAGTGGCTTAACAGAAACCACGGGGCGCTAAGCTTTCATTTGACACAGGTGCTTTCCGGACACGGTTGCTTCGGAAGGTACCTGTGTCGAATACAGCGGGAAAGTGATGAGCGGTGTCACCACTGCGGCTGCAGCTCCGACACCGCTCAACACACGTTGGAATTCTGTCCGGCCTGGGAGGAGCAACGGCAATGTCTTGCGACAGTGATAGGGCAGGATTTATCGCTGCCGGCTGTAGTTTTGGCCATGGTCGGCGGTGATGAAGCTTGGCAAGCGACTCGCCGCTTTTGCGAGGCGGTCATGGGCGCCAAGGAGTCCGCGGAGAGAGAGCGCGAACTCCTCCGTGGCACCCAGCGCCCCAGGCGTTCAAGGCGACAGGTCAGAAATGACCTGTTGCCACCTTAAACGGCTCTCGGCGGCGGACTCGGGGGGGTCCGTCGCCAATAAATGAGCCCGAGATGGCGGCGGCGTGTCCACGCCGCCTCTCGAGAGGGTTTTTCCCCGATAAGGGGTTTTTGGAGATGGGGTCCGACGGGACCAACCGCTGCCAGAGCGCATAGATGTCATCCGCAACGGTTCCTGTGCGCTCTAGCAACGCGGTGTGACTGGACACCGAGGGGTTTTAGTGGGTAAACCTCTGGCCGCCCATCATCACAGGCCAGAGGGAGCCCCACACATCTCTGCCGCTCCCCCCCGGAGTGGCAGGACGGTGCATAAGGCTGCATTTCCCCTCGTAAAAAAAAAAAAAAAAAAAAAAAGGTTAGGTTAGGTTAGGTTAGGTTAGGTTAGGTTAGGTTAGGTTAGGTTAGGTTAGGTTAGGTTAGGTTAGGTTAGGTTAGGTTAGGTTAGGTTAGGTTAATGGGACATTGAGGTGGCTGTGGTGGCGGAACCCTACTGGATTCCACCTCGGAGCAACTGGATTGTGGACACGGCGGCTCTCGTTGCCATCATCCCATCGAGTGCCCTGTGTGTGCCACCCCTGAAGGTCATTGCCCGCGGCGTGGGCTACGTCGCGGTGAAGTGGAGAGACATAATCATCGTCGGGGTGTACTTTTCGCCAAACCGGCGGGACTCCGAGTTTGAGTCCTTCCTGGGCGAGGTTGGGGACCTTCTGGACCGCACACAACCTTGCCCGGCTCTTCTACTGGGGGACTTAAACTCGTGGTCCACCAGATGGGGTAGTGCACACACTTCTTCAAGAGGAGTGCTCTTGGAGGGTTTGGTCGACGCCGTTGGCCTCACGGTCCTTAACCGGGGGTCGATAAGCACCTGTGTTCGTTGGCAGGGCGAGTCGATCGTGGATGTCACGTTCGCCAGCCCTGCCCTCGTACCCAGGGTGCTAGACTGGAGGGTTGTTGAGGGGGTGGAATCTCTCTCGGACCACCGGTACATCCGGTTCGAGGTTCGTACCCAGACCTCCAACCCTTCAGTCAGGGTGGACCGCCCCCGGTGGGCGTTGAAGCGGCTGGACCAGGTGCTACTGGAGGAGGCCGCTATCGTCCAGGCGTGGGTGCCCGTGCCGGATGCCCTGGACGATGTCGACTCGGAAGCGGACCGGCTCACGGGGGCAATGACGAGCGTCTGTGACGCGTCGATGCCCCGGGTCAAGTCGCGAGTTAGCTCGCGACGAGTGTACTGGTGGTGCGCGGAGATTGCCTCCCTACGCGCCGCTTGCGTAGCAGCGCGCCGCCAATACCAGAGACATCGGAGGCGTCGACACGGTCGCCCTCGTGGACTGGACGAGGTGGAACCAGTAGAGGCCCAGCTCTACGAGGCCTATAGGGCAGCGAAGAAGGCTCTCCAGGCAGCAGTCGCTGCTGCCAAGGATAGGGCCCGCAACGAGATGCTCGCGTCGCTAAGTGAGGACCCATGGGGGCGCCCCTACCGCACGGCTAGGGGCAAGCTCAGACCGTGGGCACCACCTCTCACGCAGACGCTCGAGCCAAATCTTGTTGCCGAAGTCGTCGCGACGCTCTTCCCTCATAGGGACGAGCACGTTCCGCCGAGTATGGCTCCGCCACCACCCGCAGAGCATATGTCGGAAGAGGAGGACGAGGAGTCCACAGAGGTGACAGTTCCCGAACTGAAGATGGTCGTCCGGCGTCTCAGTGCCAAGAACACCGCCCCTGGGCCTGATGGCATACCGGGGCGCGCGTTGGTTCTGGCCTCGAGACATCTGGGCGACCATCTGAGAAAGTTGTTCACCTCTTGCTTCAAACGGGGAGAATTTCCCGCTCGGTGGAGGGTCGGCAGCCTCGTGCTGTTGAAGAAGGAGGGCAGGCCGGAGGAGTCACCGTCGGCGTACCGGCCGATCGTTCTGCTGGACGAGGCGTGCAAGCTCTTTGAGCGCATCATTGCTGCACGCATCGTCAGCCACCTCACTCGGACTGGACCGGATCTCTCGGCAAACCAGTTCGGGTTTCGGAGGGAACGGTCGACCGTGGGTGCGATCCTCCGTGTGAAGTCGCTAGCGGATGAGGCCGTGTCCGAGGGAGATGTGTTGTTGGCGGTGTCTCTTGACATCGCCAACGCTTTTAACACTCTCCCTTGGACTTGCATTCGGGAGGCTCTCCGGTACCATCGCGTGCCGGATTACTTACGGAGGACGGTAGAGGCCTACCTCACTGACAGAGAGGTCGTTTTCGACACCCAATCGGGATTTAAACGGTGGCGCATGACCTGTGGAGTTCCACAGGGGTCGGTCCTTGGGCCGCTCCTGTGGAACCTTGGATACGACTGGGTGCTTCGCGGCGCATTACTCAGGAACCTCAGCGTTACGTGTTACGCTGACGACACGTTAGTGACCGCTAGAGGGAGGACGTGCCGCGAAGCAGCCATACTGGCGACGGCCGGGGTGGCCCACGTGGTGGACAAAATCCGGCGATTGGGACTTGAGGTGGCTTTGGGGAAAACGGAGGCCATGTGCTTTCATGACCCCCGTACTCGCCTGCCACCCGACTACCACTTGATCGTCGGAGGAGTTAGAATTCCAATTGGGCCTACCCTCAAATATTTAGGCTTAATCCTGGATAGCAGGTGGACCTTCGCAGCGCACTTTAATCAGCTGGCGCCGAAGCTGGTGGGAGCGGCAGGGGCACTTTCCCGGCTCTTGCCAAACATCGGTGGCCCAAACGTTGCCACGCGAAGACTGTACATGGGAGTCATTCGCTCAATGGCGCTTTACGGTGCCCCGGTGTGGGCCGCGAACATCCCTGATGGCGTCATCGGCAAACTTCTGCAAGTGCAGAGGCTGATGGCCATCAGGGTGACGCGGGGATACCGCACCATAGCGGGTGACGCGGCTCTTGTGCTCGCCGGATCTCCGCCATGGGATCTCGAGGCGAAATCCCTCGCGTCGCTTTACGAGTGGCGCGAGGAGGCGCGAAGTCGGGGTGACCGCCCGGCGCTCAGGGAGGTTGAGGGACGCCGGATGGAGCTTCGCCAGATCCTCTTGGCGGAGTGGGAGATGCGGTTGGCGCGGCCGGGATACGGTCGCATAACAGTAAATGCGATTCGGCCCGCCCTACTAGAGTGGATTGAGAGGGAGCACGGGGCCCTGAGCTTCCGTCTTACACAGGTGCTTACCGGGCACGGCTGCTTCGGTAAGTACCTGTGTAGGATTCAAAGAGAGGACAATGAGCGATGCCACCACTGCAGCTCCAGTTGTGACACCGCTCAACATACACTGGAGATTTGCCCAGCTTGGGCGGAACCAAGACAGGATCTGATGGCAGCGATTGGCAATGATCTCTCGTTGCTGGCCGTGGTTTCTGCCATGGTCGGCAGCGATGAGTCCTGGCAGGCAATGCGCCAATTCTGCGAAGCCGTGATGTCGGTCAAAGAGGCCGAAGAGAGAGCACGCGAGCTGCTGCGGGGGACTCAGCGCCCTCAGCGCTCTAGGCGCGTGGTCAGGAATGACCACCTGCCACCCTAAACGGCTCGTGGCGGCGGACTCGGGGGGGTCTGTCGCCAGCACAGGAGCCCGAGATGGCGGCGGCGTGTCCACGCCGCCTCTCGAGAGGGATTTTTTCCCCCTCAAGGGGTTTTTTCTGAGAGGAGGCCTGCCGAGGCCAGCCGTCGTCGGGGGTAGTAGCAGTTAAGCGCGAGCGGTCCTGCTACCCCTGGCAAATGGCGGCGAGAATGGACATCGTGAGGTTTTTAGTGGGTAGGCCGGCCGCTTCACGGCCGGAGAGCCCCACATACCCCACCGCACCGCCCCCGGGACGGTGGCGATGCAGTTCAATGCATTTTCCTCACGTGAAAAAAAAAAAAAAAAAAAAAAAAGGTTAGGTTAGGTTAGGTTAGGTTAGGTTAGGTTAGGTTAGGTTAGGTTAGGTTAGGTTAGGTTAGGTTAGGTTAGGTTAGGTTAGGTTAGGTTAGGTTAGGTTAGGTTAGGTTAGGTTAGGTTAGGTTAGGTTAGGTTAGGTTAGGTTAGGTTAGGTTAGGTTAGGTTAGGTTAGGTTAGGTTAGGTTAGGTTAGGTTAGGTTAGGTTAGGTTAGGTTAGGTTAGGTTAGGTTAGGTTAGGTTAGGTTAGGTTAGGTTAGGTTAGGTTAGGTTAGGTTAGGTTAGGTTAGGTTAGGTTAGGTTAGGTTAGGTTAGGTTAGGTTAGGTTAGGTTAGGTTAGGTTAGGTTAGGTTAGGTTAGGTTAGGTTAGGTTAGGTTAGGTTAGGTTAGGTTAGGTTAGGTTAGGTTAGGTTAGGTTAGGTTAGGTTAGGTTAGGTTAGGTTAGGTTAGGTTAGGTTAGGTTAGGTTAGGTTAGGTTAGGTTAGGTTAGGTTAGGTTAGGTTAGGTTAGGTTAGGTTAGGTTAGGTTAGGTTAGGTTAGGTTAGGTTAGGTTAGGTTAGGTTAGGTTAGGTTAGGTTAGGTTAGGTTAGGTTAGGTTAGGTTAGGTTAGGTTAGGTTAGGTTAGGTTAGGTTAGGTTAGGTTAGGTTAGGTTAGGTTAGGTTAGGTTAGGTTAGGTTAGGTTAGGTTAGGTTAGGTTAGGTTAGGTTAGGTTAGGTTAGGTTAGGTTAGGTTAGGTTAGGTTAGGTTAGGTTAGGTTAGGTTAGGTTAGGTTAGGTTAGGTTAGGTTAGGTTAGGTTAGGTTAGGTTAGGTTAGGTTAGGTTAGGTTAGGTTAGGTTAGGTTAGGTTAGGTTAGGTTAGGTTAGGTTAGGTTAGGTTAGGTTAGGTTAGGTTAGGTTAGGTTAGGTTAGGTTAGGTTAGGTTAGGTTAGGTTAGGTTAGGTTAGGTTAGGTTAGGTTAGGTTAGGTTAGGTTAGGTTAGGTTAGGTTAGGTTAGGTTAGGTTAGGTTAGGTTAGGTTAGGTTAGGTTAGGTTAGGTTAGGTTAGGTTAGGTTAGGTTAGGTTAGGTTAGGTTAGGTTAGGTTAGGTTAGGTTAGGTTAGGTTAGGTTAGGTTAGGTTAGGTTAGGTTAGGTTAGGTTAGGTTAGGTTAGGTTAGGTTAGGTTAGGTTAGGTTAGGTTAGGTTAGGTTAGGTTAGGTTAGGTTAGGTTAGGTTAGGTTAGGTTAGGTTAGGTTAGGTTAGGTTAGGTTAGGTTAGGTTAGGTTAGGTTAGGTTAGGTTAGGTTAGGTTAGGTTAGGTTAGGTTAGGTTAGGTTAGGTTAGGTTAGGTTAGGTTAGGTTAGGTTAGGTTAGGTTAGGTTAGGTTAGGTTAGGTTAGGTTAGGTTAGGTTAGGTTAGGTTAGGTTAGGTTAGGTTAGGTTAGGTTAGGTTAGGTTAGGTTAGGTTAGGTTAGGTTAGGTTAGGTTAGGTTAGGTTAGGTTAGGTTAGGTTAGGTTAGGTTAGGTTAGGTTAGGTTAGGTTAGGTTAGGTTAGGTTAGGTTAGGTTAGGTTAGGTTAGGTTAGGTTAGGTTAGGTTAGGTTAGGTTAGGTTAGGTTAGGTTAGGTTAGGTTAGGTTAGGTTAGGTTAGGTTAGGTTAGGTTAGGTTAGGTTAGGTTAGGTTAGGTTAGGTTAGGTTAGGTTAGGTTAGGTTAGGTTAGGTTAGGTTAGGTTAGGTTAGGTTAGGTTAGGTTAGGTTAGGTTAGGTTAGGTTAGGTTAGGTTAGGTTAGGTTAGGTTAGGTTAGGTTAGGTTAGGTTAGGTTAGGTTAGGTTAGGTTAGGTTAGGTTAGGTTAGGTTAGGTTAGGTTAGGTTAGGTTAGGTTAGGTTAGGTTAGGTTAGGTTAGGTTAGGTTAGGTTAGGTTAGGTTAGGTTAGGTTAGGTTAGGTTAGGTTAGGTTAGGTTAGGTTAGGTTAGGTTAGGTTAGGTTAGGTTAGGTTAGGTTAGGTTAGGTTAGGTTAGGTTAGGTTAGGTTAGGTTAGGTTAGGTTAGGTTAGGTTAGGTTAGGTTAGGTTAGGTTAGGTTAGGTTAGGTTAGGTTAGGTTAGGTTAGGTTAGGTTAGGTTAGGTTAGGTTAGGTTAGGTTAGGTTAGGTTAGGTTAGGTTAGGTTAGGTTAGGTTAGGTTAGGTTAGGTTAGGTTAGGTTAGGTTAGGTTAGGTTAGGTTAGGTTAGGTTAGGTTAGGTTAGGTTAGGTTAGGTTAGGTTAGGTTAGGTTAGGTTAGGTTAGGTTAGGTTAGGTTAGGTTAGGTTAGGTTAGGTTAGGTTAGGTTAGGTTAGGTTAGGTTAGGTTAGGTTAGGTTAGGTTAGGTTAGGTTAGGTTAGGTTAGGTTAGGTTAGGTTAGGTTAGGTTAGGTTAGGTTAGGTTAGGTTAGGTTAGGTTAGGTTAGGTTAGGTTAGGTTAGGTTAGGTTAGGTTAGGTTAGGTTAGGTTAGGTTAGGTTAGGTTAGGTTAGGTTAGGTTAGGTTAGGTTAGGTTAGGTTAGGTTAGGTTAGGTTAGGTTAGGTTAGGTTAGGTTAGGTTAGGTTAGGTTAGGTTAGGTTAGGTTAGGTTAGGTTAGGTTAGGTTAGGTTAGGTTAGGTTAGGTTAGGTTAGGTTAGGTTAGGTTAGGTTAGGTTAGGTTAGGTTAGGTTAGGTTAGGTTAGGTTAGGTTAGGTTAGGTTAGGTTAGGTTAGGTTAGGTTAGGTTAGGTTAGGTTAGGTTAGGTTAGGTTAGGTTAGGTTAGGTTAGGTTAGGTTAGGTTAGGTTAGGTTAGGTTAGGTTAGGTTAGGTTAGGTTAGGTTAGGTTAGGTTAGGTTAGGTTAGGTTAGGTTAGGTTAGGTTAGGTTAGGTTAGGTTAGGTTAGGTTAGGTTAGGTTAGGTTAGGTTAGGTTAGGTTAGGTTAGGTTAGGTTAGGTTAGGTTAGGTTAGGTTAGGTTAGGTTAGGTTAGGTTAGGTTAGGTTAGGTTAGGTTAGGTTAGGTTAGGTTAGGTTAGGTTAGGTTAGGTTAGGTTAGGTTAGGTTAGGTTAGGTTAGGTTAGGTTAGGTTAGGTTAGGTTAGGTTAGGTTAGGTTAGGTTAGGTTAGGTTAGGTTAGGTTAGGTTAGGTTAGGTTAGGTTAGGTTAGGTTAGGTTAGGTTAGGTTAGGTTAGGTTAGGTTAGGTTAGGTTAGGTTAGGTTAGGTTAGGTTAGGTTAGGTTAGGTTAGGTTAGGTTAGGTTAGGTTAGGTTAGGTTAGGTTAGGTTAGGTTAGGTTAGGTTAGGTTAGGTTAGGTTAGGTTAGGTTAGGTTAGGTTAGGTTAGGTTAGGTTAGGTTAGGTTAGGTTAGGTTAGGTTAGGTTAGGTTAGGTTAGGTTAGGTTAGGTTAGGTTAGGTTAGGTTAGGTTAGGTTAGGTTAGGTTAGGTTAGGTTAGGTTAGGTTAGGTTAGGTTAGGTTAGGTTAGGTTAGGTTAGGTTAGGTTAGGTTAGGTTAGGTTAGGTTAGGTTAGGTTAGGTTAGGTTAGGTTAGGTTAGGTTAGGTTAGGTTAGGTTAGGTTAGGTTAGGTTAGGTTAGGTTAGGTTAGGTTAGGTTAGGTTAGGTTAGGTTAGGTTAGGTTAGGTTAGGTTAGGTTAGGTTAGGTTAGGTTAGGTTAGGTTAGGTTAGGTTAGGTTAGGTTAGGTTAGGTTAGGTTAGGTTAGGTTAGGTTAGGTTAGGTTAGGTTAGGTTAGGTTAGGTTAGGTTAGGTTAGGTTAGGTTAGGTTAGGTTAGGTTAGGTTAGGTTAGGTTAGGTTAGGTTAGGTTAGGTTAGGTTAGGTTAGGTTAGGTTAGGTTAGGTTAGGTTAGGTTAGGTTAGGTTAGGTTAGGTTAGGTTAGGTTAGGTTAGGTTAGGTTAGGTTAGGTTAGGTTAGGTTAGGTTAGGTTAGGTTAGGTTAGGTTAGGTTAGGTTAGGTTAGGTTAGGTTAGGTTAGGTTAGGTTAGGTTAGGTTAGGTTAGGTTAGGTTAGGTTAGGTTAGGTTAGGTTAGGTTAGGTTAGGTTAGGTTAGGTTAGGTTAGGTTAGGTTAGGTTAGGTTAGGTTAGGTTAGGTTAGGTTAGGTTAGGTTAGGTTAGGTTAGGTTAGGTTAGGTTAGGTTAGGTTAGGTTAGGTTAGGTTAGGTTAGGTTAGGTTAGGTTAGGTTAGGTTAGGTTAGGTTAGGTTAGGTTAGGTTAGGTTAGGTTAGGTTAGGTTAGGTTAGGTTAGGTTAGGTTAGGTTAGGTTAGGTTAGGTTAGGTTAGGTTAGGTTAGGTTAGGTTAGGTTAGGTTAGGTTAGGTTAGGTTAGGTTAGGTTAGGTTAGGTTAGGTTAGGTTAGGTTAGGTTAGGTTAGGTTAGGTTAGGTTAGGTTAGGTTAGGTTAGGTTAGGTTAGGTTAGGTTAGGTTAGGTTAGGTTAGGTTAGGTTAGGTTAGGTTAGGTTAGGTTAGGTTAGGTTAGGTTAGGTTAGGTTAGGTTAGGTTAGGTTAGGTTAGGTTAGGTTAGGTTAGGTTAGGTTAGGTTAGGTTAGGTTAGGTTAGGTTAGGTTAGGTTAGGTTAGGTTAGGTTAGGTTAGGTTAGGTTAGGTTAGGTTAGGTTAGGTTAGGTTAGGTTAGGTTAGGTTAGGTTAGGTTAGGTTAGGTTAGGTTAGGTTAGGTTAGGTTAGGTTAGGTTAGGTTAGGTTAGGTTAGGTTAGGTTAGGTTAGGTTAGGTTAGGTTAGGTTAGGTTAGGTTAGGTTAGGTTAGGTTAGGTTAGGTTAGGTTAGGTTAGGTTAGGTTAGGTTAGGTTAGGTTAGGTTAGGTTAGGTTAGGTTAGGTTAGGTTAGGTTAGGTTAGGTTAGGTTAGGTTAGGTTAGGTTAGGTTAGGTTAGGTTAGGTTAGGTTAGGTTAGGTTAGGTTAGGTTAGGTTAGGTTAGGTTAGGTTAGGTTAGGTTAGGTTAGGTTAGGTTAGGTTAGGTTAGGTTAGGTTAGGTTAGGTTAGGTTAGGTTAGGTTAGGTTAGGTTAGGTTAGGTTAGGTTAGGTTAGGTTAGGTTAGGTTAGGTTAGGTTAGGTTAGGTTAGGTTAGGTTAGGTTAGGTTAGGTTAGGTTAGGTTAGGTTAGGTTAGGTTAGGTTAGGTTAGGTTAGGTTAGGTTAGGTTAGGTTAGGTTAGGTTAGGTTAGGTTAGGTTAGGTTAGGTTAGGTTAGGTTAGGTTAGGTTAGGTTAGGTTAGGTTAGGTTAGGTTAGGTTAGGTTAGGTTAGGTTAGGTTAGGTTAGGTTAGGTTAGGTTAGGTTAGGTTAGGTTAGGTTAGGTTAGGTTAGGTTAGGTTAGGTTAGGTTAGGTTAGGTTAGGTTAGGTTAGGTTAGGTTAGGTTAGGTTAGGTTAGGTTAGGTTAGGTTAGGTTAGGTTAGGTTAGGTTAGGTTAGGTTAGGTTAGGTTAGGTTAGGTTAGGTTAGGTTAGGTTAGGTTAGGTTAGGTTAGGTTAGGTTAGGTTAGGTTAGGTTAGGTTAGGTTAGGTTAGGTTAGGTTAGGTTAGGTTAGGTTAGGTTAGGTTAGGTTAGGTTAGGTTAGGTTAGGTTAGGTTAGGTTAGGTTAGGTTAGGTTAGGTTAGGTTAGGTTAGGTTAGGTTAGGTTAGGTTAGGTTAGGTTAGGTTAGGTTAGGTTAGGTTAGGTTAGGTTAGGTTAGGTTAGGTTAGGTTAGGTTAGGTTAGGTTAGGTTAGGTTAGGTTAGGTTAGGTTAGGTTAGGTTAGGTTAGGTTAGGTTAGGTTAGGTTAGGTTAGGTTAGGTTAGGTTAGGTTAGGTTAGGTTAGGTTAGGTTAGGTTAGGTTAGGTTAGGTTAGGTTAGGTTAGGTTAGGTTAGGTTAGGTTAGGTTAGGTTAGGTTAGGTTAGGTTAGGTTAGGTTAGGTTAGGTTAGGTTAGGTTAGGTTAGGTTAGGTTAGGTTAGGTTAGGTTAGGTTAGGTTAGGTTAGGTTAGGTTAGGTTAGGTTAGGTTAGGTTAGGTTAGGTTAGGTTAGGTTAGGTTAGGTTAGGTTAGGTTAGGTTAGGTTAGGTTAGGTTAGGTTAGGTTAGGTTAGGTTAGGTTAGGTTAGGTTAGGTTAGGTTAGGTTAGGTTAGGTTAGGTTAGGTTAGGTTAGGTTAGGTTAGGTTAGGTTAGGTTAGGTTAGGTTAGGTTAGGTTAGGTTAGGTTAGGTTAGGTTAGGTTAGGTTAGGTTAGGTTAGGTTAGGTTAGGTTAGGTTAGGTTAGGTTAGGTTAGGTTAGGTTAGGTTAGGTTAGGTTAGGTTAGGTTAGGTTAGGTTAGGTTAGGTTAGGTTAGGTTAGGTTAGGTTAGGTTAGGTTAGGTTAGGTTAGGTTAGGTTAGGTTAGGTTAGGTTAGGTTAGGTTAGGTTAGGTTAGGTTAGGTTAGGTTAGGTTAGGTTAGGTTAGGTTAGGTTAGGTTAGGTTAGGTTAGGTTAGGTTAGGTTAGGTTAGGTTAGGTTAGGTTAGGTTAGGTTAGGTTAGGTTAGGTTAGGTTAGGTTAGGTTAGGTTAGGTTAGGTTAGGTTAGGTTAGGTTAGGTTAGGTTAGGTTAGGTTAGGTTAGGTTAGGTTAGGTTAGGTTAGGTTAGGTTAGGTTAGGTTAGGTTAGGTTAGGTTAGGTTAGGTTAGGTTAGGTTAGGTTAGGTTAGGTTAGGTTAGGTTAGGTTAGGTTAGGTTAGGTTAGGTTAGGTTAGGTTAGGTTAGGTTAGGTTAGGTTAGGTTAGGTTAGGTTAGGTTAGGTTAGGTTAGGTTAGGTTAGGTTAGGTTAGGTTAGGTTAGGTTAGGTTAGGTTAGGTTAGGTTAGGTTAGGTTAGGTTAGGTTAGGTTAGGTTAGGTTAGGTTAGGTTAGGTTAGGTTAGGTTAGGTTAGGTTAGGTTAGGTTAGGTTAGGTTAGGTTAGGTTAGGTTAGGTTAGGTTAGGTTAGGTTAGGTTAGGTTAGGTTAGGTTAGGTTAGGTTAGGTTAGGTTAGGTTAGGTTAGGTTAGGTTAGGTTAGGTTAGGTTAGGTTAGGTTAGGTTAGGTTAGGTTAGGTTAGGTTAGGTTAGGTTAGGTTAGGTTAGGTTAGGTTAGGTTAGGTTAGGTTAGGTTAGGTTAGGTTAGGTTAGGTTAGGTTAGGTTAGGTTAGGTTAGGTTAGGTTAGGTTAGGTTAGGTTAGGTTAGGTTAGGTTAGGTTAGGTTAGGTTAGGTTAGGTTAGGTTAGGTTAGGTTAGGTTAGGTTAGGTTAGGTTAGGTTAGGTTAGGTTAGGTTAGGTTAGGTTAGGTTAGGTTAGGTTAGGTTAGGTTAGGTTAGGTTAGGTTAGGTTAGGTTAGGTTAGGTTAGGTTAGGTTAGGTTAGGTTAGGTTAGGTTAGGTTAGGTTAGGTTAGGTTAGGTTAGGTTAGGTTAGGTTAGGTTAGGTTAGGTTAGGTTAGGTTAGGTTAGGTTAGGTTAGGTTAGGTTAGGTTAGGTTAGGTTAGGTTAGGTTAGGTTAGGTTAGGTTAGGTTAGGTTAGGTTAGGTTAGGTTAGGTTAGGTTAGGTTAGGTTAGGTTAGGTTAGGTTAGGTTAGGTTAGGTTAGGTTAGGTTAGGTTAGGTTAGGTTAGGTTAGGTTAGGTTAGGTTAGGTTAGGTTAGGTTAGGTTAGGTTAGGTTAGGTTAGGTTAGGTTAGGTTAGGTTAGGTTAGGTTAGGTTAGGTTAGGTTAGGTTAGGTTAGGTTAGGTTAGGTTAGGTTAGGTTAGGTTAGGTTAGGTTAGGTTAGGTTAGGTTAGGTTAGGTTAGGTTAGGTTAGGTTAGGTTAGGTTAGGTTAGGTTAGGTTAGGTTAGGTTAGGTTAGGTTAGGTTAGGTTAGGTTAGGTTAGGTTAGGTTAGGTTAGGTTAGGTTAGGTTAGGTTAGGTTAGGTTAGGTTAGGTTAGGTTAGGTTAGGTTAGGTTAGGTTAGGTTAGGTTAGGTTAGGTTAGGTTAGGTTAGGTTAGGTTAGGTTAGGTTAGGTTAGGTTAGGTTAGGTTAGGTTAGGTTAGGTTAGGTTAGGTTAGGTTAGGTTAGGTTAGGTTAGGTTAGGTTAGGTTAGGTTAGGTTAGGTTAGGTTAGGTTAGGTTAGGTTAGGTTAGGTTAGGTTAGGTTAGGTTAGGTTAGGTTAGGTTAGGTTAGGTTAGGTTAGGTTAGGTTAGGTTAGGTTAGGTTAGGTTAGGTTAGGTTAGGTTAGGTTAGGTTAGGTTAGGTTAGGTTAGGTTAGGTTAGGTTAGGTTAGGTTAGGTTAGGTTAGGTTAGGTTAGGTTAGGTTAGGTTAGGTTAGGTTAGGTTAGGTTAGGTTAGGTTAGGTTAGGTTAGGTTAGGTTAGGTTAGGTTAGGTTAGGTTAGGTTAGGTTAGGTTAGGTTAGGTTAGGTTAGGTTAGGTTAGGTTAGGTTAGGTTAGGTTAGGTTAGGTTAGGTTAGGTTAGGTTAGGTTAGGTTAGGTTAGGTTAGGTTAGGTTAGGTTAGGTTAGGTTAGGTTAGGTTAGGTTAGGTTAGGTTAGGTTAGGTTAGGTTAGGTTAGGTTAGGTTAGGTTAGGTTAGGTTAGGTTAGGTTAGGTTAGGTTAGGTTAGGTTAGGTTAGGTTAGGTTAGGTTAGGTTAGGTTAGGTTAGGTTAGGTTAGGTTAGGTTAGGTTAGGTTAGGTTAGGTTAGGTTAGGTTAGGTTAGGTTAGGTTAGGTTAGGTTAGGTTAGGTTAGGTTAGGTTAGGTTAGGTTAGGTTAGGTTAGGTTAGGTTAGGTTAGGTTAGGTTAGGTTAGGTTAGGTTAGGTTAGGTTAGGTTAGGTTAGGTTAGGTTAGGTTAGGTTAGGTTAGGTTAGGTTAGGTTAGGTTAGGTTAGGTTAGGTTAGGTTAGGTTAGGTTAGGTTAGGTTAGGTTAGGTTAGGTTAGGTTAGGTTAGGTTAGGTTAGGTTAGGTTAGGTTAGGTTAGGTTAGGTTAGGTTAGGTTAGGTTAGGTTAGGTTAGGTTAGGTTAGGTTAGGTTAGGTTAGGTTAGGTTAGGTTAGGTTAGGTTAGGTTAGGTTAGGTTAGGTTAGGTTAGGTTAGGTTAGGTTAGGTTAGGTTAGGTTAGGTTAGGTTAGGTTAGGTTAGGTTAGGTTAGGTTAGGTTAGGTTAGGTTAGGTTAGGTTAGGTTAGGTTAGGTTAGGTTAGGTTAGGTTAGGTTAGGTTAGGTTAGGTTAGGTTAGGTTAGGTTAGGTTAGGTTAGGTTAGGTTAGGTTAGGTTAGGTTAGGTTAGGTTAGGTTAGGTTAGGTTAGGTTAGGTTAGGTTAGGTTAGGTTAGGTTAGGTTAGGTTAGGTTAGGTTAGGTTAGGTTAGGTTAGGTTAGGTTAGGTTAGGTTAGGTTAGGTTAGGTTAGGTTAGGTTAGGTTAGGTTAGGTTAGGTTAGGTTAGGTTAGGTTAGGTTAGGTTAGGTTAGGTTAGGTTAGGTTAGGTTAGGTTAGGTTAGGTTAGGTTAGGTTAGGTTAGGTTAGGTTAGGTTAGGTTAGGTTAGGTTAGGTTAGGTTAGGTTAGGTTAGGTTAGGTTAGGTTAGGTTAGGTTAGGTTAGGTTAGGTTAGGTTAGGTTAGGTTAGGTTAGGTTAGGTTAGGTTAGGTTAGGTTAGGTTAGGTTAGGTTAGGTTAGGTTAGGTTAGGTTAGGTTAGGTTAGGTTAGGTTAGGTTAGGTTAGGTTAGGTTAGGTTAGGTTAGGTTAGGTTAGGTTAGGTTAGGTTAGGTTAGGTTAGGTTAGGTTAGGTTAGGTTAGGTTAGGTTAGGTTAGGTTAGGTTAGGTTAGGTTAGGTTAGGTTAGGTTAGGTTAGGTTAGGTTAGGTTAGGTTAGGTTAGGTTAGGTTAGGTTAGGTTAGGTTAGGTTAGGTTAGGTTAGGTTAGGTTAGGTTAGGTTAGGTTAGGTTAGGTTAGGTTAGGTTAGGTTAGGTTAGGTTAGGTTAGGTTAGGTTAGGTTAGGTTAGGTTAGGTTAGGTTAGGTTAGGTTAGGTTAGGTTAGGTTAGGTTAGGTTAGGTTAGGTTAGGTTAGGTTAGGTTAGGTTAGGTTAGGTTAGGTTAGGTTAGGTTAGGTTAGGTTAGGTTAGGTTAGGTTAGGTTAGGTTAGGTTAGGTTAGGTTAGGTTAGGTTAGGTTAGGTTAGGTTAGGTTAGGTTAGGTTAGGTTAGGTTAGGTTAGGTTAGGTTAGGTTAGGTTAGGTTAGGTTAGGTTAGGTTAGGTTAGGTTAGGTTAGGTTAGGTTAGGTTAGGTTAGGTTAGGTTAGGTTAGGTTAGGTTAGGTTAGGTTAGGTTAGGTTAGGTTAGGTTAGGTTAGGTTAGGTTAGGTTAGGTTAGGTTAGGTTAGGTTAGGTTAGGTTAGGTTAGGTTAGGTTAGGTTAGGTTAGGTTAGGTTAGGTTAGGTTAGGTTAGGTTAGGTTAGGTTAGGTTAGGTTAGGTTAGGTTAGGTTAGGTTAGGTTAGGTTAGGTTAGGTTAGGTTAGGTTAGGTTAGGTTAGGTTAGGTTAGGTTAGGTTAGGTTAGGTTAGGTTAGGTTAGGTTAGGTTAGGTTAGGTTAGGTTAGGTTAGGTTAGGTTAGGTTAGGTTAGGTTAGGTTAGGTTAGGTTAGGTTAGGTTAGGTTAGGTTAGGTTAGGTTAGGTTAGGTTAGGTTAGGTTAGGTTAGGTTAGGTTAGGTTAGGTTAGGTTAGGTTAGGTTAGGTTAGGTTAGGTTAGGTTAGGTTAGGTTAGGTTAGGTTAGGTTAGGTTAGGTTAGGTTAGGTTAGGTTAGGTTAGGTTAGGTTAGGTTAGGTTAGGTTAGGTTAGGTTAGGTTAGGTTAGGTTAGGTTAGGTTAGGTTAGGTTAGGTTAGGTTAGGTTAGGTTAGGTTAGGTTAGGTTAGGTTAGGTTAGGTTAGGTTAGGTTAGGTTAGGTTAGGTTAGGTTAGGTTAGGTTAGGTTAGGTTAGGTTAGGTTAGGTTAGGTTAGGTTAGGTTAGGTTAGGTTAGGTTAGGTTAGGTTAGGTTAGGTTAGGTTAGGTTAGGTTAGGTTAGGTTAGGTTAGGTTAGGTTAGGTTAGGTTAGGTTAGGTTAGGTTAGGTTAGGTTAGGTTAGGTTAGGTTAGGTTAGGTTAGGTTAGGTTAGGTTAGGTTAGGTTAGGTTAGGTTAGGTTAGGTTAGGTTAGGTTAGGTTAGGTTAGGTTAGGTTAGGTTAGGTTAGGTTAGGTTAGGTTAGGTTAGGTTAGGTTAGGTTAGGTTAGGTTAGGTTAGGTTAGGTTAGGTTAGGTTAGGTTAGGTTAGGTTAGGTTAGGTTAGGTTAGGTTAGGTTAGGTTAGGTTAGGTTAGGTTAGGTTAGGTTAGGTTAGGTTAGGTTAGGTTAGGTTAGGTTAGGTTAGGTTAGGTTAGGTTAGGTTAGGTTAGGTTAGGTTAGGTTAGGTTAGGTTAGGTTAGGTTAGGTTAGGTTAGGTTAGGTTAGGTTAGGTTAGGTTAGGTTAGGTTAGGTTAGGTTAGGTTAGGTTAGGTTAGGTTAGGTTAGGTTAGGTTAGGTTAGGTTAGGTTAGGTTAGGTTAGGTTAGGTTAGGTTAGGTTAGGTTAGGTTAGGTTAGGTTAGGTTAGGTTAGGTTAGGTTAGGTTAGGTTAGGTTAGGTTAGGTTAGGTTAGGTTAGGTTAGGTTAGGTTAGGTTAGGTTAGGTTAGGTTAGGTTAGGTTAGGTTAGGTTAGGTTAGGTTAGGTTAGGTTAGGTTAGGTTAGGTTAGGTTAGGTTAGGTTAGGTTAGGTTAGGTTAGGTTAGGTTAGGTTAGGTTAGGTTAGGTTAGGTTAGGTTAGGTTAGGTTAGGTTAGGTTAGGTTAGGTTAGGTTAGGTTAGGTTAGGTTAGGTTAGGTTAGGTTAGGTTAGGTTAGGTTAGGTTAGGTTAGGTTAGGTTAGGTTAGGTTAGGTTAGGTTAGGTTAGGTTAGGTTAGGTTAGGTTAGGTTAGGTTAGGTTAGGTTAGGTTAGGTTAGGTTAGGTTAGGTTAGGTTAGGTTAGGTTAGGTTAGGTTAGGTTAGGTTAGGTTAGGTTAGGTTAGGTTAGGTTAGGTTAGGTTAGGTTAGGTTAGGTTAGGTTAGGTTAGGTTAGGTTAGGTTAGGTTAGGTTAGGTTAGGTTAGGTTAGGTTAGGTTAGGTTAGGTTAGGTTAGGTTAGGTTAGGTTAGGTTAGGTTAGGTTAGGTTAGGTTAGGTTAGGTTAGGTTAGGTTAGGTTAGGTTAGGTTAGGTTAGGTTAGGTTAGGTTAGGTTAGGTTAGGTTAGGTTAGGTTAGGTTAGGTTAGGTTAGGTTAGGTTAGGTTAGGTTAGGTTAGGTTAGGTTAGGTTAGGTTAGGTTAGGTTAGGTTAGGTTAGGTTAGGTTAGGTTAGGTTAGGTTAGGTTAGGTTAGGTTAGGTTAGGTTAGGTTAGGTTAGGTTAGGTTAGGTTAGGTTAGGTTAGGTTAGGTTAGGTTAGGTTAGGTTAGGTTAGGTTAGGTTAGGTTAGGTTAGGTTAGGTTAGGTTAGGTTAGGTTAGGTTAGGTTAGGTTAGGTTAGGTTAGGTTAGGTTAGGTTAGGTTAGGTTAGGTTAGGTTAGGTTAGGTTAGGTTAGGTTAGGTTAGGTTAGGTTAGGTTAGGTTAGGTTAGGTTAGGTTAGGTTAGGTTAGGTTAGGTTAGGTTAGGTTAGGTTAGGTTAGGTTAGGTTAGGTTAGGTTAGGTTAGGTTAGGTTAGGTTAGGTTAGGTTAGGTTAGGTTAGGTTAGGTTAGGTTAGGTTAGGTTAGGTTAGGTTAGGTTAGGTTAGGTTAGGTTAGGTTAGGTTAGGTTAGGTTAGGTTAGGTTAGGTTAGGTTAGGTTAGGTTAGGTTAGGTTAGGTTAGGTTAGGTTAGGTTAGGTTAGGTTAGGTTAGGTTAGGTTAGGTTAGGTTAGGTTAGGTTAGGTTAGGTTAGGTTAGGTTAGGTTAGGTTAGGTTAGGTTAGGTTAGGTTAGGTTAGGTTAGGTTAGGTTAGGTTAGGTTAGGTTAGGTTAGGTTAGGTTAGGTTAGGTTAGGTTAGGTTAGGTTAGGTTAGGTTAGGTTAGGTTAGGTTAGGTTAGGTTAGGTTAGGTTAGGTTAGGTTAGGTTAGGTTAGGTTAGGTTAGGTTAGGTTAGGTTAGGTTAGGTTAGGTTAGGTTAGGTTAGGTTAGGTTAGGTTAGGTTAGGTTAGGTTAGGTTAGGTTAGGTTAGGTTAGGTTAGGTTAGGTTAGGTTAGGTTAGGTTAGGTTAGGTTAGGTTAGGTTAGGTTAGGTTAGGTTAGGTTAGGTTAGGTTAGGTTAGGTTAGGTTAGGTTAGGTTAGGTTAGGTTAGGTTAGGTTAGGTTAGGTTAGGTTAGGTTAGGTTAGGTTAGGTTAGGTTAGGTTAGGTTAGGTTAGGTTAGGTTAGGTTAGGTTAGGTTAGGTTAGGTTAGGTTAGGTTAGGTTAGGTTAGGTTAGGTTAGGTTAGGTTAGGTTAGGTTAGGTTAGGTT